>JBBMEG010000027.1:9807549-9862082 GCA_037832605.1 Cyclanthera cordifolia
ATCCCACCAAAGCTAGCAAAAACTTAAGCGAATATTTCATGCATGATCCCAAAAAGTTGGATCCACCCCAAGCGAGTAAGCCAAAACAGGTATTTCGGGCCATAAATTCGGATATAATTCAAAGAAAGATGAGTATTCTTCAACACATTTAAAAGATAGGGTGAATTACTCCTCTCTTAGTCAATTAATTTTGAGATGGATGTCAGACTTTCTGACATGGTATCAGAGCTCTAGATTATTGATCCCAAAAATTCCGAGCACCGCATCCAAGTGGGCAAAGATTTAAGCGGACATTTATGATCATAAAGAGTTGGATCCGACGCAAGCGAGTATATTTTGGATCATAAATTCGGATATAGTTCAAGATGACTTTCTCAAATATGACACAATTGAGAAGGCATATTGAAGATTTTGACATGAATGTTCACGCTTATCAAATAACCAAGTCGTCCGATCAATGGGATTTTGAAGGTAAGGAAACAAAAAAAATTGAAAGCATGCCACTGCATTAGAATTTCTCTATGTAGTTGCCCTTTTGACAATGAGTGCTGGTATTGTTATTAATTGCCATTTAGCCTTTTTATCCATAATCATATGATTGTTGTTGTTTCTATCAGAGCCTTCCATTGGAAGTGCTATAAAAAAAAAAGAAATAGAATGTGGATAAGATTTTCAGACCTGGAAAATCCACTTAATGGGTTTTTTTTTTTTCCTTTTTAATTATTATTATTATTAATCTACCCATGACTGTCCTGTTCTATCAATGAAAGCAACAGACTCCATTTAAAGTGCATTAGGATTGAAAAGAAAAAAGAACTAAAGAAAAGTACGGGCATGGAGTACCAGGTATAAGTTGTGGGAGCTGTTTTTTAAAATCATTTGTTGTAGGTATTAATGTGAACTGGAAAAACGAATATCCACTCTATTATACTTGGGGCTGACAAGACGTGTCTCTAGGTCTGATATCAGAAAACATCGAAAGAATTAGTGACGATATGAAAGTGTCTACTAATAAATATTATATATATGGATGTTGAATTTATGCTCATCTTTAAAGTCTAAACCTTCAACCATCCCATCATCACTTGGTAACTTGGTAGCTATCTGTTGAGGATCTCGTAATATTACACATGGGTAAGATGAGATGTTCTCCAAATATTCTTAAAATATGGTGTGATACTGTTCTCATTGTCAATTTATTTTGAAATAGATGTCACACTTTCTAATACTATCAACTAGAATCGATTAAAAAAAATCAAATTAATTCAATTAATTTTTGCTTATTTTGTTTTTTTAGTAGAAAACTTTAATTCATAAAAGTTTTTTTAGTAGACTAGCTAAAACTTTACCCAAAAAAAAAAAAAAAAATCAAAAGTTTGGAGATGTTACTATAAGAAAATCAATTTACAAATTGAAAAAGTGACTCTCAAACATGTGCATGAACATGCAAGCCTTACTTTTTCTATGTATGCGACATTTGTTAACCACCGGCGCGAGTATTTACTTAAATGAATATAGCTTAATTGATATTTTGATTATTGATAAAAGAAAATTTTAGTTCGTGTTAAGATGATTTAAAAATCGACAACAAAATTAATTAATTGGATTGCTTAAAAATTTAATTGCAAAAAATAAAATTTGTACACATCGACTAAGTTGAGTAATTTATTTGTTTATTTATTAAAAAAATATATTTATCATATAAATTTTAATAAATTTTTTAGAATTAATTAAAAATTTTATCATGTCAATAATTTTTGGAAGTTATATTTTTATGTTTTTGTTTACTTTATAAATACATAAGTAAAATGTAAAAATTTAAAAATAATAAAAAAAATAAAAGTCATATTTTGGAATATTATTGTAGGTTCAAAATCTAAAAATACTTTAACCAACACAGTCTTAGGTTTTACCATGCATCTGCTTCTGTTGAAATCACTTAAATTGAAAGGAAGATTCCAAAGACAATTTTTTATTAGATTTGAATTTATAAACTGAAATTGTAACGCTCGGGGTTAGAAGGGTACATGAATGAACCGAGTCGTCCCATGGTTAAGGCTTAAGAGAATTGATTTGTACTTCTTATACCATCAAGGTGCACCTTCCTTTACGGTGGCTCAATCGAAGGATCTCCACAGTTAAGCGTCTAATCTCAGTATAAATTGATTTTAAGATGAAAAATATCATACGTACTATCTAACATAGTATAAAAGCAAAATGTTTCGAGTTCAAATATTTGCCGAATTGTCCAAACCGTGGAGTGAAATATATTATAAAATTAATTGTTAAGTAATTCCAAATGGAAAAAAAAGGTTTTTTGATTAAATAACATCGAATCCTTGAATGCATTGACAAACTGGTCTGTATTATTGAAATTTCCAATCACATGCAATGGGAGCAGCCACAGAGAATGAATTAAGAAACTGTTTATGATGGGACAAAATTAAGAGACAACCTTAATGTATGTAATAAAATTGAACAGTACATGAAGGTGCAGAGATAAAGGGCCCTTTGCTAGTTTAGTGGAGGGTTATTGTGGCCATGTCCCATCATCTCTCTTTGCTAATTTCTCCTTTATTTTTAAGGAAAAAGAATAAATACTATTTTATATTTAATTATATTTCTTTCCATAACCCTCCAAATGGGCTTTCTTTTCTCTATTTTTAATTCCTTAATTTTCATGCCCTTAAATTTAAACCTCCTCTTCTTTCTTTTTCTTTGTTGAAATTTAGCTTGAACTTGATCATGGGTGTTCCTCAAACTCCATCCCCTCCTCATCTTTATCCTCAAGCTCTTCAACTTAAGCTTTATCAAGCCTTCATATTCTCCATTCCCATCCTATTTTCCATTATTCTCTTTCTTCTTTTCTACTTGTTTTATCTCAAGAGAAGAGCTTCTTCGCTTTCTTCTCCTTCTTCTCCTCCTCCAATTCTTCCAACTACCTCCAATAGTCTCACTCTCTATGTTACAACTGTAAGCATAACTCCTTTTTGTTTTTGTCCCCGTAGATGTTTGAGAAGGGAGATATGTTCTTTAGGTGGTCTCAGGTCGTAACTCAGGAGTGAACTTAATTAATTATAGCATATGACGATGTTTCTCAAGTTCTTAGGGGGCAAGGGTGTATTCGACTTATAGTGGGATGAAGTTGGTTTTTGCTTATTTTGGTGCTCCATTGCTGAATTTTTACTTTTGGGATAAGAGAATATATGTAAAGTTTGAAGCTTTAATGTTCAGCTTTAAGCTTTCTTATTTGATTTTCAGTTGAATTATTTGCTTTGGTTAAGTGTAATTTTTTTGCTCTTCTTAATGTTTGTTTTTGATGTTTGATTTGTATAGGCTTGTCAAGTGGATTTGAAGGCAGATAATCCCATAGACAAACTTCCCAAAATTCTTTTCAATGAAGAGCTAAGAAACAGAGATTCTCTGTAAGTATCATCCATTTTCTCACAAAACTCTGTTGCCTTTTTTAGTTCTTTTGAAAGTAAAAAAATAATAATAATTAAAAAAAAATCATGAACAGTGGTTCTTTTAAATTGGTTTAGGGTTATTTTATTTACTAAAGTTGCTTTTGAAGCTTCTAGCATTCACATGCATGGAAAGAAAATTTGTATCTTTATTAACGAGCATTATATCATTTGGTATCACAAATTTTCATTTTTTCTTAATATTTATCGAAAGAAAAATTTATGAAATCAAATGGAAGGGTTGTCTCCTAAGTCATAAGAAGACAAATTTTTCTCGATGGATACACCTAACATAAATTGAAGATTTAGTTTTCTCTTGCCAAGATAGTTTGGTGTATATTCACAGTGAAATAAGGTTAACAATACGAGTGTATATATGTTCATAATTACAAAATTATTGGCAGTCAGAAAAAATAATAATAAATAAGTTTCTATTCATTGAATTGAATTGATTAGGCTAATCTTTATTGTTTAAAAATTTTCAATTTAGTCATTAGCAATTATTTTTCAGCACCTACCCTGTTGCTGAATATTCATGAACATCGAATTAATATAGTTAATTGATTATAAACTTACATGAAAATGAATATTTATTAGTGATTTCATTAGAAAATTTAGAATGTCAAAGCTGAGTATAATTCAGCTTGGTCTTTTGTATCACCTTCTACATAGGGTGTCTATTGATCGAAATTGATCGAATTTGAAGTAATTATTCGATTTTTAAGTATATATTGATCAGCGTCGATTAGAAAAATAATTAATTAAAACTTTTTTGATTGATAAAAAAAAAATTATATAATATTGGCCGACTAATAAACATATATCCCCAACAAATTACAATATAAAATGTAAAAGTGAAGGTTAATGCATAATTCTTTTGAATTACTAATTTATTATAATGATTATTTTTGTTTGAAGAAGTGGAATCTCTTACTACATCCGCTCTTTTAATTTTTCAAAAGTAGCTTTTAAAGTATTAAAGTTGCTTTTATTTTTGCTTTCATTTTTAAGGTGGTGTTTATAGAATCATAGGCCGACAAAATTGTTAATGAAGATGAAGGCCGTGATTGATTTTCCATTTCTTTTTCATCAAATATCTTCCTATTTTATAGTTTTTTTTTTATTTCACTTCTTTTATTATATAAATAAATATCTTAAAAAATAGAAACTTTCTACTAGATATTCATATTTTAATTATAACCAATTCTAACAATATTTTCATAAATATTAATACATAAAATATTTATTTAAGTGAAATATATAGTTTACTTGATTGAAAACTACGCATTTCACTTTATTGAAAACCATTCATTTTCCATTGAAATTTATTAGTATTACTTGATTGAAGTCTATCATTTTTGTAATTATCATTTATAGTAATTGAATTAATTTTGCACCATTTGAATTTGTTTCAAAAAAATTTAAAATTTTACATTAGTTTTTGTTTTTTTGGTTACAAAATAATTGAAAATTCCACCTTAAAATGGTACTTAGCCACAAACTCATCAGTGTTAGTGTATTACTAAATTTATATGATGAATGACAGTGCACCATACTATACTTACCAAATTATGTTCTAAAGAAAGTCTGTTTTCTGACAACATAGTCTGTTTTGAACACCCATAGATGGCAAACCTCATGAATAGCTTTCGATTAATGATTTAGAGATCACCTTGACTAGCCCTTATTAGTATTAGTAAAGCTTCGGCCTTGCCTTTCTAATCGGCATCTTTTGATCGTTTCACTTGGAATCTTTCCCACCCATTATAATTAAACTAAAAAAAAATACCGTTAGATTAAGTTGTCTTTATTATCAATTATTAAAGCTTTTCACTTCAACCAAAAAAAAAAACTAAATTAAAAAAAAAAAAACTTCATAATATATTGGTCTTATTCAAGACTACAAATTTAAATTTCTTGAATCTTTCCTTTCCATTTTTTTTAATTTACTTTCTTGATTTAACTTTTAATGTTGTTATCCATTAAACAGGTGTTGCGTGTGCTTGGGAGAATTCGAGATAAAAGAGGAATTGTTACAAGTTCCATCATGCAAACATGTGTTTCATATTGACTGTATGAATCACTGGCTCACCTTCAACTCAACTTGCCCTCTTTGTAGATGCTCAGTTGTCCCGACCCGACATCCCGATCCCGCTACCGTTACAGTTGCCATTGCTTCACCCCCGCCTCGCCCACTGGCTGCTGTCTCATCAGAGCTTCCCTTCACTTCCAGCCAGACTGCAGAGATGGTATCATATTCACTCCAACATACGCAGATGCAACAACAAGGATCGAGTCAGAGTATATGCTGAGGGATGTTTGACTAAGGGCATCTTTAAGAAATGAAAGTGTAAATTAATGATTGATAAGATGACTACCTTGTGGCCCAACGATAGGAAGAGAAGGGAAGAGAAGCTTCCTTTTCCTTCTCTTCCAACCACTCCAAACATGCCCAAAATGCATTGTTTTAACCGTGCATTGATTTATAATTAACTAGCTGCCAGCTAGACATTGTGATCTTTTGAATAGCGTTGTTAATGTTTCTTCCCACTATCGAACGGGCATACCAAACCACACAAACCGTCTTTTAATCTGTTCGAAGTAGTTTGATTATGTTGATAAAACAGAATCAGTCAATTTCGATTTTCAATATTCTAATAATATTTGAGCGGTCCGATTTTGATTTAGTTATCAAATCAAGACAAACCTAACTGTTCATACCTCTAAATAAAATAACTTATAAATTCAGGAGCCATAACTTCCTAATATATTTAGTTTTAAATTAAAAAAAAAAAAAAAACATAACAAAACAAAAATTTCCTTTCAATTTAAGACATGATTCTTAGTCTTTGAACTTTGAACGGTATTGTCATTGAATTTATTAATGCATAATGTTCATTTATATTTTTTTTTATTTTTAAACCCTCAACAAGAATTTTTTTTTTTAAATCCCTATTTATGCAATTAAATTTACCAAAAACTTACCTTTTTTCTTATTCAAGATCCAATTTATTATGTAGGAAAAAAAAATAGTACTTATATCCAGAATTTGTTTTTCTTTTGACAAATTCATTTGGTATATAATCGTTAAAAAGCTCCTGTTCTAATTATAAACAATTAATTAGAACTAAAAAAATTTAGTTTTTCTTTTTTTTTTGAATACAAATTGAAGGAGAGAGACAACAAACTTTATATGGAAGGCACTATGAAGACTCGACTCACTCATCGAGTTGATACTAATACATCATTAATGTCAGCTAAGCTATCGTTTTGGCACTCACTATTCCATTTAAATATATGAAATAGAAAGTGGAAACTGAAAAGAGAAATGGTAACTACAAATCATAAACTGAAAACCTCATAAACATGTATTAAAATCCTTTACAATATCTGACAAGACAGACCATCTATAATTTCCCCCTTAACAATTAACTTTCTCCAAACATTCCAATTCCATAAGCATTTCTAAGTATAAATGTGAAACACAAATTATAATTAATTATATTAAGCACTTCAAACCTCTTCTTCCATCAAGGATTTTAGTTCATTGACAAAGAGGGCAATGAGCCAAACCATTTTCATTACAAGCTTCACATCTCTCCTTTGTCTCCCCTTTCATCACTTTACAGCTTCCTCCACACTCCAAACATGGCACAAATCTCGCTCCCCCGCACCCTTCGCACCCTGCTCGTCCTGTCCCTGTCTCCACGGCTGCCCGTCGTAGTATTCTCCGAAGCTTCCCAACCTCGTTTAATGCCACTACTTCATCCGCCCCTCCGATATACCTGTTAAGAATATCAACATAATGTATCTCCATCTTGCTCTGTGTTTTTAAAAACCAAACCATTTCAAAGCCGAATAAAATAGGTTCAAAATACTTATTTTACTTCATAAATTTAGTTAAAAGATGTATCTATTATTAAAAAGAAAATGATATATCATTTGAAAATAGTTTTTTTATGAGTAAAATAGTTTTTTTTTTATAAGTATTTAGTAAATACTGACATGAAATACTTATTAAAAACTACTACCAAACACCCCTAAATAGTAACGACCATCAAATCTAATAATTACCTTCCTTTCACAAACATCTTGGGCACGGTTGCCTCATCGCCGAGTAATTCCTTGAGCTCCTTCAAAAACTCGCCGTGTAATGACACGTCACGCTCGTCAACAACGACTTGCTGCAACTCCAGCACCGTTTTCACTCTGTTACAGTCCTCAAACGTCCGCCGTACGCCCCTCAACGACGTCGTATACAGAACCACGGTATCTGCCCCACCGGGTGGACACTTCTCCGGGTATTCACTCAGCGGGTCGAACCGGACCGTCTTCTGCCCTTCCTTCTCCCTCTCCTCTCTGTCCCTCAATAGAAATATGTTCTCTTTGACGGACTTGAACCGGTCCGGATCCCCTGTTCTTGGCTCGGGTTTTGCCGGCCCGGTTTTGAAAGTCTCTGCTTTTCTCAACCCGGAAGGTTTAGACTCGGCGGCCGCCTTGGTGGTGGACGATAACTTGGCTTCGAGTTCTGCCACTGTGTGGAAACTCGAGCTCTTACGTGGAGCTTGTTTAATGACGGCGGTGGCGGCGGCAGGTTTCACCGGCGGCGATTCTGCAACAGTTTTAAAAATGAGATTTTCAATTAGAAAAATCTGGATCTAACTAAAAATAAATAAAAAGATGAAAATTTGGGAGTCCAATTCTAAGGATTCGTTTTATGAATGGTTGCTTTTCTTGGATGCTTTTAAGAAATACGAGAAAATTTGTACAAGAAATCAAGTTCATAAAATAAGTTAATTGGTTAATATGATTTCAATTAATTTAAAAAATTAGTAAATATAGTTATATATTATAATACAATATTAATAATTATATATAAATTTTTTAAATTTTGATTTCCTTCCTAATTATTTTGCAAAAATAATAAATTTAATATAATTTCTCTAATTTTAAAAGCTCTTCTAAGCCATAGTTTTGAATAAAGATGTACATAAAAAAATTTTGGACGAATTTAAATTTTTGGTTTGATAATTTACTAAATCTTAGAGCAACCAAACTGGATACTATCTAAATTTTTTTGATTAATTGCCCTGTTGTTAAAAATAAAAAAATTGCAATATTTATAATTTTAATTTACTTTAAAAAAATAAAAGAATTCTGGTGAATAAAAAGATTTATTAAAAAAAAAAACAATAGTAAAACTAAATCAAACATACATCTATAGTTATTTTTATAACCAATAAATTTGTGATAATTCCATCTAATTACGAGTCAACCCACCAAAATCTCACTCAATTTCAATAAGTAAATCAATAAAAATTTCCTTTTTTAATTTTTTAGATTACAACCCGGTAGGGGATTCGAACCCTGACCCAGATGGTCTTTGGGTCCACGTTCATGTCACTTTTTCAGTATCTTCTTTGAATAGAAATATGGATTATAAATTCCTTCAGCAAAAGTTTCTAATTGTAAGAAAGAAATAATTCCCTTATCTAAATCTTTTAAAAGTATTATAACATATACATATTTTGAAGATTAATTAACGACATGTCGTATGAAAATTCAATACCTTGGTCGGCAGCAACGGCCTTAGGAGCTTCAAGGTGACGTTTAATAGCGGGCTTAAGATCTTCAAGGGCTTTGCTGACCTCATCCCACGAATGAGGAGTTTCAGATTCAAAACTACTCAGCTTCTCAAGAATCGGAGCAGGAACAATCCCAGCTTTCCCTTCCTTCACCGGAGACGCCGCTGGTGGTGACGGCGGCAGCTCCCCGGCCATCACTTTCACCCATGGCTCCTCGATTGCGTTTATGTCAAACACCGCAAAGCTCGCCGGCGCCGGCCGATACACGTCCACGGCGGCGGCCTGAATTCTTTTAGAAGACGTGCACCCCATTTCTCTCGAATTGAGCTGAAGTTTTATTTTTTGTGGGGTTTATAGAAATGGATGGTGGTGGAATTTGAAATGTGGTGGGAAATTTGAGTAATGTTTTTCTTTTTATTTTGTGGCTGAGAGAAAGAAGCTTATCGGATTTTGAAGGTGTGTCATTTTGTACTGTACCTTGGGTGGGAAGTGGTGTGTGAGTGGACACGTGGAATAGGTGGATCTTTGCCACGTGGGTTTTTAAATTTGATTTGGGATTTTTGGTGAGTGGCTAGCTGCTATAGTTGGCCCATATGTCAATTAGTGAACTCTAATTGCCAAGACTTGAAGGGTATGTTTAGCTTAAACAATAATTGTTAGAGGAGGAAAATAAATAAATAAATAAATAAATAAATAAATAGTGGTTGCTTGAGGAGAGATATCTTCACTTCCTTTCTTATCTCATCTCACCATCTCAAATATACATGAAGTTTGTTTTTGTGAAATTATAGAGATCGAATTTTATTATATATTTGCTAATTGATCCTTATTATTTTATGCAGTTTTAGCTTGCTCCTTGTTTTGATTTAAGTTTGATTGCCATTTGGTTGGTTGTCATTTGGTTAATTATCTTAAAGGACAAGATGCAAAAGAAAAAAATAAAATAAAAAAGCGAATATCAGATAGCACTATGACAGCACATCTATGTCAATGAGTTAGCTTATTTTTAGTACATTAACAACCAAAGGTAGGAGGTTCTAAATCATGAACATACTTAAAAGATAACAAAAGAGAGAGAGTAAGTGACTTTTTTAAGTTGGAAAGAGATATTATAGAGATAATATTGAAGTTTAACAAATTAAATGAAACAACTTGTGACTTAATTTATAAACACTAGATTGAAACTTGACTCAAACCATATGAGATTTTAATCACTCGTTTGAACACTAAAAGGGGTTGGACCAATCTTGCAATTAATGAAATAAATTAAACAACAATTGTTTTTAGTACAAAAGGTATTAAGAGAAACGAACCGAATCTTATGATTTTTAATACATTCAAGATATCGATTAAGTTTTTACTCACTTTAGCAATTTGGATAATTTTAATCATAGTTATAAAGAGAAAAGGGACTTTGAATTTTAGGTATGTATTTATTTTAATTACTAAATTAAGTTTTTGCATTATTATCAAACTAAAACCGATCTTATCTCAGGAAAAATGTGGGTAAAATGTTAGTCTTGTTTACGTTCAATCGTGAAAATTAGTATTTGATTTTTTCATCTGGAGGGTTTTAGTATCCTCTATTTAGGATTTTGGTCCTCGATATAATTTTCGAACTCAAAATTATCATTCTCCCAATCCCCAACATACTACACGCATACTTGTGGGCATTGTCATATAGACATAGTCAAAATTATCATTCTTCCAAGCCTCAGCATATTACATACATATGTACAGGCGTGCACATAGACATAGTCAAACAGTAAAACTTCGTCAGATAATTTGAGGTTCCATCTTAAAATCACCTAGCACACCTATCTAGAATCTAGCAAGCTCATACAAATATCATATTCATATAATCTAAAATTACCTGCTTGAAGAATACATTGGAGTAACAGGTATTATGGTTAAAGGGGGAAGAGGTTCCAGATTACCTAATTTTCCTCCATCTCTAGGGACATTTTTTTGTTTAAATTTTTTGGTCAAACCTGGTAAATGAGACTTCTCCTCTGTATTTTCCTATAGATAATGAAGAAACTAGAACTACAAAAAAGAACGACAGTTGTTAACTGTATATGAAAGCAAGGATTACCGTCATCATGCTGCTAACGAGTATCCATACCCAACCACTACTCGTCGGGCACGTCTTCTCGGATTGACAGTCACCGAAAAACATGAGAATTTTAGCTGAAAGAAGCCTCAGAGTCGCAATGCACATGAAAACAAAACTCACGGCTAGCACGGCCAGTTCTTTACTTTCCAGCTTGGCTTGGTTGCTTGCAATGTTTTCAATGTCTAAGCTGTAATGAGGGGTAAAGAAAGAAAAGAAAATGAAAGAATTGACCAGAACAAAAAACATATAGATATGTCTAATGAACCTGAAATGTATGTTAAAGAACACACAATTTATGAACTCATCTCAACTATCCTTCAAAATGATGCTTATGTTGATACATAAACTTATCACTTATTTTGCTCTTTTTGTTGGGAAGTGGGGCTGAAAAATGGAGTTTGGAAAATGGTTCTTAATTCGGACTGTTTAAATTAAGTTGAGAAGTTCATTTAAAACCTAACAATTTAAGTCTTTTTAAAGTTTACGTAAAAGGTATATGATTTCTTTAACTAGGAAGCTAAAGAAATTTCCTACTAAAGAGAGGTTCTTCATAGAGATTTGACCATACAAATGAAATTCTTCTGAGAGAACTAACCATTTGACTGGAAACTTCCTTAAAATAATGAACGGAGGTTAAATTTTGTGGGAACCTGACCCCACGGGTATGAAAAATTCAAATGAGAAAGAATGAGTATCGAGAACTGAAATGAGGCAATCATTTTGTACTTGTCAGTTGCCATCACCCCAATAACAGTACTGATTCCAAGGGACAAAATCACAAATACTTTTTTTTTATATACATAAGTGTCTTGTACTAGGTCAGCTTAAACATACTTCAACCATTCTCATGGGACTAATCCTTTGACCCTATACTATTTGATTGTAAAAAAAAAAAAATAATAATAATAATTTCTAGGTAGGTGGGCTGCGGGTACGTGAATTGAACTTATAACCTTTTGATTTCCTAATACTTTTTACCCAACTCAATATAATTCAAAACCAACAGCATACCAGTTCTCAAGGTATCTAGGTCAAAAAAGTAAGATATTAGCTATTAGCTGTTTTAGGGTATGATAATATAAGACACATCACGAACTAAACGAACACAGCTACATTGTTGAAAATGAAAAATAAGTACATTAAACATATGCAGAACTTTTTATCTAACCTGAGCATTTTATTTTCTCTGGCCAATTCACTCATTTGCCATGCAGCAGCCGTTTTCCATGATTCCAAGTAAGCTATTTCTTTTTCCTGAAGAAATGGTTAAGGTGCATTGTTAGAACAAAGGTATTTATTGTAGTAACTAGTCAGCAAATGCAAGGAAGCAGTTACTCACGATTTTATCCTTCCAAATCATGAGATCCTTGATAACTAATTTAGTATTCTCCAGAAGCAATGATATTCTAGCTATCTCTTTTTCAAGATCCGGTAAAAGCTTCCCTTGTTGTCGGTTCAATTCTTTGATATATTCCTCTAGCACAGCCAAATTAGTCTCAAGTGACCTCACCTTCTGCATTAAGATCTTTAGGACAGTGTCACCAGGTATTCTACCGTTCAGCTGTTGTCTAGCTTCAATTACAGGATCAGGAAACTTATTAACATTCGTGGCAACTTTTGCAACCTCAAGAGCAAGACTCGTTGGATCATCCATGCTTTCTGTTCCTGCACCAGCGGTCGATAGGTTAATTTCCTTATTTTCTATCTCGTTAACTGGCCCAACATCCGATTTTAAAGAAGGCGACACAGTTGAATTAGGTTCTTCTTGTGAAACTTTCTTTGGGGTAGCTTCTGAAGAGGTGACAATGAGATCTTCAAGCATCCTCTCCATGACATCGACACCATAAACCTCTACTATACTCATTATGCAGTAAAACTCTGATCCATAATGACTAAGAACATCCAGCTTTAAGTACCTAACCCATTTTGGTTCAGGCAGCTTGAAGACTTGAGCGTGTTTTACATTAGCAGCAACAAAGTTCCCCAATTTAGACCATGTCTCAGTTGGATAGCTCAAACTTCCAGACAAATTGAATTCCTTGAAATTAGAAGAGTAATGTTCAAAATTTGCAATCTTCACAGCATCAACCAAGGTCTCTTCTGAGAGCTCAATCACAACAAACTTCCCTCCCACAGAGCAAGGGTTTCTCAGATACTTATCATGGTCTTTCCCCAATATATTACATGCTCCTTTTGCTTCCTTGTTATGAGCAACAACCTTTGCACCCTTCGATGCAGATGCATAATTGTAATCGGATCCATCCAGTTCAAGTCGATGAGTAAAGTTAACTAACTGATTAGGCATCTTGCCTTCCTTATCTTTTGCTGTAATGTTGCGAAATTCATCCAAATTAAGATAGGTGGGGTGAGAACTTCTTCCGCTAGGACCTTCCTGATGTTCTGTTGAGTTCGGTTTCTTCTCCGACTGTTGTAGCTTGCACATCAAAGATGAATATCCCAGTGCACTCAGTACTGCTTCTTCAAATGCATTTGACTCTGGAACTGAATAATTGGAATTTGCATAGTTGTGATGAACGTAGGATTCATTACAGTTCATCGACTCGTTAAGTTCAAAAGACGATCCAGAGTTCATACTATTGCTTCCATTTGGTATGGATGAATAGGCATGATCGCCTAGCTTTCGAGTTCCATGACTAGGGCAAACAGTGCTTCTGTTCACAACAGAAGAATCTCCTGGAAAACATAACTTCAATCATTCTAACCTAATTTAGCGAAGCGAGCAGCAGCCGGCCAGCCTTGTAAAAACATTACAAAGCGAGAAACTACAGCAATTATTATCAAACAAAGAAACGCCCAGATTAACCAATTCAAAACCAATATTATAGCGTGCAGAATCAATTACTTCTATCCTTCTAAGACCTAGGAATTCAAGAAAAATTTGAAACCATTTCACCAAGAACAACAAATTTGCACAAAAATGATGAGAAAACAGAAGCAAACGAAAACACCATTATGAAAATCAACATTAAGAATCAAACAGTGCCAAAACAATAGAAACACGAAAAACAAATTAGAACGCAACACAAAAGAAGAAAAGGGGAGTTAAGTTAGCACAAAATTAGCTACAAAAGAAAAGAACCAAAATAATAAGAAAAATAACAAATAAAAAAAAATTGAAATAGAGGATTGTACCAGCGTCGCCATAGCCAAGAACGAGCTTGGAGTAGAACAAGCAGACGAGACAAGAGAGGGAAAATAGCAAAGACCAGAAGAAATCGTAGAAATTCGTCATTCTATTAACGCAGTTGTTCTGATTTTGATTTTGGTTTTGGTTATGGCTATGATCTTTCTTTCCATTTCTGGCCCTCTTCTTAGTCCGGTATCTGATGCAGAACAGATCATTTCGGGAATTGTCCATGTTCATGAACAAACATGCAAGGGTTTGATCTGTGGACGGACGAAGATGAGAAAGAGTTTGCCCAGAAATGGGAAGCTTGAAATGGGAATGGAATCGCCATTGATTTTTGTTTGTGGTTGATTAATTGCTCTCAACTCCACAAGCGTCGGAAACTACTTTCTCCCATTTGAAGAAGGCCGTTTAATTCGGGGTATTTTGGGTATACAACAAATAAATGCAAATCATTTTTTTTAGTTAATTAAAACATGTTTGGCTAATAAGAGCAGAAAGTGAGGGTTTTTTTTTTTTTTTTTTTTTTTTTTTTTTTTTTTTTTTTTTTTGAAATGGGGAAATCAGCTTTGCTCAACTATAGATGTCTACCAAAAAGTGTTTGGTTTGAGATTTAAGAGTATCTCGACTTAGTAATGATTGTAGTGAAAATTTTGTTTAGCCGTAATTTTTTAAAATATTTAGAATGAAAAATTTATTTTGAGTATTTAGAAGTAATGATTGCACTAAAAAAATGTTTAGATGTAGTTTTAAAAAATATTTAAAGTTAATATTAAGAATGATGATTTATTTTGAATATTTAGAAGTAATGATTGCAGTCGAAACTTCGTTTGGATGTAAATATTAATTTGAAATCTTTTCCATATTCTCGTAACAAACATCATCTAAGATTACTAAGAAGCACACCTCAAGTCTTCAATCAATTTATCACTCCATACGAACAAAAATGAGAGTAAATTAATATTTAATGAGATGATTAAGTAACATAAATAGAGATGTCCGAAAGAATTGATGAAATGTTGATTTCCATGATCACAGGTTTAATCTTCAAAGATGCCGTTACTTTTAAAATTTTGAATAAATACACATAAATATGGATATACTTTTTTTTTTCAGTATAAAAGGATTTATAATTTAGTTTATAAATAAAAATATTGATTTATTAATAGTTTAACTAAATTTTTCATCATAAACAATTTATTAATAATTTATAGAGAATTAAAATCCCAACATTTTAATGGAGACCTTTCATTTATAGCAAAAAAATAAATAACTAATAAATAAATCATGTATAGCAAAATTTTGAAAATATTTCTTACTTATCAAGATCGTTTACGTAAAATGACCAAAATATTCTCGCCTCAATCAATTCAACCGATAGTTTTGAATCAGTAGTTCAGTTGATAATCTTCAATCAATAAAATACAATTGATAAAATCAATCGACACATGAACAATTTTCAATCAGTTTGTTGAAAAATAAGTAAACTTGAAAATTTTGAAAAACTAATAGCAATCTATAAATTATTTTAAAGAAAATGCTATAATTAAAATAGAACTTTTTCTATTTTAATCAGGGAAGGTTGTCATAAATATACAACTTACCATTTAAAATGAGATATATAGCACTTAGTATTTAACATGAGATATATTTAGTATCCAATTGGAATGTACAATTTATTTATAAAATTGCTAGATTAAATAAGTAGACCTATTCATTTAGCACATTTAATACAATTATTTAAATATTAATAGAATACACTATCCATAAGCATTTCGGACATGCCCATATCCACCCTATCCATAATTTAAAAAAAAAAAAAATATATATATATATATATATATATATATATATTTGAATATCTCAAACAAAAAAATTGTTTACCTATCAAATTCAAAACAACAAATTAGCCTTCAAAACCATATCTACTAGCAGGGCTGACTATATCCGTTTTAACGACCCAAAAATTGCAGTTCGGAAAAAAAACGAAAGCAAAGTGTTCTTGGTAATTATAATTAAATTTATGGTAAATTATAAAGTTGGTCTTATGATTTAAAGAAAATTAAAATTTAATCTTTATAGTTTAAGAATCTGACTGTAATTTGAAAAAATATACAATTTAGTCTCTAAAATAGTGTTTAAGGTTTGAAAAATAGACTTCAACCCCTATAATTTGGTAAAACCTAAAAAATCAATCATGTCATTCGTAAATGATAGCCGAATTAAATACGTAGATGTTACTTTTGATGTATGATTTTTTTTCGTTTCATCAATTATGTATCTCACTCTCATCATTATATACATAAATAACTAACTTCTACATATTTTAATCACCGTCAATTATGAACGACATATACCATATTTTAAATTTTATCAAACCTTATAAACTAAATTCTAATTGTTCAAATTATAAAGATTAAATTGTAGATTTATCAAAATCAGAGAGATTTTTAATTAAAATTCTTCGAACCTTAACAACCAAATTGATCATAATTTATCATAATTCAACAAAAACAATCCTTACCGATCAACCATAACATAGAAACACCAAAATAAGCAAAGGTTAACCAGTATCTTGATGTATTAATGACACAAGATTTGAGATTCAAGTCCCTTAATCCCTTTTGTACTTGAAAAAAAAACATAACATAGAAACAGAAGTTTCTTGTCTGTGTGCAACAAAAATTTACACTTTCTTTTATCATGTAAATTCTAGAAAATGGGATTCTCATGTGATCTTCAAGAAACATGGTTCTTCAATTTCTAATGATTATGACAGAACTTTTGCTAAAACAGAAACATGATTACTTACCAAGTATGGAACTACTATGTTGCAAGGATCACCCTAGCTGTACTATGGATCCTAACCAACGCTCCTTCGATAGACATAAACAAAGCTACAACAACTCGAGAAACTAAACAATGCCGATTCATTTTAATCAATACCCTTCCGCTGTGCTGATTCTACATACTGTTCTGCAAGCTTTTTCACCTTTTCGCCCTCCTTGATAAGAAAATTTGCGTTCTTGTCTTTGGAATGGTACTTCATAACCTTTTCGGTGGTTTTTTGGACTGCCCATCTGTACTGTTCGGTGGTTATGACTCCGCTTTTGCACAGCGGTCTGACGTGCTCCTTGATATATGTTTCCACCTGCATTTAGTAATTCTCCAAAGATTATCATACTGCTGTGTTCATACATTGACTGGTTGGAAAATGGTTGTGGAATGAAAAAGAACTATACCTTCTTAGCTACAGAATTGTTGCTGTCAGACTGCTTATTGTCATCAGCATTTGATTTCTCCTTCGAACGCTCTCCCGCAGGAGGTTTCGGAGAAACAGTGAAGGCAACTGCTCTTTTTACACTTTCCTCAAATTTCATGTCGGATTCTTTTCCATCATTACAAGAATCTTTCTGCTCCGATCCGAATTCTGAAGTCGATACACAAGGCTTATCTGTTGGAGTTTCACCTGGAAGATTCTTATTTTGTGGCTCTGAGTCAGGTCCATAGAGTTCTTCATATTCAGCTAAGGAAGGTTCTTCAACTTCGTTACTATTCAGAGGAATGGCAACAGATCCTTCATTCTCACCCTCGGAAGGGGCGGCTGCAACTTCCACATCAGTTTCGTTTCTTGACAGACAAGAAGCATCTTTCGGAAGTTCAATACTCTCTAACCTCTCGGACTTTTCCGCATCTGATGCATGATTTGAACTTTCAGTGTTCAGAGTGGATAGAATAACTTTCAGTCTTGATTCACCTTCATCTGGTGGTTTCTTAGTAGCTTTGGTGGTGAAGCAGCTTTCTTCTTCTAGGTCATACTCAAAATCACCATATATATCCAAATCTGGATTGTCATCCATTTCTATTACATTTTCAGGTTCATCATCTTGCAAGTCTTTCATTGAGGCGTCATCATCGTTGTCATCAGTTCTGTGTGTCGGGCTATGCAAAGGTGAATCGGATAAAAGACCTGCATTTCTTAGTGCTTCTTCAACTTCAGAATCTGTTTCTGGATTGGCGACCAGTTCAGTTCCATCGATAGGATCATTTGTCTGGGATGAGGAATCCAAATTTGCTGCCGTATTTAATCTGCCGGTGTCTGTGCGATGCAATATCTCCTGTGAACAAAGATTAAGATATACAGCTTTGCTGTTTGACTTATCAGCAACCTCCTTTTCTATGTTAATGGCATCTGCAACGGCTAACTCTGTCTCCGCAGTTCTTCGCATGACTGTAGAATTTGTTTTCTTTAAAAACTGCTCTGTCAGACGGTAAAGCTGGGCCTGTGCAAACGTTACAATTAAAGGAATCATTCAATCAACTTTTAAAAAAAGTACAACTGTTCCTAACAAACTTGTTGGTTCTGTTTTAACGTATAGTTTACTTACTAATTTGCTTAAGTAAACTGTTTTGTTAGTTTTATAAACCCTCTGTACATTCCGTTAGATTTTACCAGCTTAGATTTATGCACCAAATACCCACTGAGCTCTGATACCATAACAATACTGAGTATAATTCTAGTGTATTGATATCATTTGAGAATCACCATTAATAGGAGAGGAAAGGTACAAGCGGTTGAATTATATTAAACACCAATCAACCCAAAAGATTAAACTGACAAAGAAGTAAATTTAGTTATATCAACTAACACTCTCTCCTCACTTGTAGACTTAGAAATTTTAGAAATATCCTACAAGTGAAACTAATTATAAATGAGGAAAACGACATGGTAGGGACTCGAACTAAAGGTCTCCTGCTCTGATACCATATTGAATTATATTAAACACCAATCAACCCAAAAGCTTAACCTAAATTTAATTATATCAGCTAACACGAGCTAACAAATATTTACGGAGGAATAAAACTAACAAAACAGTAAACTACTCCAACAAACTTACACAACTAACAAAACAGTAAACTACTTCAACAAACTTACACAACAAGTTTGTTAGAATTCTAGTACATGGATATCATTTGAGAATCACTCTTTAACAGGGGAGGAAGTGTAACAGCTGACGAATATGTACAAAGGGTATAAAACTAACAAAACAGTAAACTACTTAAACAAATCAGTAAGTAAACTACTTTAAAACAGAACCAACAAGTTTGTTACTTCGACCCATCAAGTGTGTTAAACTCATAAGCTGCAGAAATCAACTAGAAGGTTCTAAAACCAAGCCTCAATTAAAATTCCTGCAGACATTTAAGCGATATGCAAGGACTATCAGCAGCATAGCAACTGAAGTGTAAATTTATAATTAATGGCTTTAACACAGGAAATAATTAATATTAAATTTAAATATTTGAAAAGTTCTTTAGTTTCACTGAAGCATTTTGAGAGTTTTTTTCTTGATGACCAGGAATCAAAGCTTCACTCCACTTCATATCCAAAGGCACTCGTGCCCGTCCCATTGCCCGCACTTCGGAGTCCGGGAAAAAAAATTGCAATTAAGCTCATATATGGATTTTGAGACCACCAACCTCTACTAATGAGGCTGTTCCTTACAGACAAGACCAACTTTTAAGTTTTAATCACAAAGGAAAACCTTTTGATTCAAAGTGTTTCTAGTGGCTGATTGATCATGATAAAAATGTTACCAAAACGTTTCTAGGGACTACTTTAGCATGATGAAAAAGTTACTCTCCCGTTAACAATTAAATGAACCTTTTACAATCTCCATTGGCTAGTTCGGCTATCCTCACCTTTATGTAATTCTTGATTCTTTCAATTATAATTTGTTTTCTGTCCAAAACAAACAAACTTAGCGTTTTTATTGAAGAAGATAGGGTGTATCATGTAGCATCATAGCATTGGTGTCAATAAACTTTATCTCTATCTCTTTATCTCTCTTTTTCTTGAAAGTAGCTCCCTAATTTTTCTAATAATTTTTTCCCTGATGTGGTAGAAATGGCACTTGGAAAACTCTTTCCAAGTACACAGGAGAAGGAGAAGAAAACACATTTAAACTTTGGATCGAACAAAAAGTTGTTACGAGGATTTGAAGCAAGAAGTTGTATAGTCGAAGAACAAAATATTTCATACCTGCCTTACTGAAACGGAAATTTTATTATGGCGACTGGGTTCCAATTTTGGTCTCATGTCTATTGGTAGCTGAGCCTGTTTACAGAAACAAAAAAAAGACCATATGTTTCAAATTTCAGACATACAAAACACAATACAAAATTCTGTACAAGAAACTGAAAATACTAACTAGCAAAGGATAATTTCCTTTAAGCACAGCCATGTCTCCCTCCACTTTATTAGCTACACTGGAGCCATCACCAGTTTTTCTAGCAAGAACTTCTAACGCCCATTTTCTTTTATCAATTGCATTATTAGATGTAGAGGAAACTGTATTCTGCGGTCTAAGTTTAGAACCAATCGATGCCTCTGAGTTCCCGCTATGATTCCCTTTGCTAGAACCTGCTGCACTCTTTGAGGTAGATACAGAACTATTCCCTGCATTTGCTGCCAGAGAAATACCAGCCTTTGATAAAACCTTGCTAGTCCCTGTGTGCGGCTCTTTCTTCTTCTCCAAAGAAGAGGAAGATTTGAGATCCGATAGAGGCTTGATGTCATTATTCCGAGGGAAGACAGATGTATCTGCTACATATAATCGAGAAAGAATTGGATTTGTGAGCTGACATTCAGAATCTTGTCTTGCATCCAGGCTTCGCGAGCCATTTCTTAAGAGGTCAAGGACAGATTTTAAAGTTGCAATCTTTTCGGGCCTTCCCACTCTTAAGCAACGATGCTTCCAGAATTCAATTTCACAGTCTCTGTCCCATGCACGCTTTCTTCTTCCATTAGTATCCCCATATATTTTCTTTGTCAAACTCTCACGTATTTTCCCCTTTTGCAGTAATGATTTCTTTGCCTTGACAGACAAAGCTGATAATCTTTTCTGGGTTTCGGTTTTAGGGCCTGATATAGCAGCTCTGAAGGCATCAAGAAGTTTAGAGTCCATAAGGTTTTCCCCAAAATCTTTTGCACATTTGTTGCGGACAGCGTCTCTTATTTCATTTCTTAGTTTCTGAACTAGCATGGATGATTCCTGATCCTCACCGGCTCTTCTCATAATCTTTTTTACTCTCAAACCAGACAAATTTTCACGGTTACCTGACTCTTCATCATTAGAATTTGAGCCTGACTGGCTTTTCAAAGGAAGCCTGCGGTTTCGGCCCCGAACTATACTCATTATATCAGCACTGGCATCTTTCTTTCTTGATATTCGTTTCAAGCTGGCTCGCATAGAAACTAATGGCTTAGCCAAACTCTTTGCAGTATCATCTTGTTTAGTTTGCTCCACGTCGTTTTTAAAAGGAATTGGTTGATTATTCCCCTGAACAAGTTTTGTATCAGAATTGGCTTTATCATCTCCATAATCAGCAGCCTTCTGAATGTGCTCACTGAGGAATTTCAGGAACCATTATGATAAAAATTACAATATTTTAGTTTAATGTTGACCGAAACTTTAGGAAATGAGTCAATACATCCAAGAAGATATCAACTTAAACGTCTAAAATTAGCATTGTTCAAAATCTGAAGTTAAAACACAATCCATCAACAATGAAGCTTTGGGAGTACAGAAAGAGAACTTGTGTATTCAGCCTGAGGTTATCAAGAGGCTGTAGAAACTTAATATTTTGGTTTGGAAGGGTAGTGAGCTTTCTTTGCCATCCAGTGATGGGAGGTTAAGAATAAACTATAAGTATGAGCCAAC
Source organism: Cyclanthera cordifolia (assembly GCA_037832605.1). Classification (NCBI taxonomy): domain Eukaryota; kingdom Viridiplantae; phylum Streptophyta; class Magnoliopsida; order Cucurbitales; family Cucurbitaceae; genus Cyclanthera; species Cyclanthera cordifolia. The sequence continues at coordinate 9,829,587 of JBBMEG010000027.1, forward strand.
AAAAGCATAACTTAACTGGCATATGGACCTAATGATGAAAAGATCATGGGTTCAAATCTCCAACTCCAAATGTTATTAAATTCAAAAAAAAAAAGAACTGTGAACTGAGTATGAGCTCCTAAATCGAGGAAGCTAATTGGCATCAAAAGCCAGAAATTAAATTGGCTAATGACTGCAGTAGAAGTAAGCTTCCCACACGGTCCATGGAGGATGGGAGTTTGTTGAGACTAAAAAATAAAACTCCAAGTATTAAGGACAGTTAACAAATGATAAAGCAAAATCAGGGGTGTTTGGATGAATAATGGTAGAGTGACTATTTTGAAAGATTAGAAATGATGGGTTATTTTGAGTGGTTTTGAAGGAGATATTAAAGTAATAGCTTTTTGGAAGAGATGTTTAAAGAGTGATTATAAAAGCTCATTTTTAATAACTCTATAAAAGAGTCAAACAAACACCCCCATAGTTCTACCCATGCCTAGCAATTTTTCCAAATAAGACTAACAGTCAAATATTTCACAAGGTCTGAAAATATAACAGCACTACGGCAGAGAGTTTTTCTTCATAAATTCGTGTTTAGTAGTTGAGAAGAATTAACCTGCAATCTGTGCGTTTCCTCTTTGTACCAATAATCACAGAAGCTTCCGGAATGGTTTGAGATGCAACATTATCAGCTGAAAATATCCAGCAAGAAGTGAGTATAGAAATGCATATGTACTCCTTCCTAATTTCCAAGAACTACATAAAAAAGGAAACAAATTAAGCTTTTCTCTGGGCTTGCAATAATTGCCAAAAAAGAAACGTTGGAAATACTGCCTCACCTTGTAACACTTGTTCTTCTGAAGGAAACAACGGCTGCTTAACATCAACACTTCGATCGCTATTTTCATCATTCAAGTAATCAACTGAAAATGAATTAAAAATAACGGCAATGAGCTAAGCCTAAACATAGAGTTAAATTTCCGGTTGATATCAATCTTAAGATGGAAAAATACCAGACAAAAATGTGCCCACAGATAAACCAAGGTGAAGACCCATGCTCAATTCATCTTTAGACATTTTGTTTACATGGTGGGATATATTTGAAGAGCTTCTGATGCTTTCAAGGCTACTTGACTCGATCTTAACTTCATCAGCACAACTTGTTTTCAACCCAACATGCGCAAGGGAATCATGACTATGAGGCAAGCTAAAGGAAGTATCATGTGACAAAGAAAGTTCCAATTGTCCGTTCTCAAGTACTGGCACAATCGAAGTAGTCTCCATTGATGCGGCTGGCAAAGCGGGAGTATTCTCCCATGGTGATGCAGAGACGTTTGGCCTACCAGCTTCTGAAGCCAATATGAAATTTTCAATTCTTTTATTATTTTCAATTTCATCAGTTGATGGGGTGTTATCAGTTTGTTCTTCATTAACCTGATTTCCTCCAATCATTGAGACAACCAATGCTGTCTCTCCAGTATCAGCAACAGATACGGACACCTTTCTGGAAAAACTTTGTGCAACCGAAGCATTCATTGAATCAAAGTCACTGTCAAACTTTGAAACAGAATCATTGATGGAACCTTCTCCATCATTAGCTCCACATCTGCAGAAGAACCATACTACAAATGTTAAGAACAAATAAAGAGAAAGTCCAGGATTTGGGGAAGGGTAAATCTATGTAGTAGTTTGAAGAATCTAATATGAAGCTTTGAACTGGCGAGAACTGAATTTAGTTGGTCCATATTTTAAGACAATTCAACTAGCTTCTAACATTTTTCTGAAGAACCTACAAAAATAAAATTCAAATCTTAATTTCAATCACATCAAATATTTAAAAGTAAGGCTGATTCGCTGAAAGAAGCATGTGCTGCCAATAACACTACAGAAGCAAGGGGGTTATGAGCATGTCAGAAAGAACCTGAGAACAACTTTTCCTGCTCAGTTAGTAATTGTTATTACATTTATTGCAGTTTTGGGCTTTTACTGTAGGCACGAAAATCAGTTTGAATAATACCAAGAGTAATGAAGCATAAAGGAGACGATTGATTACTTTGCATTCAATGATGGAAACTACAACATCTAGCAAATCAATGAAATAATAGCTTCTCTGACTAACCTTGGGCATAACCATGTACTTTCAGATGTATCTTCGGGATCAAAATCAACACAGAATGCATGATACCTGCACCATGCAATTAAAGCAAGAACTTGAGAAAATAAATACCATTCAGTTTTGAACTCTGTCCCACACGAAACAGATCAGTATACCAAGCTACATATAAGCACTTCATGATTCACAAGGCCTTTATTTAACCACTAAGTTCATTCATGATGGTTACTTATTATTAGGAAGCACTGAACTATGACAATCTCTCTCTCTTATATATATATATATATATATATATATATATAAAAATCAGTGTACTATTTTTAGAAGAGCAAGGCGCACAAAGGCACAATGACACTTTGGAGTCTGAGATGTAAGGCGCACAGAAGACACAAGCTTTTTTTCCAAGGCACGCCATGAATAGATAAAACAAAAAATATAAATACATGTGTAGACACAAAACATAAATGTGGTTGCCCCTTAAAAAACATGAAGTATTAAAATGTTAATCCCATATAAAAATCTAAAGTCCTACATATCAAATTTATGGTCGCTAAATACATATTCATCCCTATTAACTCCTTCACTAGCAATACTTAGAGAGAACAGATAAGTGAATTGGCAATTAGGGTTGATGATTAGGTTTTAACTTCTTTTTTAAAATAAAACTCCAAAGTAATTGTTGATCAAATTTGAAATTCAAAAATCAAATTGAGAAAAACAATTAAAACATTACAGTTTTACTTAGATTTTAAACAAATAAAAAAAAGCTCACACGCCTGAGGACTTCATAAAAGGCGAGCGCTTTTCAATTCAAGCCTCACCTTTCCAAGGCGAGGCGCCAACATTCATCGTGGGGCATTTTGAGTCTAAGGCATGCCTTTTGGGGCTTTTTAAAGTATTGCTCTCTCTCACACGCACACATACATAATAATATATTGTGTATGTGTGTGTGTATATATGTGCATGTATATATATGAGTACACACACGTACATATGCAATATACATGCTTATACATGTATGTATATGTATATATGTAAGCATCCATACATGATGTAATGAATTCTACAAATGCAAGAAAAAAGGTCAAATGCTCCAACTTTACCATGTATCACAAGAGTCACAAGCAATTGAAGTATCAAGATCAGATTCTCCTTCACTAAATCCAGTTCCATTTCTAATCTTACAGCCGCCATCATCCAAGCAGACAACTGCCTACAAAATGAAGCAGTACATTAATAATCTAATTATGTTTCGGACTTTAAACTCTTTTTAATACTATAATATAACAGTAAAAGTAGGAACACATTTCCTAGGACAATAATCTCTTCATCCTTCTCTTTTAGTAAAATTAAAATTCTTTAAGTGGTGTACCTCAAAATTAAAAGTAAATAATAGAAGATTACTCGTAACAAATATACATCCGAGCTTTGTTATATGATCCATCTGAACTAAATCTTCATCGGAGTATTAAATATAATTCTTACACATCTCTTAAACTTTCGAATATAAAGAAAATAATGTGGAAAATCTTAAAAGTAGACAAGTAATTTTTCAATCAAGCTACTTATTTAGTAACTATTCCCTTTTGTCCATAACTTTTTATTTGAAACCTTGCAACCCAATCTCTTCTCAACTTCTCATTTTGTATCCCAAGATTCCATAATAGCAAAAATCGTCTTTGATTTAACCAACGGATCGATGTGACCTTTTATGAATAAGATCTCCAAAAGTATTCACATTCTAATTTGATAAAGCATTCCTATCCTATCCCACCACTAGAAGGGGAAAAAAACAAAGAAAGAATTATGTATTTTGAGCAGTTTGAGTTTTTGCACTAACTTGAAACCTAGACCACCCACTAATTCTCAATGGGAGTTTGATACTATCGATAATGATGATCTATTTATTCCTAAGTTGTAATTTGAAAAAGGAAAAAAAAAACTGCTAAATAAAAAAGAGTGGCTAATCTAATTCAGAACTCCCAAGAAAATTAAACTTACTCCAAAGATATTTTGTCTTTTGTTGTGATTGTCGGTTATTATTATTATTATTATTTTACATATGTGAGTGTTCCTGCCAGCTTAGATACCTCGATTATTCTTACAAGACATATTGTCTGACCCTACAACATTTACATACCAAGGGCCGTAGGAAATTAATTCTTACGTAGGTGGCCACCATAGATTGAACTCATAAACTTTTGATTTCTTAGGCCCTTATGACCACCAGGCTAGCATAGTGATTGTTGTGATTGCAAGTTATTTTAGGTAATAGGAACCAAATAGTGAACGGAATTGACCGAATAAGTGCTTGAAGATTGAAAAGATAGACAAATTACATTCTCGTCGATGTAGTATGACGGAAAAGAGATGTTACTCTTTCCCTCAAAGCACCAATCATCGTGTCTGCAGAGAAGTTGACATGACATATTAGTTTACTAGATTTTGAAAAACTAATCAGAATGACAATATCAGTGGGATCACTTTGACTATTACATGAAATTCCATGTGAAAAGTTAACGAGTTACAATTATCACAAAAAGTATAAATATCCGAATACCAGCAAGCACGCTTCAATTCTCGTCAAAGTAAATAATTGTAACATGACTTGGACAGCCAAAAAATCAGCAAGGAGCAAGGAGACATGGGCAAGAATGCTATTACAATAACAATATCACTCTCAAAAAAAATCTCTCCAAAAAACAACCTAACGTGTTTTCCCCGATCTTTCCTCCTCCTTTGGCACCGGAAGGACCGAAGGAGGAAAGGTTACCCCACCTTGAAGCCATGTCTCCTCCAGCCCCGCCTTGTTTCTCTTCACCAGCTTCTTTCTTCGTCGCTCACAACCTACATTCCTCTAGCGTCGTCGTTTTTTCTCGTATCGCTTCTCACTTATTCGTTGCTTCTTTTTGCACACACAAGAGTATTTTGATCAGTCATGTATTTTTGCTAGTAGGCCTACATCTTCACTGACTCCTTTCTTCCCCCAACTAAAACCCTAGTCATCACAGCGTTCGTTGACACAATTTGCACTTATCCGCACTAGAAACCTAGTTGTTGACATGTTTCTTACGCGTGTATTATGTTTTTTCAACATTGTTTCTCTTATATTGTTGTCGCAATACCTCCTCAGGTCATTGCTTGCAATTTCTCCTTTAGTTGCTGCTTGTGTTATCCATTAAGACGTTTTTTCTTCTCGTTCTCTTCCTCATATGGTCGAGCTGACAACATCCATGAGAGCGTATGCCGACTTCCATCACCTACACAATAGCCTCAAAAACCAATTTTGAGGGAAATTACTTACGGAATATATTGGCAACTATCTCTCTTCCTTCTCTTCCACCGTCCTCGACTGGCAAACCACCACCAACACCCACCATCGTGTTTCTTTCTCTTTAGTGAGATTTATCTTTGTTTCATTGACGTTGCAGCTTGTATAATCGGTTTAATTCTTTTGTGTGTTTTGGCCTATGTAATTGCCCTCTCCCCACCCCAATCTCCTCCTGTCTTTCTTTCTTCTCAATTGTTTTTATAGGTTCTTTGTACTCTTTCATGTATTAAAGAAATTGTGCTGTTTCCAATTAAAAAATAGTGTTTTATAATCTGTGACCATTAAATAAACATTATTCAAACAAGAACATGCACCATATAGATTTGAGAACAAAATTATTAGATTTTTGTTCATGAGTGTTTAGGCCAACTCGAGCCTCTTTCCCCCTCGCAATTCTTATGGTAGTATCTCGAAATCAAATAGGGAAAAAGTTTTAGAAAATGGAGTGTGTCATCATACATTACAGCATGTAGATTACATACACTCAGCAAGAATGAAATCTTTTCTTTGTCAATCTTGTGAACAAAGGGCTTAAGTTTTTTTTTAGTAGGTCATTAGGTTTTCTTCCACGTCATTCTAGTAAGACGGACAGTTTGAAGGATGTGTAACCACTATGGTAGGAGATTGCCTCTGGCTGATCCGAAATTTTTCACCCCAAATTGCTTTATGCACATTACTAACCATCTTGGCGAAATTCTGAGTCAACCAACATTGCACAAGGTACGTTTAAGTACTCTCCCAGAGAAGAAAAAGCTCTTATCCACTGTCAAAAGAACTACTTTTTATTCTTTTTTGGAGAGCCAAGACTATACTCTTGATTAGGAAAACTCCATATATGACAGTATTCTCCTTCGCTACTCATTTTTTAGCACCATGTAGACCGGATAAATGCATTGCAAATCAGCATAAGTAACTGTACAAATATATTAGTTGAAAATGCATTGGAGGTCAGCCTAAGTAATCGTAAAAATACATTGGTCAAAATGAAAATAAGCAAACCTGCTAAATGATTCTTCATCCACTTTGTTGCTTCCAATAGTATCATACACCTATAAACCAGATCAAGATCTCACACTTCAGCCGTTCCTTTATCATTTTCTTATAAAAAAACTGAACTTTCTGTCGAATAAATGAAATAATACAAACGGGCGTACTCAAAACAAGAAGTAAAAGAACTAATAGGGTTTGTAAATGTATAACCAGACATGAAGGGCTGCTACCATGCTAAAAAAGAAAGCATAAGATATAGCTTTGAGCAAATAAATGTATAACTTACAGGAACACATGTGATGAGCTGAAATTCTTTCTGGCAAAGTGGACAAAGGTTTGTAATAGTAGCCCAGTTGTCAATGCATACAAAACAAAACCTGAAGTAAGATGGACAAATGGTTATGATTGTAAAACATTTGCAAATGCATATAAAGTAGAACCAGAAAATAAGATAAACATAGGTTGATAAATTAGTTTTTTATGAAACCAATGCTTTTAGAAACATGGAAAAACACAATAGAGCCGACAAAAAAAAAATGCAAACTAAGGCATTTTCATTGGAAATCAGCTGCTCTGTGGCATAGGGTCACTGTGAGCAAATAAGATCTCTACCTTTTTCTTTTCTTTTTTTTTCTTGAAAAGCAACAAACTTTTCATTAAGAAAATGAAAAGAGGCAAGCTCTTGGATACAAGGTCTCTACCCTTTTGAGTGGAACTTGCGCAAGGTCAAGGCATTTCTAGGAATCCATCGAATCGCGGAGGAACTCACTTTCTTTTCTTGCTATACCTTTTCTTTGGTGGAAGATGGGGTGAATCCTTTGTTTTGGGAAGATAGATAAGTGGGAGATAAATTCCTTTTTAATACAAGACCAGGCTTTCAAAGAGATTAAAAAAATGAAAGAATACCCACGCAAACAAAAGACAAATCCAAAAAAAAGAAAGAAGGAAAGGAGACTACAAAAAGACTTTCAATTCAGAAATATTAAATCTAAAGAATAATTGCAAGAGAACTTAGCCATTGAGGCCCAAAGAAAACCATTGACTCTAATGAGAGCCCAAATATCATCTAGAGATCTCTCCTTCCTTCGAAAGAATTTATTGTTAATTGATAGAATCTATCAAAGGTCCCCTCTCTTTAAGAGTCAATATCAAGTACTTGTTATCATTTATGTGGGTGAAGGTTACATTTATATAGGCTAGGGTGAATAACAAACTAACCACCTAACTATTTGGTAACTAACCCCCTATGATTCCTATCATTCTCTCACTACAAAAACCTCATAAAATAGCACATACCCCAACTTCCCACAAAAAATTATCTTTCTCTCTAAATGGAGGGTGACCAAGACATTTAACCATCATCTCCTTACACAACCTATGTATTGCTAAGGCTGCATAAAAAGTCAGAAAAATAAATAAATAAATCCAAACAAACTTAGTTGCTGCAGATCATCAAAGAACATGATTCATATCCTCCACATCCCTTATGCAAAGCATAACACCAAGTCCGTCACAAGGGACATCCTTTTCACCACCCTATTCATGCTCCATCACCTTACCATGTACAAACTTTGCCTGTCAAAGAAATCTTTGTTTGGATTTCCAAGGGCCTTTGTCTAATAAGGAGACGTTGAACAGAAGTCATCGAACTTTTTTCTTGGATGGGGAGTTTTGGTGGTTCCAGATAGAAGGGACGACCCTCCACTCGGTACCACAGCATTCTCCCTCACTTTTACGTAATTTTCTCCCTTTTACCCCTACGGGTGTACACCTTGAGTTTTGGAGCCTTATCATCTTCTTCCCTGGTAAAAGGGACATTTGTGGTTGGAGTCCATATCCCTCCAAAGGGTTTTCTTGTAGGTCATTCTCAATATCGTTACCTTATCCATGTCCTTCGGTAGAAAGTTCTATGCTTGACCTAGTGTGGAAGGTAAAAATTCCAAAAAAGGTAAAGAAAAAATTGTGACAAATCTTACACAAAAGAATGAACACCTTTGATAAGGTTGTTAGGTCGTTGCACAGGTTTGGAAAATACTTTTTACAGAGTTCAACCTTTCTTGGGCTATACAAAGGGATTGTAGGGATATGATCATGGAATGCTTTCTTCATGCCTTTTAGTGAGAAAGGCAAGTATTTTGTCGCAAGAAGTTTGTGCTACATTGTAAGGGCTTCGTAGAGAGAGAAATAATGAAATATTTAGTGGTTGAGGACGATTGAGTCCTTATTAGATTTTATGTTTCTCTATGAGTCTCATGGAAAAACCCTTTTTTGTATTTATACTCTAGGTTTGATTCTACTTGATTGGAGTTTGTTTTTGTAGGTCACTTCTTGTTTGGGCTTTTATTCATGAATGTCTTTGTATTCTTTCTTTCTTTTTCTTTTTTTTCCTCGATGAAAGCTTGAATTTTTATCCAAAGAACACAGAACTAACTATTAAACCGAGCTACATAGACCAAACCTCATCAATAGACTCTATGCTCCTCCAAATATATTATTTCTCTCAACCTAGATGTCCCATAAAGATAAAAACGAAACCAGCCCTCAAAAGGAACCATCAGTTGACTTGAAAGGGGTGGAAATCAAACAATTTTGTAGATCATAGAACAATCATCTTTATTATAGGCTAAAGAAACCCCAAACCACACAAAAAGTGGTCCCAACCAATATACCCAAATGGAAGTGGCAAGCTGATATCTCCAGAGGGCGTGATCAAGATCCTTGGCTATACGTCAATAGAATGCATCGGTGCAGCCCCAACAAAAGGAAAAATGCCTTTAAGCATGGTCCAAAATGTTCACCATCCCTGGTAAAACCTAATTAGCAAAAAGTCCGACCTTCTTAAGAAACTTTACCTTCCAAAATAAGGAAAAATAAGATATCTAAGGGGAGCAGTATCACACAAAAGAAGAAAATAAAATTGCATGAAAACTACTGAGGAGAACATAGAGCCTACAAGAAAATACCTCCCCTACCTAAAAATTAATTTCCTACAAGTTTCTTTGACAATCAAATGATCAAACGGTTGTATCGTGAGAATAGTGAAAGTACGAGTAAGCTGACGGATATTAAAAAGACAAAAGAAAATCCAAGTATTTCCAGTCTTCCATTTCCATCTAAACTAAGCACCACGAGACATGGCTAAAAACTATAACAAGTTAAGAGAACGCTGAGACTTGGAAAGATAAGAGAGGCAAAAGAAAATCCATCTTTTCAGAAGTTATCAAGCATAAAATGACATTAAACTGAATAATATGGAATTATCAGGAACGAAAACTGATGAAGCATATGTACCAGTGCTGGCAGCAGTCCAGAACACCCCTGTCAACGATGGCATCCATGCAAATCCCACAGCTTTCCACCTCATCAGAAACCTCCTGTAACACAGGAGAACAACAGTATCAATAAACATGATGAAAATCGCAAGTTAGAATAGTATATGAACTTAAACACATATTCTTTTAAACTCCGAACGCCCACTACTGCATTCAATATGATCAAACGTTAATGAAGACAAACAAAGAGAAACGAATCGACTAACTCAAAACTTACATAATTGACATCAAAAACCTCTGCAGATTCTTCTTCCGGTGTCCCACTCGAAACCAAACCCACCTCCATCATATCGCCCGTCGGATTGCTAGAGGTCAAATAACGGAAAATGTTCAAGCAATTGCGGTGCAGAAAGGTGTAGATTAATCGGATGTTCCACAGATAACCCCGTAACTCCTGTTTAAGATGTTGATGCAGCTAAGTTCCGATGAGCTGTAACCCCATTTCGAGGAGCCCATTGGAATGCCTTCCCAGGGCAATTTGATTGTTCAGAATCACGTTCTGTTGAGGTTTGGTGGCTATGGCGGTCAGATCATCACTGAAATAGAAAATTGAAGAAGAGGGTAGGTAAATTTGAGATGAAATTGTAGAACTGATGACTATCCCTCCCTCTCTTCCGGATTTTCTCTCTCTTTTGATCTGGTTTTTCTTGCGAGAAGGTTTGATGATGATGGTAAGCTCCTGTCAATTGGTTCGAATTGGGCCCGTATATGGCTTATTATCTGGGCTTTTCTGTATTTCTCGAGCGATCAATGGAGCACTTTTCAATTTGAGAAATTGTAGATGGTTCTTCCAAAATAAATATAAATGGATGCAATTTTTTTTTTTTTTTTTTTAAGTACAAAATGGAAAGGGGATACAAACTCTACAAACCGGTCACAACTGTTCTCAAATAAATGAAAATCAAATATCAATTTTCATGATCGAATTCGTGATGTGGTGTTGAACTGGATTATTATCAAACAATAAAATTAATGTGCCTCCAACGCATATATGCATTTATATATTTATTAATATGTTTTAATATTGTATTATAAATATCCATTAATATAATATTATAAGAAGGTATCTGATAATACTCATTAACACTAATGATTGTATTTGCTAATTTATTTTGAACGTCATCGAATTTATAACTATTTTTTATATTTAACTAGTCTACTAAGTTTCTTTTCAAATTTACAATATAAAACTTTGTAACACTCATTTATAAAGTAAAGAGAAGTTTTGACGTATAATTAAAAAAATGAAAATTGCAAAAACCACCTCTATGGTATGTTGTTTGTAACAATTAATCCTTTAAATTTTAAATTTGAGCAATCGATTCTCTTAAAATTTAATAAGTGTTGTAATTAACCTCATTATGTTAAATTTGAAGGATTTTCACAAATGTGATGAGGGTAGACTTGTCAGGTATAATTTTTATTTTTTATTAATAAATAATATGTATTGTTTCGCCCTATTGCCACTTAAAAACCTACACAAAGAAGAATAAAACTTCATCCCCACAAATGTAATGAAACTATAAATGTATGATGAAACTATAAATGTTACAGGGCAAAAATCTAGAGAAATTGTTAATATTTGGTCAATTATTTATGTCAAGACTTGAGTTTTTTATTTATTACATTTTTATATCATGTGATAAATCATTTTTATGTGGGGACTTGAGCTAATAACTTCATCATCGAGTTTACACTAACGTTGTCGTTAAGCTGCTACTCTTATTGGCTATATTATGTGATTGACCAAACGACGATTTTTTTTGTTGTCTAATAAGAACATTGAATAAACAATGTATCCTCAACTTAGTGTTTTCTTCTTAAAAATTGAAGCTTCGCCCGCCATGTCCCAAGACTCGAACTCGAGATACTTGTGCTTCTCAACTATCCCAAACTAGAAACGTTGGAAAAAAAAAAAACATATTTCGAAGTATGTAGGCTCGATCAACAGGATTATATACAAGAGACTCATAGATTAATTAGTTGATAATTAATAACAATATTAACGATAATAGTTTAGTTGCATAAATATACTCATCGTCAATTGAAAGAAAGTGAAGCTATTACTTCTCTCTGATTTTCTGGTGAGGAGTTGTGGAAGAGGCTTCACCTCGAGTTGGGAGGTTTTGTCCTCAAATTTAGAAAGGTGTGTCCTCGTCTTTCAAAAGAGGTTGTCGTTAATTTAATTTTATCCCCCGAAGAGAAGTGCCACCTATCAAGGCTAGGAATGGAAGACGGTCTCATTTGATAGAGGAAAAAAAGAAGCTAAAGGGAGGCTTTGAAATAATGATTGTGTTGTATCTTCTCTTTTTCTTTTTGTCTTTGAAAGTGTAATACCGACAGGTAGGAGGGGTACATGAATGAACCGAATCCACATCTGAATAAGAGGGATCTTAGGAGATATAGTCTCATGGTTAAGAAAGGCTTAAGAGAAGTGATTTGTACTACATATATCAATAAAGTGCACCTTCCTTTTCGGTGACACTATCGTAGGAACTTCACAGTAAAGCGTGCTTAGCTTGGATTAGTCATAGATTGAGCGACCTCAAAACATGCTGATAGGACCCGCGTTGATTTGTAGGTATAGTCTTCATTCTTAGACGGGGCCCAAATGGGCCAGATCTAAAGTTATCCAAATGCGAGTTTCAATGTTCCTAAAGTCCTATTAGTTGGACATTTTAAAGCCCTCTATAGTAAAGGCAGCAGCTCTACAAAGGTGATTTGTCTATCAATGCTCCTAATCATTTATTTGGACTATGGAATCAGGCTTATGTATTTGTTAGTGTTATGTTCCTCTTGTTAATTGGTGTTTGTAATGAAAGTTGTATGCCTCAGTATTGATTTATAGGACGAAGTTGTTTGTATTTTAAGATACATACATAAATACACACATGATCAAGAGATTAAATCTCCACCTCTAATCGTTTCACTAATGAAATACTTGGTTGATAAAATATGATTTATATTTTAAAAATTGCATTCAAAAGTAATGTCTCCAATGTCGATTTTGAAACTTTTGTGCTTCATTTGAAGATTCTAAAACTAAAAAGACAATGAACTGATGAAAATGTGTGTCACAACCTTTCTGAGATATAATGGTTCCATACGACTAGGGTCTTCACACACACCACCGATTAGATTGCAACTAAGAGAATATATATATATATATATATATATATGTGTGTGTGTGTGTATATATGTGTGTGTATATGTGTGTGTGTGTATATATGTGTGTATATAAGAGACCAATTAGATATTTGAACATGAAAAAGGTTAAAAGTTTCTTCCGCCATTTTTAAAATTGATAAATCTATTGGCACAAAACTAATCTTGAAATGTTGAAGACATAATAAGATATTTTATAAGTCATCTATTTATAATCAGAAATCAGAGTTTCATCCTGTACGGTAAGGTACTCATCCCAAGGTCCGGAAACAAAAGACAATAAGCGATTTACAATTAAGTTCACTCTTCCATCTTCCAAGATGGAGCCACCCTTAGGGGCTTAAACTTAAACTTGTAGCTTAACCTATAAACAAAGAAGAGGCAATTCTCAAATTCTTATCATCCACCATACAAAGCATTGATAAGACATGTTTCACAACTTCAAGTGCAGAAAATTCTAAGAGTACTTATAGATCTGTGACTGCAATTGCAGATGTGGTTGCCACCATTGGTGAATGCCATGAGCTTGTTTAAAGCCCTGTGCAGGAGATAAATTTGTGATCAGGTTTGCTGATGGAATGAGATGAATCGGATCGGTGTCCCTCCCAATTGCATTCATCAAAAGACCTCCGATCGAGTTCTGCGTCGCTAACCGCTCAATGCTTCCTGCACCCATCTCTTCCATGTTCTTCCTATGTTCGAAATATCCAATGTATTCCGATCCAATATGGTCGGATGGATTAACAAATAGAGATGGAATCCATGCTGAAATGGTAGAAAATGGTTCTTCTGATATATTAGTCCTATGATTATTACTACCAGCCTTCAAAGCAAGAGCAAGTCCTGCTGTGATAACACTGCCAGCAATCCGTATTCCATGTTTCAATTTCTTGTCCTTGATTCTCTCGATCGGTGGAGCGAAGAATGGTGGATTGAAGAGATATGATTTGAGGAAAATGCCTGTTCTTGCCATGGTTTTTCCAGCGAGCATTGCCATGGCTGACCCCAGGGAATGGCCAGCTAACCAGAGATTTGAATCACCAACAGTAGCAACCATGTTCCTGACCACTTGCATCGTGATATCGAACCGTGACGTCCGATGCAGACCATTTTGAATGAAGTGGAGATCTAGCTCTATATCACGAGAGACTGAATCTCGTTTGGTCAGGGTGCCTCGGAAGGCAATCACATAACGGGGACTTCCATCATTCTTGTTGTCGCCTTGAAACAGGACTGGTTTAAATTCATAAATAGCGCCAAAAATGGAAGAGTCGGCATCATCGATGAGTGGACGAAGCAATCGGAAATGGCAGAATTCCCACCAGCGGGGAGCTAAGGCCTCAGAACCTTGACGTTTCTCTTGACGATCCCGTTCTAATATGTAGACACCTTGAACCAAACAAGCAGCAACTGACCTTCTGTGATCGGCATTCTCCCTGCAGTCATAATTTTATTGACTACTGAACCGGCTAATTTGAAATCATTGTTAACAACATAAAACTTAATTTTGTATAAAAACATCACAGCTACAAAATCTAGGGAGAGGGGAAAGAGAGAATATGCAAAAAGGGCTAAAGTTTTATGATGAATAGAATAGATACAAACCTTCTACTCTATCTAATTCTAAATCATAATTGAAATAGGGAATAACTCAAATAAAATAATCTAAAACAAATCTAATTCTAAATAACATTTTCTTATAATATAATCTAAGAAAAACAACTTGGTTCCTGTAAAAATTGACCAACGCTGGAAATAAATAGGTGAACATTTGGGCCAAAATCAAGTGAAGGGCCACCCTGAAATCTGCATCTAAATCTCCAAAAACTTTTCATATGATAGAAATAAACAGATCTTCTAATTTCATTACAGAAGAAGGATAATTATCCTTACCAATCAACCGGAGCCAAGTGTAATGGCCCTGAAAGTTCAAAGACTTCCCTCTCAGAGGCCATTACACTCAATATCCCTCTCCTTCCCTCTTGAAAGCCAAGCTCCTCTACACCAAGTAAGGTAAAGTTCAGAAAGTGATTGGATGTTTATCAAATCTGTTTCATACCATATATTGTAGCATCACGCACAAAAAAAAAGTAACAATTAAAGGTTCATTCACAAAAAAGTCTAATTTGCAGAAGCTCAATGCCTTCTCTTTTCTCGTACAATAAAATGAGATCTTTAACCATTATGGATTGGTCTAATGATCAAGACAACGTTAATGAATTAAGAAATTATAATTCAATATATGGTGATCACTTATTCATAAATTAATTTTTTCAAAAGTTTTCAAGACAACTAAATATTAGAAGGTTATGTAGTTTATTACGTGATAATAGTTGTTGTGTGTAAGTTGCCAGACACTCACAGTCAAGATATCAAAATTAAATCCTTTGATGAACAAAAAAAAGTTAGAATTTATATGTCTACAAACGTTTTCGTCTCTTAGCATCTTGTCATCTAGTAAAGAAATGAGGCTATGACTCAAAACTACCAGACTGTTGATTATTTAAACAACGAAAGCAATTAATAATTCCCCATTAAATTTGGATTTCTCATCCAACAACAACGTAGCTATCCATTCTCTCTTTATTCTCATTTACAAAAAACTCCCTGTTTTTCCGATACCAATTCCAAGGACTACGCTCCAAAGTCCATAACAAAAATAGAGAGAGCGAAGAAATAAAAATCTATCGAAACTAACATCTTAAGTGCGCTATAATTCGTATTTTTAGAAGAAGTAAGTCCAGGAAAAAGGAGATCGATTACTTTAAATCGACAAGAAGAAACGGCATTCAGAAACCACTGCGGATCTAAATCAAAATGATAAATTATGATCTAAATCAAATAACATTGCAAGTCAAAGAAAAAATACAGAAAAAACGAGACGCCTACAACGAAATGGTTCTGCAGAGAAAAATTCAATGGATAAAAGGCAATGAAATCACGAAATACCTTCAAGTCGCAAATGTACCGGCACCGATCCGCCGCTCGAAGAAGGACCTTCGTCGGTGAGTGCAAGTTATTTGGAAATGGTATCCGCTGGTTAATGGCTTCCGTCATTTGACCTGCACGGAGAGAGATGTAATTACAAATTTATCCTCGCAATCTAATTTTCAATGTTGGTTGTTCAACTTTTTGTCCCTCAACTATTAGTTTTGTTTGATTTTAGTCCTCTAAATTTATAAACATTTAGTTTTTAGTTAAAATTACACCTGTCCTCAATCCTCTAACTATCTCATTATTATTTATTTATTTATTTTTATGTTCTTCTCTTTTCTTTTATGTTCAACGCCATAAAAACAAAATAAAAATCAAACACAATTCAATAAAATTATTGCAAAGCCATAAGTTAGCCAAATCCACTCAACCTCTACATAAGCTTGTCCCGTTATCATTCACGGTTGAAAATCTCATAATATTCCACATGAATAATGTAAAGAGTCGTCTAAGCATTTTTAAGATAATGTTGACTACTCATTTTATTGCCAATTGATTTTGAGACGAATGTCAACATTTTCTAATATGATACTAGATTCGATAAAACTCACACAGATGTTCAATATTCAATAAAATGAAAGTGAGATCCGATTCAAGATTGGTGAACCTAAAGGGGCGTGTTGATGATCTCATAATGTCTCACATCGATAAGGTGGGGAGTCCTCCAAGCATTCTTAAGATAACGTGAGCTACTACTCTCATTGTCAATTAATTTAGAGACAGATTCACACACTTTACAATACTCACACATTTTGCTACAAACTTATAGCATTTAAATAAATCCCATGAATGTTTTGAGAAACGTTCCATTTGAGATAGTTGGCCTCTTCAGTTACAAATAAATCCATGTTAGATCTAAACTCTCTTTTTGTTAACAAATTTTTATCTATTGTTCATTTGAAAATGTGCATGTTCAAGTTCTGATGTGTTATTTTTATTAAATATAAACAAATACACATACATATATATTTAAATATAAACAAATACACACACACACATATATATTCACACGCACATATACTTAATAATATTTTGGATGGCAATGATTCAAAAATAATATGTTAAATACATTATATTAATAGGATTGTTGTTTTTGGTAATTAAATAAAACATTCTCATTTATAAACTTTGAACTTTGTTTATTTTAGTTCATACATTTACAAGTAAATTTATTTTATTCTAGTCCTTGAGTTGCTCCAATGCAAATGCATAGAAATTCAAATATTCAATTTTAGTTTATAAATTTTTAAATATAAGACCATTAATATTATTGAATTAATTAAAATTAATATTAATGTTTACTTCATTATTGGAACCATTTTCATATACACTAAAATCAAACTTTTGAAAATTATAAAAAAAAAAAACGAAACAAGGTTGAAGATTTATTGACTAAATGGTATTTTTAACCTAAATAACCTATAAATACATTTATTATTATTATTATTATGTTAATAATATGCATATTAGAGAATCAAACTTCTAAAAATTTGACAACATATGCTGATTGAGTTATATTAATTTTGGTAATTTTGCTCTTATTTTTTTTAATACAAAAATTTCACTTGTTGAAAATTTTAAATTAAAATATGGATTTTTTTTTAATATACACATACTTACATATATATATATACACATATAACATTCAGTCAATGCTACAAACTGTCTTGAATTAGTGTCACATATGATTTTCAATGAATGCAGCGACTAGTGTTCAACCAGTAAAGATGAATGGTATAATTGAAAAACGCAAAAAAAAAAAAAAAAAAACCAAAATTATAATATGAATGAAATTTTTATAAAAAATGATTTTTATTACAATGGACAACAAACAAAATTTCAATCTAAAACAAATTCTGTTACAACAATTAATAAATAATAGGAAGAAATGAGAAGGTTGAATCTTGAACTCTCCCATTATTTGACAATAAATAAATAAATAAATAAATAAATAAATATATATATATATATATATATATATATATTCCATACACTACCAACTTAAAAGAAAAACAATAATAAAAAAATGTCAAATTGTTTTTGTTTGTTTATGTTCGTGGATGTTCGTTTGAGATTTTATAGAGAAATTATTTTAAGTGTTTAATAATAGTTAATTTCTTCGGTGTTCAGAAAAAAAGTGATTAATTTTTGTGTGTATGAAGAGCTTTTACAGAGGGATTATGAAAAATGTTTGTTTTTTTTGAAATGAAGTGACATTTATGGATATTTTTAAATAAAAAATATTAAAAAGAAAATTTGAATAAATAAAAGTAAAAGAAAAATAACAACAAGTAAAAAAAGTTAAAAAAAATTCAAGTCAGCAACTTGAGGCTTTCTGATTGCGCCACATGTCGCCTAATATGGTCACATCCTTTCAAAAAAAAAACATTAACACTAGCACCTAATGCTAGTTCCAACAAATTTTATATTTATATGTTAAGTAAACTATACTAAATTACATTTTTGATTTATGTAATTTATGTTTTCTAATTTTGTTATAAAGGTTAGTGGCACACTAATTTAATTATTTGATATAAATTTAGTTTAATACTAATGGTACGAGTTAGATGTAAAGTTTTCAAATTTTATTAAATTTAGATCACATTTCCCAATTTTGGTTTAATATTTTTTTTTACGCTTAAAGAGAGAAAAAAAAACACCAAAATTTGCATTTAAAAATTTGCCAAGTAAAATTTAGCCCGCAAAATTATGTTCCCCTCCTTTTTATTATTTATTTATTTTTTTTATTTCTTCATTTTCCTTCCTTTCCTTTCTTTCCCGCCAAAACATGCCCTAAGAATACGGTTGATATTTTACAAAAAAAAAAAAAGAAAAAAGAAAGAAAGCTATTTCTATTTTTCCTCACTACAATTTATCGATTCGAAACACTGGCGGTTGATCAACAATGATTTTCGGATTTGAGTTTTCTCTCCACAACCGTCCTACGAAGACGATCGCCGTTATCAACAAAGTCACGAAAGTCACAAGGAAACTTATTTTCATACCCCGATCGCCTTCGACTCCATGGAAGCCGGCGAAAATGTTCGAAACTCCCATCGCCATTACTTCTGTTGTTTGGAATCACTCGACGGCCTTCCGAGGAACTGAAAAACCGGTAGCAGAAAAGAAGCACAGACTTTCAGATTTCGTATAACTTAGGGCAAAACCCTAGAAGTCAGGATCATCCGCCGCTTACAAACCTCGAGTGCCGCAAGAAAACACACAGTGTAACCGACGAATTTGTGCGCTACGTAGATGGCTTCGATTTTATGGTATAGATTGTGTCCTATAGACATGGAGATGATACCGACGAAGAATCCGATGAACTGTGTGGAAGAATGAAGGTAATACCACGCCGGTTTCATATGCCGAAAGTATCGAGCGATTATCAACGCAGCCGGCGTGAGAATGCCCCAGGCGGTTATGGCTGTAATTCCATGGCATCTCCTTAAGTCGTCAGGGTCCATTCGTCGTCCTGCAAGCAAAGCTGCACAAAACGGTAAATCGAATAAATTAGGGTTTCGGTAATGTCGATTCGATCAAACTCCAGATCTAATCTGTTGAAAATTGGTGTGTAGGAAGATTTAACTGGGGGAAAACCTGAGGAGAATTCGATGTAGATGGCGGTACTCTCGACATGCTTTGGAAGAAGGCCATTGCGAAGGGGATTTCTAGAGCCGAGGGCTAATAGAATGGGCTGGTATGCTAGGGAAGTGGCGAACTGGAGCTGGAAAGCGATGTAGAGTAGATCTCCATGGGTAACGACGACGGGGCTCACGACGGTGAATCACAATTCGCCTTGGTCAGGTATGACTTTGTACATGTTTTTGCCTTCTAGATAATATTGCTTTAATCCTGATACGCCGTCTGTATCAACCCAAGCCACTATGGCGCTTGATCCCACCATGTTCCCGTCCCTGAAGAATCCGATTCCGATACATCTGTACTCGTGTCTCCCTGATACCACAAACGTCGTCACGTTCTGACTATCTTGGAAAAACTGCATTTAAACATGAAAAAAATATTGGATCAGAATCGGATGATATGTTTGCCAATTAAATTTAGGTTGAATTCGTGGATTTGTTCCTCTGATTAATTTCTGCTTGTTTTCAATTTGGTTGCTGCAATTTTCAAACTAATCAATGCTTTTGTTAAGATTCATTTTAAGTGTACATGATCAGGATTGAGTTTGAGTTATGTTAGGGAGAGTTTTTGGGTAACTCAAATTTTTGGGTTCGATCCATTCTATGTACTGGAACCATCTGGCTTAACCCAATCCATATATATTGGGTTGAGTTAGATTATGAGATTGGATTAGTCCAATTCATAGATTATAAATTTGTAAAAAAACTAAAAGATGTAATTATAGAAGACTAATATTCAAGTTGCCTATCTTATCAGTGCACACTTTTTATCCGCTTGCTAAAAATCTATCCAGTTAATTAAAGTAATATTATTCTTAGTTTGGATCGAGTTACGTTGAAGGTTGAACGAGAAAAAAATTGGCCTATTCGAGAACAAAACAAACAAAAAAAGTTATAAAATTATTACCCAACAAAAGTTAAAAGAGAAAATTATAATTTAATTCATATAATCTGGGTTGAGTAAAAAGTTATAAAACTATTACCCAACAAAAGTTAAAAGAGAAAATTATAATTTAATTCGTATAATCTGGGTTGAGTAGTTCAAGCTGTTTAGGTCATCAGTTATTTTTTTACACGTCGTGCTCAAATAATATTTCCCTCCAACTTTTGGTTTGTTCATTTGCCCCATACTTTTATTGGCCCAACTTTTTGTGTAATTTTAGCACAATGCTTCCTAAGGATCAATATAAATATTCTGAAGTATTATAGTCCTAATATGGGCACAAGCTAGGGACCGAATTTGGCTTTTATAGTTTACATGGATTATAAAGCCAAACAGAAATAGTATTTAAACCTATTTCTCATCTCTTGTCTGTCTATATTTTGGTGTTAATAGTTTTCTTTAGACCGATATAAAGAGTTAGCTTTTAGTATGAAATATATGTGATGGTTAAATTGATGGTTTACATTAAAGTTTAATGATATAAGAAGTGTCAAAGTAGATATTTTAGACTTATAATCAACTGGTCATGTGTTTGAATCCATACATCTCCCAAAATCGTTGAACTAAAAAAATGAGGTAAAAGATAGGATTGAGTGAGGGATAGATAGATATTTGAGCAAAGGGAAAATAAAATATGACATGTTTGATCATGATTTTGTTTCATATTTTATGTTAAGACAAAGCTCACCCCTACAATATACTTTTTGAGAATATTTCTAAGAATGTTTGTATCATGATATATACTCTCCCCTATCTTTTTCGTGATTATAGCTTTTCATCTCTTATTAATAGTTGGAGATTCCTTTTAAAACTCACGCATGAGTTCTCCTCCCATGTAATTTTATTTCATTAATGAAATTGTTTCCTATAAAATCAAATACTTACAATTTGTAGGTAAGAGAATGGATTGTTTTCCTAAGATCCCATTCCCCATGCTTCAATCAAAACCCCAATTACTATTCAATTAAGATGATTAATTTGAGTAATGCTAACTTGAAAATAAATGATGGATTAAGAAAATTATACTGAAGGAAAAGTTTCTGATGCCAAATTAGGGAGCAGACAATGCTGGAGAGATCAGCATATGGAGAAGGAAGAACGTCTCTGAGATTTACATTGCAGGTCACCGGACTATCGGAGTTGGAAGATGTGGAGACTTGCGCCTTGAATCCAGCGATGGATATGAAGCAGAACAGTGAAATAATGGAGAAGTTTCTTTGGAAGTTTAGAATTTGACATTTTTTCTTTGCCTTTTACATTTTTTTTTCCCTTTTCTCTTTACATAGAGAGGTTGCAGGTCAGGGCCGAGATAGCCATTCCATTAATGAAGGCACGTTTTTGTGATCAAACAAGTGGGAGGTGGAGAAGGGAGAAGGCTATTTTGGATCACGCTTTACCATTACCTCGTAAGATATTAGCCCTATTATTTTGGTTTGTGGATTTAACTCTTTAACCTTCTTCTTTTTTTTTTTCTTTTTTTTTCTTTTTTTTTTTTTGTATTTTATCATTTTATTTTTATAAAAATGTTTTTTTTTCCTTTGAGATTACAATAATTGAGTGGGAGATTCGAACTCGTGACCTCATGATCCTATAACGTTCATTAATTTCGTTGAACTACTGTTATTTTGACAAAAATGCTTTAAATTATGAATCTTTTAGTTAAAATTTTATAATATGAAATATTTATATTAAGTTGATTTTGAATGATTAATTACATGTTTTAGAGTAAAAATATTAATTTCAGGATTACGAATATATTTTTTTAATATAATAAATTTAGTATGTGGGATTAGATATTAACCTATTTTTAAGGAGTACATGTCAAAGTTTTCAGAGAGATTAGTGAATTGATTTTAAGGTGTATTTGGTGTATCATTTTGGTTATGATAGATTGAACTAAGAATTCTGACAAATATTGAGTAATAAATGATGTTTGTGGAGTATGTTATTATAATATAGGTTATCGGTAGAGATGTCTACGGGACATGGCGGAGTGAGGTAGGGACGATGATGATTTTACCAATTTTATCCTTGCTATCTTCCCTGTGAAATTAATTGTAAAATTTTGTGGGATAATGCACATGGATCAGATTTTCTGCAGGGAATTATTCACCATTTAATTTTTTTTCATTTCTTTTTCTTATTTCAAATATTTTATAATTTTCTCAAAATTAATTTAATTCACTAAATTTTATATACTTTTTTCAATAGTTAAGATAAATGTTTATTAGTTTCAATTAAAAAGTTTATTATGTAAGAAAAATATCCATCGAAATAAATATTTCTAGAACATAAAATAAAATAAAAATAATATTTAAACGGGGTGGGGAACGGGAAATTAGAGATGGAGAATACATTTCTCGTCTCCATTCTCGTTAAGCTCGTGGACTCCTTCATTCATCGCCTAATATGATTCACCACCTTATTAAAAGCGGTTTCCTGCCCTGTGGAGAAAATTAACATCTGTAGTTATCTGGTAGTGTAGTATCCCAAACTTCGAGGTAATGCACTATAAACAATTGTAATAAGTTAACATCTTACATTCTATATTTGAGTCTCTAGTTTAGCTACCATCTTGCACAACCAAGTCTTATCACCACAACTACACAGAAACATGTCAGAGTTAAGATTATAGCATAGAGTGAGTATATACATATAAATAGCTTTTCGAATTGGTAAACTACCATTAATCTGTGGAAGCTAACGGTCAAATAGTATCTCTTGAACACGAATCGATCATGTCCATGGTACTAAAGATCTCATGGTTATCAACCACTAACCACACATCATCCTATCTAGCATGCATATCACATACTCCACTTTGGAGTGTAACTATACTCATCAAGCTCCGTAACTAAAGTGTAAACCAAATCTACATATACGGCTAAAAAGTATATTGCTCATGCACTAATTGGAAACTAGCTAGCAACACAACTATCGACTGAAAGAGCGCCATAAACCAAACTGACAATATGCGATCTCGCTAACTACATGTCACTCTAAAGAATTTCGTTCTAAACTCTTATCACCTTAGCCATTCTTGGCCCTGATTATCACTTTGCATCCGTGGTTAGCAAAACATATATACCAAGAGGTACTTTAACTGCATTGAGTTAGTCTCTTCAACTATGAGTTAGTCTCTTCACACAAGTGTCACATTTGAGAAAGTTTTACAACCCAGATGAGTGAGCATTTTTTAAGCAATTATATGAACTCAAATAAAACAACTTTCGAGGTTTTATACTAAATGGTATGAGCTTAACATGCTTTAATTCTACCAACTTCATCTTTTAGCAAATGAATCACACTTCATCATTCAGCAGGACAAATCACATATTTATACTTAATCATAGTTTGACTCACAATACACCACTAAAACATGCTTAAACTCACATTTTGAACAATTATGCATCACTCATGTACACTATATTATCTTGAACGCACAAATATGACTACATTTTTAAACAAGTAAAGCACAACTAACAACTCAACACACACTCTTAAATGAGTGAAACACAGCTTGCAACACACACTCTTAAATGGGTGAAACACAACAAAATCGACACAATTTGTTGATTTTCTAATGGAGGATCATGATCTCAACAGAAATGTTATTTAGGTATATCAAAATTATCTCATTTCAAAAAAAAAAAAAAAAAGTATTGCAAAAATTCTAAATGGTAACGTCAAAACACATACTGAATAGCAACTATATATATATATAATTAATAGAGTATTAGATTTTAGGAAATAACATATATTGTGCTTCGAGCATTCACATCGCACAAATTTAACTTTAATCTTTATTTCAATATTTGTGATTTTTTTGATTTATCAACTAGACGTCACTTAGCAAGCACCATAATAAAATCCAATAAAAAGAGTTTTTTTTTGTTTGTTTTGAAACTCTTTTTAATTATTTATTTGGGCTTAGTATATTCAAGGTAACATTTTTTAGTTACATGTTTATATTAGTCAGTACAGCTCTTGAGGTTGGAAATTAAGGGATGAACCACCACGTGGAGGGACCTGCCAATATCATGCTGCCTGGAAAATGAGGTGAATTTGTTGTGTATGACTCACTCAAAGGCCAAAATTAAAGTGTTACCTTTCAATTATGATTGATAAACTACTCTGTGTTTTTAGAAAAGAGATGTGAATTTTTCTCATGAGGTCAGAGTCACGTTGGGACCCACCCCATAGGGACGGTAAATCTCTTATTAGGTGGAACATGGGAAGTGAATGAAGATGAAGATTTTTAGTTAAATAGTAATATTATATCATATTATTTTTATTTTAATTAATGCATTTATATACATAAAGTTCTAGAAATATTTATTTGAATGAATATTTTTCTTACCTAATTAAGTATCTAATGCAAACTAACAAACATTTATAACTATTGAAAAAACTATCTCAAATTTAGTGATCAATTGAATTAAGATTAATAAAGTCAACATTTGGAAATAAGAAAAAGAAAAGAAATAAAATAAAATTGAGAATAATTTCTTGCACGCAACCCAACCCTCGTGTATTCGTTGCTGTGAATACCCATTCCGTTTTTTGCAAAATTTAACGGTGAACTTTGCAGGATGAGAATTAAAATGGATAGTGAGGAGAAGACAATAAAGTAATCCCCGCCTTGCGCGTGGACATCTCTATTTGAATTTTTCTCGTAATTAAACCTATAACAATTAAGTATATTATTTTTATGTGCAAGCTCACCCTTCCTGCATCCTAAAGTTGGAAGGTTCAATTTTTTGAAAGATATTTATATTTATCTTATTGGCTCATTGTAAAAAAATACCTCCATAACATTTTATATTTTTTGTTAAGAGTCAATGATCAAACCATGATGTCTTAATATTTATATCTATCATTTCTTGTATAAGTAACGATGTCGTTGAGTTAGTTAAAGAAATGTTACATGTGTTTCTCCCACATTTGTCCAACTTCATTCAATCAGGGCTCTCTCTGTGTATGAAATTCATTGAGCTTTTTCTTATTTTCTATGTATTTTTTCTTCTTCATCTCTCTTTCTTTCTCTGTTGTTATGTATTTTTTGTAAGTTGGTATCAAAGCCAAATGGCTGAAAGTTCTCAAGCATCGTTTGACAACGAAAACACCACAATTGCCTTTCTCAGAGCTGTCTTCTCAAATCTGGTTAGCTCTTCCTTTGGCCATCCTCTTAGTACTGTTTTAATAGTAAAGTTGGATGACAAAAAATACTTGCTGTGGAGAGGAATGGTCATCGCAATTGTTAGAGGCCAGAAGGTCAACAAATTTGCTCTTGGCACCAAAGTTCAACATGCAGAAAAAATCATTTCTCAAATTCGTCTAACTCTATGCTTTAAGGAAACTCAACCGAACCCAACTCTATATTTTCGAGTTTAGTGGGATTTAGTTCTTAAGTTGTGTTAATCTCGTTTTTTCTATAAAACAACTATATTCATACTTTGTAAATATATAAACAAATAAATACAAGATGGATGATACTATACTTGAATCTAAATTCCCTATTTTATTCGTGTATTTTATTTATCAATATGTTAAGAACCTATCTTCTTAATTACTTTATCTTGTCCCACACACATACCTATATGTATATGTGTATGTATATGTTATTCCTTAGTTCACATTTGGTTGGGTTAAAAAAGCAATAAATTAGTCAACCCTAGACCAACTCAAACCAAACAATTAGGCAAAATCTTACATGGAGAGCAGTTAAATGAGAGTGATACCAATTGAACTGACATTTTCGATGATTTCATTAATTTTTAACCATGTAAAGTAACCCATATTTTTATATTCAATTATCTAAACAAGTTTAAAATATTTATTGATTTATATTTAAATATTTTATTTTCATTGTATTTCATATTTTAATAAATAAATAATTTTGAATTTATAATAATAAATAAATAAATAAATTCTAAAAAAAATCACTATAATTCTTCTACTAACCACTCCACGTCCTAACAAGTTATCCAAACAAACTATTTACCATTACTAAAAATAATAACTTCACAATTTTGCAAAGAGGTCCTCAGTTACTGTTGCAGAATTACCGTCCTAAATATAATAAAAATAAGTAACTGTACTTTCCTCTGGAATCAATTTTTCATCAGCATTATAAATTCAATCCCTCTCCACAATTTCCTCTCACAAAAATATCAATTTTCAGCTGTTTCTTCCTCTGAGCATCAGCCATGGCGAAGAGCATTTTGGTCACTGGCGGAGCTGGATACATAGGCAGCCACACCGTTCTTCAGCTTCTTCTCGGCGGCTACAACGCCGTCATCGTCGATAATTTGGACAACTCCTCCGAAATCGCTATTCACAGAGTCAAAGTTCTGGCTGGGAATTTGGGGAAAAATCTCACATTTCACAAGGTTTCTAGCTTGATTTCTCCCTTTTTAGTAAAGTCTCTTAGGTTAGTCGTTCGATTTGGCGTGTTAAGCTGTGGATCGTGTTTATTTGTTAGCTTTTTGGTTCACGATTTAGCGATTTTCTCGATATGAATGGTTACCTTACAAGCGAATTGATTTTGTAGTCTGTTTTTTCGATTTTCCCGGAAATTTCTCGATCTATAGTTATGATGCGAGTGGGGATTTCTGATGTTGTTGTATTTGTGGATTTTCTCTTGCAGCTTGATTTGAGGGATAAACCCGCTCTTGAGAAGGTTTTCGCTTCGACGAAGTAAGGATCTATTTACTTTTCTTAACTTTCATGCATTGTTTTTGGCATTTTCCCATTGGGTACAGAAAGCATCTTTATGAACATGTCTTTTGGCTTTTATGGATCCCCTAACTTTAAGAGGAAGGTCCGTTTCTGTCGAATAATAACATTTCAGCGTAAATCTAGAGGTGCCCTGTTATTTATTTATTTATTTTATTTTATTATTATTATTATTATTATTTATTATTCTTATTATTTGGTCTAAAAATGTGTGTGTGTTTTTCTCTACTTATATAATATGAATTATTAAAATAATGTTTTGATTTTAAATGGATGATATTGACAATGAGCCAAAGAGGCACCTCCATGTTGTTTCATTTCTACATCATCAAGGGTATATCCCTACCATTGATATTAATTCCGAATCCAAATCATATGTTGGTGACTATTGCTGATTAAACCATAACCTCTTAGATCTTGGAGGCTTTCTTTAACTACTAAGTCAATCCATGATGATTAAATGTTCTTTGATATACAGAAAATAAGTCTCTTGAATCAGATTTGTTTTTGTTATATTTCAATATAATTCATGGAGATATTTTTTTATGAGCTACTACTTTAAAGTCGTTTCTAACGTATTGTTAGTTGATATAATTAAATTTACCCCAACTCATTAGAAGCTTTTGGTTTGAATGATAATTTACCTAATTCAACATGGTATCATAGCAGAAGGTCTTGAGTTCAAGTTCTTGCCGAATATTTAGCTATGTGATTTTTTGTATAGTCTTCAGTGTTTCTGCATTTCTTAGTTTGCCAATGATTTTGTGAGATTTAAATCTGAATAAATACGGACGGTGTGTTCGTTTGAGATTTTATGGAGTGTTTATTTTGAGTGTTTAGGTATGAGGAGTTATTAGGAGTGTTTAAAGATTTTTGTTTTTGTAATAGCTCGTTTATTTGATAGTTTTAGTGAAGTGTTTAGAATTAAATACTTGTTTGTTTCATGGTTTTGGAAAATGTTTGTATATGGTTGTTGTTTGTGTTATAGTTTTGTTGTGGGTTTCGAGGTAATTGTTTGTTTGTATGATATTTTTGGTAGAATAGTTGTAATAAAAAAATTTAGAGCATTTATTTTGTGGGATTATTGAGCACTTATCTGTGGTTTTATGGACCACTTATTTGAAGCACTTAAGTGCTCCATTTTTTGGCTACACAAACGATGTTTGATAAAACATAAATCTTGAAACTTATTTAAAACCCACAAAACAACACCCGTTGAGGGTTTAAGAAATCTCTGGGTTTTTTTAATAAATGAAATAGTTTCACAACCTGACGTTACTGGCTACACATTATTCTTTCATCTTTATTCCTTTTTTGTTACATTCTGCAACTTTAGAACCTTCAAACTGCCTTTTCAGATTCGATGCTATCATACACTTCGTTGTTCTTTTGAATGAAAAGTTGGACTTTCCTTTTTAATTTTTTCCCTTTTCTTTTTTCATTCTGTAACTCTTGGAAATTTCGAACTGCTTTTGCAGATTCGATGCTGTCATACACTTTGCTGGACTTAAAGCAGTTGGCGAGAGTGTTCAAAAGCCACTGCTTTACCACGATAACAACTTAATTGGGACAATTGTCCTGCTGGAAGTCATGGCGGCCCATGGATGCAAAAAGGTTACTTTTACATTTTACTTAATGCTATTTTAACTAACTTAATTATCGACAAGAAATTATAAAAACTTAATTGTGCTATACCCTCTTGAGAGTTCACAAATTTTGATATAATGAAAATATCTATCTAACAAATCTTTCAAAAATTTTGGTCTCTTGTCAGCTTGTGTTTTCATCATCAGCTACTGTCTATGGGTGGCCAAAGCAAGTCCCTTGCACAGAAGAGTTTCCGTTGTCTGCTACAAACCCGTATGGACGAACTAAGGTGCATACTACATTGAATCAATATGCAACTTTAGTTGCTATTTGCCAACAAGAGTAATAGTTCATTAGAGTGTCCATGTCCAAGAAGTCATTAATCCCCTACCCCAATTATTATTGAACTAAATAAACCTTATAAGCTATTTAGAAACTGGTCTTAGTTTTTTAATATATAAAATTTACTCATGTCTATCATGGTGGCTGCACTTATCAAGGATTTAATATTATATGAGTTTTCTTAACAATCAAATACAATGAGATTAAATGGTTGAGATGCACATAATGGCTTGGACATTTGGATATAATAAAAAAAGGAAATAGAAAAAGAAAGTTACATGGATAGTAAACAGTTGCTTGTTAGTTGAGTGAAAACCTTAAACAAACAAGAAAAGTATGCTCATATAGATGATTCTGCCACTGAGTACATCTTATTGAAATGACTGAATATGCTCTTTTCTTTTCAGCTTTTCATTGAAGAAATTTGCCGTGATATTTACCGATCAGATTCAGAATGGAAAATCATATTGCTTAGATATTTCAACCCAGTAGGTGCTCATCCCAGTGGAGACATTGGTGAAGACCCCCGTGGAATTCCCAACAACTTGATGCCCTTTGTGCAACAAGTTGCTGTTGGCAGACGGCCAGCCTTGACAGTTTACGGAACCGACTACTCTACCAAGGACGGAACTGGGGTATGAGTAAACCCCCTTAAAAAACAAATCGTCTTGTGGGTTGTCATTTATGGATAACATAAAGTTTTCTTAGCTCATATCCCTCAACTCTTGTTTGATAATTAGAGCTTGGTGGTTATTGTCGGCCGCGTGTGCGCAGGTTCGAGACTACATTCATGTTGTTGATCTAGCAGATGGACATATTGCTGCATTGCGCAAAGTTGATGATCCCAAGATAGGTATATTCTATAAATTTTTTATTTTACACCATTCAAATAGTTTCTATTTTCAGCTTCATTTTGCTTGTTTTTTTTTTTTTGACACCATCCAAATAGTTTCATATTGATGAAGATCTATCCAAGATTCATTCCCTAAACCACGTTCGAGCCTAGCTCCACATACCATTGACATCTTTCTAAGAATTTATTTGCATCCAAGAGTTGAGCATTGTTTTGTGAGTACTACTTTTCACTGGGAGAAGAATAACACTCTTTTGATATTATCAACAGGCTGCGAGGTTTACAATTTGGGAACTGGAAAGGGAACTTCAGTTTTGGAGATGGTTTCAGCATTTGAAAAAGCATCCGGAAAGGTAAAAGGGTTTCCTTCATATGCATTATCATTATAATAATTGGCTACTCCCCTTTCCCCATAGATGGCTATGGCTGACAATATGGAACGAAAATGGGTTCAATTCATGGCAGGTGTTTGGATGAATAATTGAGGAGTGATTAGAAACGAGGAGTTAATTTGAGTGATTATGAAGGAGAAATTGTAGTAATACCTCGTTTGGGTGACGTTATTATAAAGTGATTATAAAAGCTAATTTTTAATAGTTTCATAAAAGCATGAAACAAACAGCCTCGTGGAGTCCACCTTCTTATAAATTAACTTTCTGCAAGTTTTCTTGACATTCAAGTATTGTAATGTTAGGTGAGTTGTCTCGTGAGAATATTCGAAGTGCGCGAAGAAAAAACAAAGCTGAATGAAATGCATCATTATGATTTCAACATTAATATTACATTTAAAAGAAAAAAAAAAAAACCTCTAACCTTACCTATCAAATTTAGTTTATAAGTGAGTTGAAACACATATAATGACATCTAATTCCATGTGCAGAAAATTCCTCTTGTGATGGCGGATCGACGACCCGGAGATGCCGAAGTTGTGTATGCAGAAACCGGGAAAGCAGAGAAAGAGCTGAAGTGGAAGTAAGATTGTGAAGAATGATCCTTGAGATGTTGGCTGTTAATGAATCAGCTCAATTGTTTAATATTTTGTGCAGGTCAAAGTATGGAGTTGAAGAAATGTGCAGGGATCAGTGGAACTGGGCCAACAAAAATCCTTATGGCTATGAAGCTTCAGCCCCCAACAAATGATCAGAAACCAAATTTCCTTTGTTATTAATTTTCCATATGCTTTTTTATTTTTTCGTCATTGCCTCATGAGATTTGTATCTCTCTCTCTCTCTCTCTCTCTCTCTCTCTCTCTCTCTTTATCAATCGATATGAATAAGCCAATTCCACTCCTGATTGTTGCTTTTTTTAGGTCTTTTTTGGAGTCGGAATGTAAACTTTAATTTTAATCCTAAGTTTATCTTCCACGAGATTATCAAAATTGCTCTCTCTCTCTCTCTTAAATGCCTTTTCATTTTTTCAATGTATGTGTTTCAATATGTTTACATAAGTAGTCATACAAATATGTAAATACATTCTACAAAATTTACATAAAAACTTTCGAGGATTAAAAGTAAACTTACATTGAAATGTTGTTTCATTAATTCTTCTTGTTCTTGATGTTTCATAGGAATTCATCCCTATTTGTTTTCTTCTATGGAACACAATATCTAATTTATTCTTGTGTTGTTGAGTTAAATCTATTTAAGAAACAAGAACAAAGCAAGACACTAAATCCATTTTTTCCGTATGAGTAAATTATAAATTTAGTTTCTATGGTTTGATGAAAGTTAGAATTTAGTCCTATGGTCGTTTCAATATCTCCTATGGTTTGGTGAATGAAATACGTCGAAGTTCATGCATCACATTTGCGTACTAATTTTCTAACCATAAAAACTAAACTCTAATTGTATCCCCACTAAATTTATATTTTGTTGACACACTTTAAGCCCTACATAGAGGGCATTACTGCTCTTAAAGGATCGAACATGTGACGCTGATATTGAACTAGATTAACACCAAATAAGCGACACCAATCCTTTCAGTTTTTGTTGGAGATACTTAAAAGAGGCACGACTATTTATTTATTTACTTTTTTATCAATTAATTTTGAGATGTTCACACTTTCTAATATATTTAAACAAAATAATACTCTAAATCCATAACAATCATTCAATGAGGTTGCTTCGTTATTCTCGAGTTTTTTTTTTTTCTTTTGAAAAGAGATTTCATATTTTTTCCATTTCTCTCATACATAATAATGTTACAAAACTGTTGGATTAAAATATAACGAATGGTAAGAAACTTAGTTTCATTGGCTCGCTCTATTAATTCCTCCAATTTCACGACTCAAAGGCCGAAGGAAATAATGATTAATATAAAATTATCCGCCCATTAACTTTTCTTATCATAATCTGAAGTAAAATAAATAATTTGTTTAAAATTAAAATAATTGAACAGTGCATACAAATATATAAAAACAACAACAGAAACTGTCAACAAATGCGGGGATAGCTCAGTTGGGAGAGCGTCAGACTGAAGATCTGAA
>JBBMEG010000027.1:9862182-9936727 GCA_037832605.1 Cyclanthera cordifolia
CGTTTTTAATAATTTTTAAAATTAAAAATATTTTTGAGGGAGGTTTGATAATTTAGCGTAAATAAAACTCATCTATACATAAATTATAAAACAAAAACACTTATCCAACATCGAGCGCTCTTTACAATAAGGCTCTATCTATTTATTATCCGCTAACTTTACGTCAACACGAAACACCGCCGGTGGCTGATCAATGGTTACCGGAATCGTAAATTTTCTCCGTAACCGTACTTCTAAGACGATCGCCGCAATACAAAGAGTCGCGAACAACACGAAGAAACTTATCTTCAATCCCCGATTTTCGTCGCGTCCATAGAAACCGATGAAATTGTTGGAAACTCCCAACACGATTGTGGTTCTTCCCAGCCAATGGTGAACGAAGTTCCAGTACTGACGCCGTTTGGATTCAATCGACGGCACTCCGACGAACTGGCAAACCTGCAGCCAAATACGCAAGAGTTTCAGATTTCGTAAAAAGTTAGGGCAAAAATGCCAGGAGTGAGGATTGATCGTCGTCGGCTTACGAACCCCGAGACCTGTGAGGAAAAACACAGTGTATCCGATGAATCTGTGCGCTACGAAGATGGCGCCGATTTTCTCGTGCAGTTGGCGTCCGATTGCTATGGAGAAGATTCCGAGGAAGAATCCAACGAAATGAATCGAAGAATGAACGTGAAACCACGTCGGTTCCAGATGCCGGAAGTATCTAGCGATTATCAATCCAGCCGGCGTCAAAATGCCCCAACCGACTACCGCCCACGTTCCATGGTATCTTCTGAGATCGCTAGGGCTCAATGGCTTTTCTATTCGAATCACTGCAAAAAAAAAAAAGAAAAAGAAGGTAAATCGCTCAAATTAGGGTTTCGCTATTGTCAATTGAATCGAACTCCAGCACTACTCTGTGTGAAATTCGTTGGATAGGAAATAGAAATTGATGAAAAAAACCTGGGGAGAACTCGATGTAGGTGGTGGTACTGTCGACATGTTTAGGGAGGGAGCCATTTCCGAAGGGATTTGCAGAGCCTTTGGCGATTAAGATTGGCTGGTGAGCAAGGGAAGTGGAGAACTGGAGCTGGAAGGCGATGTAGAGAAGATCGCGATGAGCAACGACGACGGGGCTGACGGTGGTGAAATGCAATTCGCCTTTGTTAGGTAAGACGGCTGACATTTGTTTGCCTTGTAAATAGTATTGTCTTATTCCAGAGACGCCATCTCTCTCCATCCAAGCCACTATGGCGCTTGATCCAACCATTTTGCCGTCGCGGGAGAATCCGATTCCGATCCATCTGTGCTCGTGTCTCCCTGATAATGCGATCGTCGTCACGTTGCGATTGTCTTGGAAAAACTGCATAGAAACATTTTGGATTGGAATCGGATGATTCCTTGACTATCAAATTTCGGTTGAGTTCTTGTATTTCCACCTCTGGTTTCTGGTTGCTTTCTATTAGTTTACCTTTTCTTTTTGAGATTCTTTCTATTTGTTTACTTTCTTTAGTTTAGACACTAATTTGTCCATTTAGATTTATGTACTTATTTGCAAAAAAAATAAAAATAATAATAACACAAATTTTATATAAAATGGAAAGTACAACCAAAAACATTATTAATTCAAATTATGATAACTAATTATCAAAAAATTAAGGGTCAGTTTGATGTTTGAATTTTTACTTTGTTCTATTTTGGTCCTAAAATTTTTAAAAATCTAATTTATGTTCATGAACTTTGATCTTTGTTCAATTTAAGTCATCGAAATTTGAGATTTGTTTCGTTTCGATCCCTAAATTTTCATAAAAACTTAAAATTGGTCTTTAGAATTTTTTTTTTTTGTTTATTTTTTTAAAAGAAAACTGTCAACTTCCTTTATAAATTTGTTTAAAAAAAATTCATTTCATATTTTATAGTATCAAAATTATTAATATTATTGAATCAATTTAACTTAAATTTATTATATGGATCAATTTCAAGGGTTTTTTTTTTTTGAAATTAAAGACTAAAATTAGATTTTTGAAAGTTATAGAACAAAATGGAACAAAGTTGAAAGTTCAGGATCAAAATGGTATTTTACCAAATAATTAATATCTTACTAATTTTTAATGTAAAATATATAAAAAAGCTATAGAAGAAAGGAAATAAAAGGCATGGTTCTTTTATAAAATATAAGAATCTGAGAATCAGTGTGAAAATGAACGTTGAAAGTATAGGAATCCAAATGGAAGTTAATAGACCAAAATAAACTAAAACTAGAAAGTACCTGTAGGATAAAGATGTTTAAACCAATTTCTCTTCTCTAATTTATCTGTGTGCTGGTGTTAATAGTTTTCTTTAGGCAGGCTGACAATTGATACATTGATAGATTGCATTGATTGAAGTTACAATAGAGGCAAAAATTTGTATGAGTGAGCTTCTATGTGTGAGAAATATATCTTCTGAACTAAAGGGTCTTTGGTTTTTGGTTGATCACCTTCCAATGCAGGGTTCGGGACCAGGGCCAGTGTATCGAAGCTTTTCTCGTGTTTGGTTTGTTATCTCTTTCGAGATTCGATTGTAAGATTGGTTGTTTTTAATGAAATGGTTGTTTGTTCTAAAAAAAAAGAAAAAACTTCTAAACCAAAGGAAAACAAGTTTTAACCAGAATTTGATTAGCATTATGTTTTTAGAATTCTGTTTTTGAAAAATGTGATTCTCACTGTTTTATACCATGATTTTATTAAGGAGAAAACATTCAATGTTTTATTTTATTTATCTTATATATGTTTGTGAATGACTGAGCAAGAATTAATTTAATTTCACATACAATGTCACAAAATGTCTCTCATAAGGATTTTTTAGGTTGTTGCTGTTTGGAAGATGTGAAAGAAAATAAGGAATTGAGAAAGTTACACTGAAGGAAAACTCTTCTTCCCAAATGAGGGAGCAGGAAAGGCTGGAGAGATCTGAATATGGAGGAGGAAGAATCTGAGCGAGATTGACATTGCAGCTCGCCGACGATTGGCCGTTTGTTTCCCCATTGGAACGGGCAGAGGCTTGCAGTTTCAATCCAACAATGGATATGAAGCAGAAAAGTGATGGAAGAAATATTTTTGAAAATTTTGTAACGGCCATTTTTTGTGCCTGATCATTATTTTTGCCCTCTCTAATTCTCTCTCTTTACACCGAAAGCTTTCAGGTAAGGGCATTAACGGAAGCTCACCTTTGTTTTAATCGAACAAGTGTAAGGTGGGGAAGGAAGAACGCCATTGGATTGCGCTTTACCATTGTCCTCTTCAATTCAAGGATTTTATTAGCCCTGCGGTTTTGGTCAGTGAATTAACCCCTTCTTTATAACTCTCTTTTGCCTTGGCTTTTATCACATTAAAACTATATATATATATACACACACACACATACACACACAAAAGGTTTAATTATGAAATGTAATCCTCCTTTGTTTGTTGAGTACATTTTGTTAGAAGTGATTTTTTTTAATACAATGGATGTGGGGTTATGGAGATTTCTATTACCTTTCCTCACTTTATTCCCTTAGATTAGGTTTGTATTTTTTTAAATTTT
The DNA here is from genome assembly GCA_037832605.1 of Cyclanthera cordifolia. Lineage (NCBI taxonomy): Eukaryota > Viridiplantae > Streptophyta > Magnoliopsida > Cucurbitales > Cucurbitaceae > Cyclanthera > Cyclanthera cordifolia. The sequence goes on from JBBMEG010000027.1 coordinate 9,865,732, forward strand.
AGTAATGCATTCACATTTTGTTGTTTATTGATACATTTAGTTTTTCTTTTTATTGTTTACTCGACTCAAGCCCAAAAGGGGTCGGTTTCGGTGTTCTAAGAGGTTGGGCATGACCTGACCCAGATCGTGAAGGGTCAGGAATGACCATACACTGTACTGTGAGGAGTCAGGAATCTGTCGACATGGGCCCAGCTGGGTGGGTATTCCCTTACTCGTGCCTCTTGGGTCGAGTATCCCCAACACAGGACCCTCATTTGACTCATGTGGGTGTACTTGAGCACCACAAAGCCCTATTTCGCTCTGAATCTTGGTCTAGGTGGGTCCCAATTGACTCTAGACCCACTAAATTGCTACTTAAACAACAAGGCATGGCTAGAAATCGTTCGACAATTGGATTTGTACGATTATTGGGGCCTACAAGCCTATGATCTCTCTAGAAGATCTAAGAGATATCTCCATTAGTTGTGAGAATTCAGGGAGAACAAGAGGAGATTACATGTGGCCTTTTTTTATAAGACGTCAAAATAGAATCAATAGAGGTAAGCTTTGAGTTGTTCCTGAATACGCTAACTCTAATTCACATCCGACTTAACTATCAAAGGTCACGTTCCTCACACCACACCAGCGCCTACCATTTATTGTTTTGCAAAAGCTCGTTCTTGATACAAATTCACATGTTGATCTAGAAGTCAAATTCGGCATCAACAAGAACAGCTAAAAAATTGTGACGAAACTTTCAATTAATTTAATCAAGTTCACCTTTGTTCAACTATCATTAAAAAAATGAAAAATTGAGTCAATATCCTCTTGATCATAGTATAGTATTTTTGGTTACGGTTAAAGGTAAACATAATTAATATTTTAATTGCCAAAAGAACAATAACTTAACGATATTAGTGTACGCTCAAGGATCACGGGTTTGAATTTTCACCATAATTATTGTGTAATCTCAAAAAATAAAAGTATTTTGATATTTTTTATTTTTTTTTGGATAAAAATTTGTAATGTGAATGCACATCTGTCTATCCTAACAAGTAATATAAATAATCATTTCATTGGTTTAACAAAACGAAAGTAAGGAATAAATGAAGTTGGGAGAAGGAATAGAGAGAAAGTGAACTATTTTTCTTATTGAGTTTTTGGTATTTCTTTACAAATCTTACCACTCAATTTTAATCTAAAAGTGGAGGAAAAATGAGAGAGTCCAATGTAAGTTAAAGTAATGGAAAAATTTAGGGTAAATTATATACATATATATATATACACACAATCATCCAACATACTTCTATATTTTAAGATTTTTTTCAATATTGCTCTTCAACTTTGATAAGTTTCACAAATATTTTTAAACTTTATCAAATGTTTTAGAAATGTCCTTGCCGTTAAATTTGGTTGGAAACAGTTAAAGTTTTGTTTAAAAAAATCCCTTGAACTTTAAAAAGTTTCAAAAATATCATTAATTTTAAATAATATTAAAACAATTTTACCATTATGTTTTAAATGAAAGATGTTAACATTTTGTTTTAATAGATATGTCATTAATTTTATAGAAATATATTTTTTTTAAAATCTTACTCCAAAATAATTATTCTTCTTTCTCACTTTATGTTTTTTTCCTATGATGATAAACATATATAATTCTTACTCCGACCTCCTTTGCCGATCTTTTAGAGGTCAAACTTCCTTTTGGCCGACCCTTAAGGGGTCGACAAAGGAGGTCGAAACCCTCTCGAGATCGGCTATGGAAGTATCGACCTCTTAGAGCTCGATTGAGTTCAAATAACACTCAAGGTTGTTGCACTTTCACGTTGCAATGTTCAAGATGCTACATTAAGAAGGCAAAGGCTCCTATGGGGTTGGTCATAGAGGTTAGGATCCTTTAAGGGTCGACCGAGTCCAAGTAACATCCAAGATCATTTATAACGGTCAGGAGCTACACCGAGAAGTCCATCCCTCAAAGAGTCGGTCGAAGGGAAGTCCAATCCTCAAGGGTCGGTAGAGGAGGCCAAAATCTCCCCGTGGAACGACCATGGAGGCTAGGACCCCCGAGAGTGGTCGAGTCCAAATCCGACCTTTAGGGGTCGACCAAGCTGGCCAGAGACCTCCTAAGGGTTGGCCAAAGAGGCTAGGACCCTTTAGGGGACGGCCAAAAGGAAGTTCCCCCCCCTAAGGGGTCGACAAAGAAAGTCAAAGTCTGGGTGGTTGGCTATGGAGACCAAGATCCCCTAAGGATTGACCGAGTCCCAGTTACAATCAGGATCATTACACCCACAAGGTGTGACGTCGAAGGTTTACATCGAGAAGGTCACAAACCATAAAGGCTCGATCGTGGAAATCAGTACCCAGATAGGGTCGACTGAGTCCAAGTAACCTTCAAGCTCGTTATTTCAACATTTGATTTCTTTTTATCAATTGCTAATATAACATTAAACGTGAACATTTAAAGTACAAAACAGCCAACAATTCAGTTAGTCAAAAAATATTAGTTAGTTTAACTAACATTCAATGACTTTTTATAAGGAGTGTCAGATAACTCGACAATCTTTACTAACATAACCAAATTTAATACTCAAATGCACATGGTTGTACTGGTTGATAGATTCACCAACTTGAAATTATATATTAGTGAAATAGATCTCCTTAACTCAACTTTATGTACACTTTCTGTGTATCGAAAAACAAAAGTAAAATAATAAATAATAAAATGATTAAGAACAATTACAAGAGAAATATATTAAAATTTTAATTTCAACATCAGACTAATCATTTAATTAATAAACAACTAACATTAACACATAAAATTAATTCATAAATTAAAAGTATAGAGATTTAAAAAATATATATACAATTAAGTAGGGTAGGTATTTGAAACATAATTTAAAACAATTTCTCTCATTTTGGTCCAATAATTTTGATTCATATACACTTTGAAATTTCTCTCATTTTGGTCCAATAACCGCCAAATGTTCATTAAAAATAATTTAAATTGGTAGTAATTAGATTTGATTAAAATTTTCTTTTAAAAAATAACATTTTTCTCTATAAATGTTGAAAATATGTTTACATATTTTCTAATTAACTTTTTAAGTTTACCATAGATATCAATTTAAAACTTTATTGAAAGTTTAAAAATATTAAACATTTGAAAGTTAATGATCAAAGTATACCAATTTAAAAGTTCAGGAGTTAAAATTAAAATTTTTGTTAGTGTACCCATCGAAATAAAATAAATTTCAGAGTCTAAGATTATAATTATATTTTAACATAAAATAAAAAATATATATATTAAAATGTAAAAAGTTACCCATATTTGTGAGAACATTCCAAATAATTTTGTAATTTAGGAAGCTATTATGAACTTTTGGAAGTATGAAGATTGAATAGTCATAATAGGATGCAACTAATCTTTGTTTATCTAAAACAAAACCCACATACTTAAAACAATTCCTTTTTTTAAAAAAAAAAATCAATTCAATTTGTAGGTAAATATAAAGATTTTTTTTTTTTTTTTTTTTTTTTTTTAGTATGGGAGGTTGGAATATGAACTTCACATCTCTTGATTGAAATTTAATATCATATCAATTATCATTATGTGCAGTTCACTTTGGCCATAAATACAAAAAGCATTTAGATTACATTGTAGTTGAGATTTTTTAATGATAAATTTGAAGGTTAAGATATGATAAGTTGATTTAGTGGTCAAAGAGACTTAAGATCAAAAAAATTATGGGTTCAATTCATTATTGATCGTACGTAAAAATTATCGAATTTTATATGATTTGACGAACTCATCTCCCATGAAAATAGTTAGAAAGAAAAATAGTTAAGTTTCATAATTCACTTAGTGGTTTTTTTTTAAATTTAGAATATGATTTTGGTCCCTAGATTTTCACTTTTGTTTCATTTTGATCTCTACACTTTCAAATTTTTAATTTTAGTCCCTAAACTTTTGAGTTTGTTCTATTTTTTATCTCTCAACTTTCAAATTTGTTCTATTTTGACCCATCAACTTTCAAAAGTTCAATTTTAGTTCGTAAACTTAAAAAAAAATATATATATATATATATATATAATTTGGTCCTTGTTGATTTTTTTTTTTTTTTTGTTAGTTTTCTTAAGAAAATATCATGTTTTCCTATAAACTTTAGAAATATATTCATTGATTTAATTTACTTATATTAAAATTATTAATATTATTGAACCAATTTTATTTAATATTTATTTTAAATTTATTATAAGGACTAATTTTAAACTTTTATTGAAGTCTAGGGACTAAAATTAAACTTTTGAAAGTTGAGGGATTAAAATGGAACAAACTTAAAAGTCTAGGGACTAAAAGTGAACTTTTGAAAGTTTTTGGACCAAAATGGAACGATGATGAAAGTTTAGCACCAAAATGATATTGTTAACCTTTTTTAAGATTATGTAATCGTGTTTCATTATGAACATTTAATTTATTTAATTAAATAAAACTTACTAAATTAGTCAAATCAAAAAAAATAATTATAAATATAGTCACTTCAAAAAAAAAAAAATTATTATATTAATGAATATTCTCTCATGATTTCTTATAACATCAATATTAAAATGTATTAATGACTATTAAATACAAATATTAAAAAAATAATAATTCATTTTTATAATTATTGGATAAGAATAGTAAATAAACATAAAATGAAAATTTATTGGATAAACATGGTCTTTTTAAAAATGGTAACCAGTGAAACCAACCCCAAAGAAAGTTTGATTGGAAAGGTAGACCACATGGAGGGACCAACCAATGTGATGCTGCCTTTTGGGAGTGAAGAAAAATGAGGTTAATTTGTTGTGTCTAATTTACTCAAAGCAAAATCAAATGGTCCCTTTATTATGATTAAATTTTGCTTTATGACCTCATTTTAGGTTGGTGATTAATTATGAATTAACCGATTGAAGTGCAGACATTTTAGTCATTATGTTATTGTCGTTTCATTTTTCTGCTATGTTCATAGTTATTTTTTAAGAAAACGTTATCCATGGATCTTCTTTGTATTTTAATTTTTCTATACATGTGAAATGTTAAGGTTTGGAGTGTAAGATGCATATTCTTTTGGAGTGTAAGATGTCTGTGAATTGGTTTACTGATATTAAAGGTAGTGTTTTAGTGGGGGTGGGTGTTGGTGAGGCTTTTTGGAATAGATTGTGCCATAGAATTCTCAAGCAGGAGTGGTTCAAAGATATTATCATTATTTGGAGCTTATGAAACTTCAAGAACCAGGAGATGAATGTACAAGATGACTTGAAATTTGATCATCTCTTAAATTATATTTTAAAAATTATTAATGTTCTCTCCCTCTTTATTGTAGGGTCTAATCCAAAGGAATCCCTCTGCCTCAGATTAAAGCATAGGTGGGAGGCCCCTCCTAAAGGTGTGTGGAAGCCGAATGTAGATGTTTTGTATCAAGTTGAATCGGGGGAAATGTAACATTAGCTGGGTGGCCTGTGACTGGGATGGGATTCCCAAGTTGTTGGATTGGAAATCTATTTGTTTGAAGCAGCCTATGAAGTTTCTAGAAGGTGTGGCGCTTAGAGAAGGTTTGAGCTAGTTGAAAGATGTGAGAAACTCTTTTTTGTCTTTGTTGAGATTTGAGAAATATGAGGAAATCCAAAGCCTACTCAAATGATGAGACTTTCTTTTTGACAACTCTTTTGGAAGAATGTGATCGAACGAATCTACAATGAGTAGGAGCGAAAACAATAGTATGGATCGAAACCTCTTTTTCTTCTTCTTTCTTGCACTCTTTCTCTCACCAATGATAAACAAAGTGAAAATACACAAAGTATTTACTAGAAAGTAAAGAGATAGAGAAGAGGTAGAGATTTGACACAAGGTGTTGTGTTGTTCGGCCAAAGTCGGCTTACATCACTTTTAAGAGCAAGATTCAAATAGCATTACAAGAGAGTTCTCTATAATTATAAAGGAAGACTTCTCAGAGCTCTATCTACAATCGAATATTCTTGAACTGTTATTATAGATTCTAACTAATTGAGTGTGTGATCTATGTACTGTTGTTAACAGATCATTTATATAGAAGTTATTTACATCAAACTTGTAACGAACTTTCTAATATAGATTACTATACAGCTTTATACCTACAGTATTATTAAAACTGTTGTGGTTAAGATTGTTTTGATTAATTCAACTCCGACTAAATGAAAACAGTATGTATGAAACATCTCGGTACAACTGATCTTATTTTATTGTCTCCCATTCAGGTGAGGTCTGATGTTCTTAGTGTTATCAAGCCAATGAATAAAATTTCTTATGATATCTCAGAGTTCAACAACATCGTTATGGATATCAAGCATTAAATTGATTCTCTTGTTAGTGGTAAGATCTCTCATTGTTATGAGATTGTAATAAGATGGCTTATTTTCTTGCCTAGCAAACAACTTAAATAATATAACGTTGATTGTGTATTGAAGCTTAATTTTTTGGGTGAGTTTAATGGTGAATAAAATGATAGGTTTTTCAATTTTTTTTTTTTTAACTATATTGATTAAATTCCAATTTTTGAAATTATAAGATTTTTTTTTTCTTTTTTTTTTTTAAGTATTTTGAATAGAACAAAAAAAAAATTATGTAAAGTTGTCATCCTTATCAATAATATATCTAAGGTATATTAGTGCGATGAGAATGAATATCTTTCTTTGGCCCATCAATTTTCATCCTATCAATCGAAGATTTATTTTTACTTTTCTTGATTTTTTTTTTTCTCTCTTCCCTTCAATTTAGTGTACCCAAACATGCCCCTAGAAAATTTAGTATTTTTAAAAAATTTATAAAAAAGAGGACTAAGGAGGTAAGTTTTCCTAGTTTCTATCTATATGTATATACAATCTTCCGATCGCAGTTGCAGAGTTGTCGTCCACTTTGTACAAGCCTATAAGGAACGGTAACTTCTCTGCAATCAATTTCTCATCAGTGCTGTGTATATACTTGCTCTCCGATCTTAAGCTTCTCTAAATAAACATTCAATTCTTCAGTTATTTCTCCCTCTGATCATCATCCATGGCGAAGAGCATCTTGGTCACCGGCGGAGCTGGATACATCGGCAGCCACACCGTTCTTCAGCTTCTTCTCGGCGGCTACAGCGCCGTCGTTGTCGATAACTTGGACAACTCCTCCGAGATCGCTATTACTAGAGTCCGAGATCTGGCTGGCGATTTGCAGAAGAATCTCACATTTCACAAGGTGTCTCACTTGATTTTGCCCTATTTTTGCTAACTATGTTAAGTTAATCGTCTGATGTGATGCGCTAATCTGTGGATCTCGTGTTGTTTCATGGACTTTGATTCTTGTTCGTGATTTTCCGAATTCTTTTTCCGTAATGTATGGTTGCGTGTGGATTTGATTCGGATTTTGTTTTCCGATTTTCCTGGAAAGTTCTGGATCTTAGTTAGAAACCGATTGACGATTTGTGATGTTGTTGTGACTTGTGATTGTGATATTTTTTGATTGCAGCTTGATTTGAGGGATAAGTCCGCCCTTGAGAAGGTTTTCGCTTCGACGAAGTAAGGATCTATTTTCATTTTCATACATTGTTTAACTTTTGGCCTTTTTGGTGCTCTGCCCGATCCTAAAGTATCCCCTAACTTTAAGGTTAGGGGTTCATTTCTAACTATTGAATTAAAACATTTCGGCGTAAATCTAGAGATTCTCTGGTTCAAATAAAATTTGCTTTCATTTAAGTTTTTAAAATTATTTCATAACATGAACATATTCAAATCTCCACCTACCATTTTGTTGTATACTTAAAAAAATAGATCACTTTACATTACGCTAGTTTTTTTATGTCAATTAAAAAAATATATTGTGCTGGTATTTTTCCTTTTATATTTCTATAATATTTAAAGTTTTAAATTTAGTTAAATTGTTATTGTTATTAAAATGAAAACTATTGCTCAGAGCTCGAAGAGCTTACCATTTAGAACCCCACAAATATACATTAAAGAAAATGACTTGTTGAACTCAAAATAAATATGAAAAATAAACTTGACCTGGTCTTTTATTCCGTAGGTTTGTCATAAATGCAATTTTGATTTTATTTGGTCATCGAACATGTTTTTTCCTATTCTTATAAAAGTGAGCTTTTTTTTTCTTTTTTTTATTTGAATCATAATTTTTTTTTTCTTACTCATATAATATGAACTATTAATTTCTAAGAGAAGCTAAAAATACAGTTTAAAAACAGTGTTTTCTTCAATTTTTTTAATAAATAATTAAATAGTCAATTTTTTAGGGAAATTTTAATCTTAATGAATACTGAAATGCCCGTCTACCCATTGTTCTCTTTTTTTCTTTGTTCTTTTCTTTCATTTTGCATCAACTTTAGGAAATTCAAACTGCTTTGGAAAGAAAAGTTTGCTTCTTTTTTTTCCCTCTCTCTTTTGCATTCTATAACTTTTGGTAACTCGACATTTCTTTTGTAGATTCGATGCTGTCATACATTTTGCTGGACTTAAAGCAGTTGGCGAGAGTGTCCAAAAGCCATTACTTTACTACGACAACAACTTAATTGGGACAATTGTCCTCTTGGAAGTCATGGCTAACCATGGATGCAAAAAGGTTATTCCTTGACATTTTTATTAAATTTCATTTTAACAAACTTAATTATTGACAATAAATAATAAGAACTTTACTGTGAGTCAGTGACAATCTCTTCTGGGGAGAGTTTACCAATTTTTTCTATAATGCAAATATAGATATACCTAACAAATCTTTCAAAATTTGGTCTCTTGTTTTCAGCTTGTGTTCTCATCATCAGCTACTGTCTATGGGTGGCCAAAGGAAGTCCCTTGCACTGAAGAGTTCCCTTTGTCTGCAACAAACCCTTATGGACGAACTAAGGTGCATTTACTACATTGAATCAACATGGAACCTTAGATTCTCTTTACAAATCGTTCTTAGTTTTTTAATATAGAAAAATGTTGGAGATACTGACCTTGTGGCATTTGCCCCACGTTGGAAAGGTGGAGATTCTTCAATACATTTACATGATAAGCAGGCTACTCCTCTCAACCAATTAGTTTTGAGGTGGAACTCATACTATCTAATAAAAACTTACTCGGTTGTCATGGTGACAACAAAACATAGTTAGAATAGGCCGTCGTCTTGTGACAATAGTCAGAATATATGTACTTTCATTTTGATGTTTCTGCCATGAGTATATCTTATTAAGATGACTCAATGTGCTCGTTTCCTTTCAGCTTTTCATCGAAGAAATTTGCCGCGATATTTACCGATCAGATTCGGAGTGGAAAATCATATTGCTTAGATACTTCAACCCTGTAGGGGCTCATCCCAGTGGAGACATTGGTGAAGATCCCCGTGGAATTCCCAACAACTTGATGCCCTTTGTGCAACAAGTTGCCGTCGGCAGACGACAAGCATTGACAGTTTTTGGAACAGACTACTCTACCAAGGATGGAACAGGGGTATGTGCAGTACCTTGTTTAAAAAAAAAAAAAAATCTTAGAATTATTATATAAGGATAACATCTGAGCTTTCTTCTGCTCATATCTCTCAAACTTCTCTTGTTTGATAATTGTCTATCCCTTGTGCAGGTTCGTGACTACATTCATGTTGTTGATTTAGCTGATGGGCACATTGCCGCATTGCGCAAAGTGGATGATCCCAGCATAGGTATGTTCTTTTAAATGGTTTGTTCTTGACACCATCCCAATACTTTATGTTTGGATAAAATACCATTTTGGTCCCTAAATTTTTACATTTGTTCCATTTTGTTCCCTTAACTTTTTAAAGTCCAAATTTAGTCTCTTAACTTTGGAATAAACTTAAAATTAGTCCTTATAATAAATTTCAAGTCAATATTAATCGAAATTTGTTCAATAATGTTAATAATTTGAATTCAATCAAGGATAAAATGTGATATTTTTAAAAAAAATTATAGAGGAAAATTATAATTTTCTTAAAGAAAAGTGAAGGAAAAAAAAAATTTATAAGAACCAATATTAAGCTTTTTTGAAAGTCCAAGGACCGAGACGACTAAAATGGAACTAAAATTATAATTGGACTTTTGAAAGTTCAGGGACTAAAATAGAATAAAACTCAAATTTCAGAGATTAAAATTGAACTTTTCGACGTTCAGAGACCAAAATGGAATAAAGATGAAAGTTGAGGAATCAAAATGGTATTTTAACCTTTATATTTTTAGACATCATTCAAATAAGTTCAAATTGATGAATATATTGTCCTTATTTTTATATATGTATATAACCATGCTCGACTGTAGTCATATTATATGATTGACATCTTTCTATAATTTATTTGGGTTGATTTTCCGAACCCAGATGGTAATAATAGTATTTTGCATAGCAGAGTTGAGCATTGTTTTAGTTAATACTTTTCACTGGGTGAAGGATAACAGTTTGATGATATTATTCACAGGCTGTGAGGTTTACAATTTGGGAACTGGAAAGGGTACTTCAGTCTTGGAGATGGTTTCAGCATTTGAAAATGCATCTGGAAAGGTAAAATGGTTTTCCCTCATTAGTATACATGCTCTTTATGGATGAATCACTCGACAGTCGGAAAAATGCATCGTATAAATGTTAAATTGATATCTTGTTAACTAACTTTTGGATTTGTATATTTGTGTGTGCCTAGATCATTAACTCGCGTGTATTTCGACTATTTTCACATGATTCCTATCCTCTTTAAAGCACGGACACTTCATTTTTGGCAGAGTGTCCGTGTCAGATACGTGTCAGACACGGAAACGATCGGACACGCCTATTGAAGTGTCCAGTTTTTTTAATTTTTTATTTAATAACGGACACGACAAGGACACAGCTAGGACACGTTTGCAAGATTTTTTTTTTTTGAAAAAAATTGTTTGTTTAACTCAAATAAAATGATCATTTTGTTTCTTTTAATTAGCCCACCCTTAAAAAGTAAAACTCTCATTTTTATCTTAAAATTAAAATAAAAATTTTAAAAAAAAAACAAACAAATTAACCTAATATAATATTGAGTTGAACCGAGAAAACTTTTCCAACAATCAACCTACGTTAGAGAAAGAGAATTGTCATCTTCCTCTTTGTAAATTTGCCTCTCTGCCCATCCATCTTCAACAAGAGTCGCCTCACCATTAATCAATGAAAGGTTTCTTTTTCTAAATAAAACAATAGTTGTCTCACATCCTTCACTCAAACACCAACGACTCTCCTCTCTTGTGTAAATCTCCAAATTCCATCAAGCAAATAATTTCTTAAAAAATATTTAAGCATAGAAAAAGAGTAAAAAATCAAAGTACTTGAAATAAAATCATTTATTGTTTTCATATTATTTGTTCTAGTTATTATTATTACTATATATATATATATATAAATAAAATTGATGTATCCCAAACGTATCCATGTCTTAGTTTTTTCAAAATTGGCGTGTCGTTGTGTCCGTGTCCGTGCTTCTTAGCCTATCCAGACCTTACAATATTTAGTTGTCAAGAAAATTTATAAAAAATAAATTCTTAAGCAGTTGATCGTCATGAATTAAATACACAATATCTTAGTTCTTTTAAGATCTTTATGACTAAACTCAGGAAGGTTTATATCATATCATCTGTGTAACATTTCCTTCTCCTAGTTGATAACTTGATAGTAGTGCTATTTAGTCGTCTGAATCCACACACAAAAGGAAACACACTTGTTAGGACATCTAATCCATCAACAATAGCAATAACTCAACTGACATAAATTTATGTTCATTGTCCAAAAGGTCACGAACTTGAAATCTTCATCCTTCAATGTCGTTCCATTTGCAGAAAATTCCTCTCGTGATGGCGGACCGACGACCAGGAGATGCTGAAATCGTGTATGCCGAAACAGAGAAAGCGGAGAAGGAGCTGAACTGGAAGTAAGATTGTAAATAATTGTTTTAGTTTTAAAATCAATCTTTTGGGAGGTTGTTGTTAATGAATGAGCTCAATTGTTTGTTGTTGTTGTTGGTGTGCAGGGCAAAGTTTGGAATTGAAGAAATGTGTAGGGATCAGTGGAACTGGGCAAGCAAAAATCCTTATGGCTATGAACCTTCACCCACCAAAAACTGATACTAAACCAAAGTTTTCATATGCTTTTTCTCTATTGCCTCTTGAGATTTGTGTCTCTCCATATCAGTGATTTGAATAAGTTTTGTTTTTCCTTTTTATTTATATTTTGGAGTCGGAATGTAGACTTTTAATTTTAATTCTAAAGTTTATCTTCCACGAGCTTATCAATATTTGTTCTCTTTATTATTTTTTTTCTTGTGAAAATTTATAAATTGGGTTTTCCAAATTCTTTGAAGGAGGAAATTGAACAATCTAAGCCTAATATCGAAGGTTAAAATATTATTTTTGACTTTGTTTCATTTTGGTTCATAAATTTTCAAAAATTCAATTTTAATCTTTAAATTTTTGAAATTTACTTCATTTTAATCTTTAAACTTTCAATAGTTTAATTTCAGTATAAGAATTTTTAAATTTGTTTCTGTTTTAATTTTTAAACTAAAAGAATAATAAGAATTTTTAAATTTGTTTCTGTTTTAGTTTTTAAACTAAAAGAATAATTAAAATTATTATTATGATAAATTTGAAGTTAATATTTATTAAAATTTGTTCATTAATATTAATTATTTTAATATAGAAAAAAAAGTATTGAGAATATATTTCAAAAATTTATAGAGGAAGATGGTAAGTTTTTAAAGAAAAACCAATAAAAAGAAGTTTTCAAAAAAGATCAAATTTTAATTTATTTATAAATTTAGAGACTAAAATTGAATTTTAGAAAATTTAGAGATCAAACTGAGACAAATTTGAAAATTTAGTGACTAAAATTAGATTTTTAGAAATTTAAGAACCAAAATAGAATAAAGTTTAAAGTGGACTAAAATAGTATTAAGACAAACATTCGCTTAAAATATTTAAATTATCAACTAAATGTTTGATAATAAGGAACCTTTGTTAAACCAATAAGGAACCTTTGTTATGTACAAAAATAGAAACATAAACTATGAAAAGACTGAATATTTCATTAAACTAAAAAAATCATATGTACAGCTTTCTGCTAAAAACTGATGATCCTTCTTTACTTTACATCAACTTTCATTATTTGAACTAGAACTTCCATTTTCACTTCCCAACTTGCAATCCCTCTGCAAAGCCAATAACCAAGAGTCCACCTGCCACCAAAAAAAGAAAAGCCATGAAATCTCAAGGGTATATTTGGGGGTGGCAGGAAGGTTCGGGAAGGGATCCCTTGCCGCCATTCGGCCGGCAGCATTATGTCCCATCAATTTCTAATTTACTCTTCTTTTCTTTTATCCTTCCCTTCTCTTTCCTTTCCTTCCCGCAGTAGCCAAACATGCCCAAACTAATGAACAGAGCTTCACCCCCTTAATTTGTAATGTGTCATGGTCAATTCAAACAAACAAACAAAAAAGGTAAGCAAAAAAACCTGAATCTTGGAAATACTCGAACATTCGTATCGCAGCCCATGACGAGTTGAAATATCGAATGCATATCTTATGTCTTTGTCATCATCTTGGCGTCTGATGCTTGGAAGAGAACTTACTTCAATAATGTCAGATAGAAGAGTTGAATCCTGTGGGCTAATATCTGAGGATAAATTAATTGTTCGATTTCGTTAGCAAATGTAAATAGAAGTATCGATTGAGAGACAATTTTAGGGATCCATTTGATCTATGGCGATCGTCTACTAAGAAAATAACTTCCTACGATCTTCTTTGATATCCATATATTGTAGGATCAAATAGTATGTCTAGTAACAATATTCGAGGTGCACGTAAGTCGATTTGGACACTTATAGGTGTCATATAAAAGAGAGGGAAGCTTTTTAAACCTAAACTAAGGTTTAGGGATCTTATAGATAAATATTCATAGCAGAAATTTGGGATTTTATAACGTCGAAATGAATAGATATATATATTCATAGCAGAAAAATGTATATGATATGCTTCCATCAGATATAGATACATTGGTATTCAAAAGATGCTGCTGGCTTTCAAGTACAAAACATAGGATTATCGGCTAAGGAGGTTGGGATACCTGTCGATGAAAGGTAGAAGTATATACATTCTCCATGTAGGATAACGAAGCGGGGAAGCCAATCATCAATGTCGGTATCATCGATAGGTGGAGGTTCTCCGGGTAGGGCGGCCCACCTCTAGAAGGCATAAAAAAATCCATTTGATTGTACAGAAAAAGTTATTGTAAGCATTCAATGTGAAGAAGATAAGGGAAAAGTAAATACACTTCGAATGTACAAATAGCCCGACATACGAGCAGACCGCAATATTTCATCTATATGTTCCAACCTGTTCAATAGAAAAAAAATAAATAAATAAATAAAAACCCTTTAAGCTGAGTATATATGGAAGACTGCATGTACATTTTACAAATTTCTTATGCTCCTAGCCTAAAATGCTAAGTTTTGAATGCATATATCCATAATCTTTTCCAGAGTTGAAATAAGAAACAATCGAGTTTGTTATCATCAAACATGAGGATTTCCTTACTGAGCTTTTAGGTGAGCTTCCCGCTCCTCTAGATCAGCAATCTCGGATCGCAATGTCGCTAGTTCCAGAGCAGTCAGCACAACCTGCAATTCGTACATTCATTTCAGCAATGAACATATAAATCAAGTTATCAACCAAATAACATTAAAAAACCAGTATAATCAAAAACCTTTTCTTGACCATCACTGCCTGAACCCCACGACAATCGTCGAAGACTAAGCAAATTCAACATGGATGCAGCAGTTCTTAGTTTTCGTCGACTCCAAGAATGGTCCTGTGACCTATCCTACACCAAATCAAGAACAATATAACGAAATGAGCCAATTGTCTCTTCTCTCATTTTTCTTTAGTTTCAATCCTATCTCAAAGTCAGAAACAAGTACCTCGACGAATTGTTTACTCCCGGGTGTTCTATAGATGAAGACGGGGACCGTTTTTCAGGACAGTCTGAATCCGGCGTTGAAACTTGAAAATGGTCTGGAATAAACTTTATCCTCCTGGAGGTATCATCCATTAAGAAGACTCTAACTTGCAGCAGTAGATGCACAACTAAAGAGAGAATACAAAGGCAAATAAGTATGAAGAGAAAAGAAAACCTTCCAATCAACAACAGAAAACCCATAAAAAATTTGTAAAAAAATCTAGGAAAAAAAGAGGGTAAACATAAGGTCTGACTTATAAGCTCAAGTGCAGAAAGTTATGAGGAAAACATACACTAATTATTAAACCCTAACCATTTGGTTTTTAGTTTAAGCTGTATTAAATTCAGCAGAAGTAGGTAATGGATCTTGTTACAGCCAGCTTAGTGCCAAGCTATACTCTCATGTTGATGAACTACCATCAGAATCCTTGGACTGCTACTTTAACTTATGTATTTCTTTGCTTGGATATGCATTTTTAAACAAAAATTTCAAAAGCAAAAGCAAAATTCAAAAATTAAACTAAAATCAAAATCATATTCGAGAAAGAGCGTTAACATTTTTTTTAAATCAACAATAATGTAACCACTTGGTTTTCAAAGCATGAATCCTGTTAGTTGACCTCGGCTTTTGTGGGTCGTTTACATTTTTTAAAAAACAAAAATCAAAATCATTAAGCCTAGTTTGATACCCATTTTGTTTTTGGGTTTTGGTATTTGAATATTAAGCTTATGAATACAACTTTCGCATCTTGTTGTGCTATCTACTTAGTAGATATGTTTGAAAAACCAAATCCTATTTTGGAAACAAAAAAGGCTTTCAAAATTTTGTTTTTGTTTTTGAAATTTGGACAAGAATTAAAATACTCTATGTAGGGACTAGGGAGGCAAGAACTATGCTTGAGAGAAATAATCTTAATTTTCATAAACAAAAAAACGAAAAAAATCAAATGGTTATCGATATGCTCTAAACCATACCCCTGCAAAATCTGAAAGAATAAAATCCAGAAAGACATTTCTTCAAACTAATAGCTCTATTTCCTTACTTTTATACCGGCTAACTCAAAAAGCTTCAAAATCCCAATATAATCCATGGCAAGAACAAACTCCATAGACTCAGATTATATCAAATATCAATCACCAAATCCCTCACTAAAAAGGAGAAATCAGCAGAATGACTTTCGATTTCATCAAAGTCTCAAGAAATCCTAGAAATCGCCTAGGGTTTTCTACGAAAATCAAAGGGATATTCTCATTATAAAAGCCATAAAAAGCAACGATTTCCATGGATGAATTCGAATGTGCAGTGCTTCATCAGTTCATCTCCAGCAAACAACAGATAATTACTAAGGAATTAGGGCAAGTTTCTTCAAGAATTCAACACGGAAAAATGAAAAAAATAAAAATAATTAAGAAAACGAAAAGTTCGCACCTGATTGGGAGAGAAAGGAGCTGAAGTTCTGAAAAGAAAAAGATTCTTGTGCTTGGTACACTAGTTGTGCTCTTCATCATGGCTTTGATGATTGTCCATGAAAAGACTCTTTTGCCCCTCGAATAATATTGTTTCATGTTAATAAGATTTTCTAAATTGAAAATTTCATTTGCATTCCATGATAAATAAATAATTTGTAAATACTAATAAAAAAATTTATCAAACATCAATTGCTATTATATTATTTTTCATTATCAGAATCTGTCACGTTGGCGTTGAACCGGTAATCCTAAACAATAAATCTATTGTCTTACCAATCTTTTTTATATTTTAATTTAAAATTTGTACTATAACTTTTTGCATATAAAAAAGTTAATAATATTTAATATTTAACTAAATATTTAGTTTATCTATCTAAAAAAAAAAAACTAAATATTTAGTTATAACTCTCTCTTTCTTTTTTTTTTTTTAATTAAAGAAAATTTGAAATTATAACCTTGGGTAATATGTAACAGAGATGAGTTAATATTTTTGTGTGGGTTAATTATGAGTATATAATTAAAGTTTTCAATAAATTATTAAATTAAGATGATTTTTTTTTTTCTCAAGCTTTTGTAATTCTCATTTTTCAACTCCCAAACGCTGCCTTTAATAGCTCAACTAAATGTATCTATAATGAAAAGATTAAAAAAATTTAAATTTCACTCCAATTAACGTCGAACTACAAAAATATAATGTGTTTAAAAAAATATAAATGAGTTTTTTAATTCAATTATAATTTGAACAGTGGGTAAAATAAACATGGGATGAGTAAAGCCCAACTTTAGAATAAAAAGCCCAATCTTAAATTGAAAGTAAACAAAGGCCCACTTATCTTTGAGTTGTTTGGGTTGGTTCATGAGCTGTTTGAACCGATTATTTGAATGTTACTTAAACCGGTTCTGGAATGAACGGATGAGATTGAGAATGAGGAAACAAATTGTGTGGTTGTGATGTTGCCACCCTTGCTCTGTTATCCTGTCGGTTCTCTTCGCATGCTCTCCACGTTGATTCCACTTCCTCCGTTGAACAAAACTCTCGATTCTTCAACGAATCGCTCATTTCTTGATTCTTCTTGCCTCTTTCTGAGATGGCTGGGGTTTTGGCGATTTCTTCGTCGGAATCTTGGTTACTCTTTGGCGTTCTTGTTCCTTGATTCGATTATTTGTAGGCGATAGTGACGATCCAAGTTCTTCACAACTTGGATTGTTGCTTCCTCACTGGTGTCTCTTCTTCAGTGACGATTATAGCAATTTCCAGCTATAATTGTTGCTTGTTTTGAATTTCTTGAAGCTTGAATGCCAGAGTTTGAAGATCGAAAGATAGCATGAAAGGTAAAGAATTCTATCCCTGTTTTTCTTTCTTCCTTTCTTTAATAAATTCCGTTTTTGGTTTCTAATCACTTTTCCTTTTTCTTTTGTATCTTAAACACGCATCATTCTCAATGACCAAGGTGAGAAAGAAATATATTCACAAGTAAGAGAGAAAAAAGAGATAACACAAGGAATTACGTGGTTCGGCTCAGTAGCAAGCCTACATCCACGGGAAGAATCGAACCAGGTGCCCATTTTATTATCAGTATTCTAAATTTTGTAAGTACTACATAAAACACACGCTCACACCTCTTATACTGTTTTCATAAACTGGTTCATCTAGTACAATAGAGAACACAAGCTTGTAGGTTAGTGCCTAGGTGGATTTAGAGCTTTAGGAGGTTTAGAAAGCTGGTTGAACTTCAGTTTTTTCCAAACGGAAGTTTGTTAGATGATTGTTAGGATAAAGAACTCAAAATGACTTTGCAAGAAGCCTTGCATTTGTGTGAGGCTTTAGGCACTGACTTTTTCATTCATTTTTTAACACAGAGATTGAAACTTATATCTGATGCAACTCTATTTTTGTTGTAACATGGAATTTAAGAAAGCATATGATTATAATAGTGATAATGTGAGACCTTTAGTTAGGAGATATTTGTTGAGATATTAATATTTTATGTATAAGGGTAAAACAATAATTTAGTCATTAGTGTTGATGCTTAAATAGAGAAGCGAGCTCTTGAAAAAGGGTATGAAAATGTATGTTTTGGTGTAGTCTTTGAAGGAGACTTTGGAAGAGTCCTAGCCCTCTCGAACGGCTGCGGAATTGTAACGTCTACCATTATCTTAATATATGATTCTTGTTTGTTATCATTCTCGATGTTTTTTGTCCTATGTGTCGATTAAAGCAATTGAAGTCTTAAAAGATAATTCTTTTTTTAAATGATAATTAATATACTCGAATCGTCGAGTGATAGTATTATAACATAAACATTTCATGCCAAAAAAATAAATAAATAACATAAACATTGTTCTTTACTATTTGTGTCTATTTTATCTATAAACTACAAAGTATAATAATTCTTAGTTGGTGGCACAGTAGTATCATTATTTGATTTTAATTCAATTAACACCAGTGTCATCGATTCTGGAAATCGATATATGTCGGTGTTTGTGGTGGTGTGGTGGTGGTGGGTTGTGATGGGATGAAATTGTTTTTTTTTTTATAAAAAGTAAAATAATTAATATAATAATTTTAATTGAATATTTCATAAAATTACAATTTTCAAGTTTTTAAAAAATAATAAAAATTTCAAAGGTTCATCTCATTTTATTAAATGCATTTTTTTTCTTTATTTACAAAATAACATTTTTAAAGTTTATTTACATTTTATTATTATTTATGAAATTTAAATTGTGTTACAATTAAATGATTAAAACAATTACAAATATTGTTAAAATACGTAATATAAATAATGAATTTTTTTGTTCAAATTCATTAACTTGTTTGAAAATAAATATGAAAATAGAAGAAACATATTTTTTTTTTGATTATCAAATGAAGTAAAATAATTGATTAAACAAACAATAATCAAAAAGATCAAATACATATTTATGATAATACATCTTTACATATATTATTTAAATAACAAGATATATGCTAAAAAAACACATTAAATATTGAAAGTAAAGTAAATACATATAAATAAAATATACACAATTTATAAATAAATTAAATAGATCGGTTGGTTAACAATATTTGATTCATTCTAAATCTTATGGTTAGAGTCATAGGAATGAATGAAGAAGAAAAAAAAAAAAAAAAATTTATTTCATGTCAAAGTGTATAGTTCCAAGAGATCATGTAATCTAAAAATCATAAAGCTGCATATTTAAAACTTCTTCCTGTTGTTGAATAAACAAAAATTGTATTCCATAGATATGGGAATTTTTAAAATTTGGAAGTGATTAGATTTGTAATTTTGAAAGGTTTAAGACTAAATTTGCAAATTAATCATTTGATTAATTAAATTTCAAAATTCAACCATAAAAACAAAAAGAATATTATTGTAATCCAAATTGAAAAAAAGAAAATCCATCCTGCTTAACATCACAGCACCTGTTTTGGTAAACACCATAAGAATAAAGTAAAAAATTGGGACTTGAAAGTTGCATTTCATTAGAATGTGACGTATAAAGTTTCCTCTTATTAAAAAAGGATTTAAATCAAGATTTCTTTTACATATAGAAATTTCACAATGTTATGACAGGATAAGATATGATATGATTTTATATGATATAAGTTCAACCCTGGAAACTAAAACTTTAAATTTGTAAAGATTGTCCACCACACCCATGCAATATTTCACTCTCTTAGCTCATCAGATGCAACCTCCCAGCTGCAAATAAGTTAAGAATTGTGAGTAAAAATATCCCACCAAAAGCAAAAGAAAGGAATAAATGATTCATAGAAAAAGGGTCATTCAAGTAATCAAAATTTGAAATGGATTTCATGGGTGGGATTACACAAGCTTGCTTGTATATTACCATGCCAAGTTGCTTTATTTAATATCCTATTCCTAGAGGGTGTTTAGATTTTGGGGTTAATGAGAGGAGAGAAGAGGAGAGGAAATGAGAGGAGGAAGAGGAAATGGAGTGATGAAGTGCTTGTTAAGGAATTGATATTTTAGGGAGAAGAGGTTTGAAAAACTTTTTCGAGGATTTGTGTTCAGGAGAGAAGAGTTTTATTTTAGATGAAATTTGATAGAAAGTTTGAATTGAGGTTTGATGGAGGTGTGGGAGTAAAGTTGAGGAGAGTTGAGGAAGAATTGGAGATAGGTTGTGATGTATTAAAAACAAACATAGTTTAATTTATCCTCTTCCTCTTTTCCTCCTCCAAATCCAAAATCCCCTAGAGTGTTTAAAATCAACGAGCAACCATCTTGATTATTCTTATGAGACAACCACTTGTTCCTACTAAATTTAACTGACATGATAACTCATAGGATAACGAGGGAGAGTTTAGGGCCAAGAAAATGAAAATGATAATGGAGAAATGAAAATATAAAGAAGAACGATTAACAAAGAGAATGATTATTTGTGTTTTGGTAAAATGATTGATTATTGTTAGGAATTATTACCTACGTTTGGAATGTAGGAAATGATTATGCAATGAACCATTACTAATGTTTGAGATGTGGAAAATGATTATATGAAACAAAATAGTGAGTATGAGGAGAATGAAAAGTGGTCATGAGAAGTGAGAAGTGGTTATAGGGAGAATGAATGTAGTTATTAGGGAAATAAATAGTGATTATGAAGGAATGGATATTGACTATGGGAGAATGATGACCAAACTTTGGTAAGAGAATTATTATCTCATAATCATTCTCATTCTCGTTGCTCCAAACACCTCCAAAAAAAAAAAAAAATTTAAGTAGCCATCCCGACTAGAACCTATATCTTCTCAACTCTTTACTTTTTGCATGACCCGAAAGTTAACATTGCCACATTGTCGAAATGAAATGTATACTACTCGACGAAAAAGCATCAACTTTTCGTTGTCGTCATTCCATGAACAAAAAAACTATAACGAACTGAACATGACTTTCTAATTCACAAACAAATGACTTGTGCTTTTTTGACTCGCGAGTCATATTAATTTGACAATGTTACACATTCAAAGCACAAAATGGGACCAGATGGGATAGTTTTAAGATTCAAAAAGAGTCCAAAGTGAATTGCTTGGAGCACATTGCATCAGAAGAAAAAACAGATCAATCACAATCAGTAATGAAAAAGGCAAAACCAAATAGGAATAGGTTTTATTACCAAAATAGCCTCAATTTCCTCATTGGAAATTGGAGTCCTTTTAGGCTGAAGGGAAGCTTTTCCTCCAAAAATTTTGGATGCATTTTCATTTAGAGATGATGAGAAAAGCTGATCAGTCACCCCACTGGTTGATGGAGTCTGGGATGTAGAACCTGAAACACTTTCTTCAGTATTTACAACTTCTATAAAATGATGACAGAGATAACATTCAAAAACACATCACCAAAACTGAATTCATCGATCGATATTATACAACACTTCAACTCATTAATGATCATTAGCTAAAAATATACAACTTCAATACGTTTCTTAGCTCTTTTCTTTTTCTTTCTTTTCAAAGAAGTGGGAATGCTAGATAGACATGCTCGCCAAATCGATTTCGCATCAACTAAGAAATGAAAGAGGCATTCTGAAATAGGCAGAAAAATACATGGAGGGATTTCTCAAACTTGTGTTACCTTTGATACCGATAAACTATGATGCATTTAGGCCAATCGAAATAGATAGTACTTAGCCTCAAAGTTTTTTTTGATACCATGAATGTTTGGGCCAGTTTACGCACAACTCGATTATTCTCACGGGACAACTGGTTGTCCCTATTGTATTTAGGTTTCAAGGTAACTCGGTAGTAAATTATGGCCACCGTAAGTTAAACTCATAACATCTAATTATTTTATCAAGATGTTCATTTGACCACTATGTCAACCTATGATAATTGTAATTCTAAACATTTCAACTGCATTCCTTAGGTATTAAGGTCCTAACTAAAGCAGACAAAGACATAAAACTCTGTTTCCCTCTCCTGTAAACATCTCCAAGTCAAGAAACCTTCAAGTCAAATTGAGATTCTCAAAAAATCCCTTCCCCTTTCTTTGAATCAAGTTTCATTCTAAACTCCAACTCTGAGGCTTGGACTTAAAACTATTTCATTACATTTCAAAATCTAGGATAACAAGATGCCAACAAAATGTAGAAAAATAAAAGTTAAACCAGCACAGAAAGGAGGTAACCAATTAATAACAATCACAAATGCACCAGTTTCTCCATTAACAAGCTAGAACAGGCTATTAGTGAAAACAAACCAAAATAAAAACCATACATCTAACCATACTGGAGAGAAGAAGAAGAACAAAAAAAAAATAAATAAATAAACACCCAACACCAAGCAATCAAACAGAAACCAAAAGAAATCACAATCCACAGAAAAACAAAATCAAATCCATAAATACATACAAAGTCAAAGAACAGGTGAAGAATCAACGAACAGAGCAAAGAAAATCGACAATACACAAAAACGCGATGATTTTCATATGGGTCTGTAAGATTTGGTCAGTTAGAGGAAGATCACCATCGATCAAAGTAAAGAAAGGCGACGAACCAGAAGGGTTTGGATGTCGATTGGGGAACTTGATGCGAGGGATCCTCTTCAAGGCTTGGGCTCCACCCATTACAGCTCTGCTTTATGAACGTTTCAGGAAGATCTTGGTGAAAGTGACGGCGATTTGAAGCAATTGGCGATAAGACGAGCCAATGTGGTGCAACTCGGCTTGGGTTTAAACTTACAAACAGACAAAGGCGTATTCAACACGCGAGGTTGGTGTCCTAAAATAAGCATTTTCTGGGTTTTTTTTTTTTTTTTTTTTTTTTCCCTTTTTTCTCCCCTGGACTGTCAAAATTAGACTTCCATTTATTTTATTTTAAGGAAATGAGAATTAAGTAATACGAATAAAAAAATATTCCATTTATATTAAATGTTTTTTTGGAAATTATAAATACCATCATTTCTTAAAAAATTATAAATACCATCATTTCTTAAAAAATCAACAGGATATTAATGAGTATTTTTTTAAGTACAAATTGAAGCGGTGCTGCAAATAAATGATAATTAAATATTGATTTTCATGATCGAATGACTTGTTGTTTAACTGAAATATCATCAAATAATCAAATTAATGCAACAATAACTTGATTATTTTTTAAATTTTTTCAAATCAGAGACTAAATTTTATATTTCTTAAAATTATAAGGACTAAATTATATATTTTTCCAAAACATAGAGATTAAAACCTAATTTTTAAACTATAGGAATAAAACTCTAATTTTCATAAAACTATAGGAACTAAATTTTATAATTTACTGTTTCTTAATTTATAAAAAAATCCGAAGGAAAAAACCATTAATAACAGTATCATATTATAGTTTACAATATCATTCTATAAATTTCAATTTAATAAATTATGAAAAATAATTAGTTAATATCGTCATGATTTAAAAGTAATATACTAAGTTCTCAAAAGTGGGAAAGTTGATCAACATCTCTAAAGTATGTTTTTATTGATATTATAGATTTGAGATCTACTTGTGACACTAATTACAAATATGTGTCTGTGTTTATGTATGTCCATTTTCTTCACGTGGTTAGGCTTTCTCAGGGATCGGCCACTAATGGCGCGGTGAATCTCCGATTAAGCGGCGAACGAGGAGTGGGTGGGATGAAAATTTTCCCACAAGCTTTTCTCCATCCTCGATTTCCCGTTTCTCACCCCGTTTATAAATTATATTGCACTATTATTATTTTATTTAATTCATTTACATAAATAAAGTTGTAGAAATATTCATTTTTATGGATAATTTTCTTACCTAATTAACTATATAATTGAAACTAATAAATATTTATAATAACTATCAAAAAAAAGTATCCAAAGTTTAGTGACTTTAGTTAACATTGAGAGAATTAAAAAAGAAAATACAAATAATTAACTGATGAATAATTCTCCACAGAAAACTAAATCCCTACTAATAATTCGTGTCTCGCTCCCAAAAAATTTAATGGTAAATATCGCAGGGATAAAGATTAAAATAGGTAGCGGTTGATGCTGAAAAATGGTCAACGATCAACGGAAGAGATTTGTTTACTGAGGACGAGAAGCTTGCAAAAAAGTAGAAATTTAGGACACACCGTGTGGTATGAGCCACAGAGCCTTCGATGCCTAAGTCAGTACAGAGTTTATGAGAGAAATTTAGAGGTAATTTTTTGGGACTTCGAACGGCTTACAAGAGCTCTTAACGTACTTCATCTTATATTAGCTTGCCCTTAATGGAGAAATTTCACGATTTCTTATAGCAGCCGGTCTTGTAACCGCTGCAGTTCACTTAATAGCGGCCTAATGGCCAGCGGTTAGAAACGTCTGTCATTAAGCCGGGAATGAATACCAGCATAACTCCTGAAAGTTACCCTATAAGGTGTAATGGTTTTGACTTGAGAGATACTTGAACTCGATCTACCTTTGCAGGTTCTCGCCTTCATGGCCGACCCCTTGGGGGTGCGACCTTCACGGTGTAACTCCAGGACGCTACATCCAACGGATGCGACGTTCCTAAATGTTACTTAGACTTGGTCGACTTGTCCACAGGAGAGTCCTGACCTCCACAACCGACCTTCTTCGGGTCTGCCCACTAGACCAATCTCCTTAGAGGTCAGTTTTGGTCTTGGTCAATCCTTATGGGTCCTCACCTTCACGACTCGCCCACAAAGAGGAGTCCTGGCCCTCTTGGAGTAACTTATGACCGTTATCAGCGGATCCAGTAGTCACGTTAGACTCGGTCGACTCTTAAGGGAGAGCTCTAACCTTCACGTCACGTCCTTAGGGGATCTAAGCCTACTCGTCGTAACTTCTGGCCACTGTCGCCTTACGGTACAATGATCATATAGGTTACTTTAAACTCGGTCAACTCTCAGGGGAGTCTTGACCTCCACGACCCATCCTCAAGGGATCTAGGCCTTCTCGTCGTAATTCCTGACTACTGCCAGATTACTTTGGACTAGGTCAACTATTGGGAGAGTCCTAACCTCCATGGGCCATCCTTAAGGGATCTAGGTTTACTCGTTGTAACTCTCGGCTATTTCCATGTTACTTTGGACTCGGTCGACTCTTGGGAGAGTCCTAACCTCCACGGTCCATCCTCAAGGGATCTATGACCGACCCGACATGGAGTCAATCTCGGGCCTTAACCACTTATGCATGATCAAACATATAACTTATGTAGAGACATGTTAATTTTAAACTCGAACTTTATTCAAAATAAGTAATAGCTCAATAATTGCGGAGTTAAAAGAATCATTGGGTACCGTTGAATTCAAATAAAGGGAATAACCAAAATCAAACCTAACATGCCTCTAAATTAAATAGTTCATGAATTTAAAGAGAAACGCAAATAAATGTTCAACAATAATTTAAAAGGCTCGAAGATAATGCATATGGTCACGTCAGCTCCAGTTCAACTACCTCGGTCAGTCCTCTGTGTACTTGGAGGGAATCCTCAATGGAAAAGGGGTGAGTTCGCAAAAACTCAATAAGGGAACCCATTACGGCAACCACTGAACATGTCGGTTAAAATAATAGTATGAATAAAATATTATCTCAAGTAAAAATCAATTGTCTTAGTAACCGATACCAGTGTGATGGCAACTCTGCGAGCCGAAGCAATCTCTTTGCCATCATACCTCGAACAATAACGCGAAGAGGTAGTACAAGCACCCTCCGGAGTGGAGTATCGCCCACCCCCACTCATAAACACGGTTATTGGGAAAGGTCAAGCAAACTCTGGGTAGGTAAAGCTAATCGAGTTGCCACCCTCGCCTGACACTACCGCGACGAGGAATATTCGTCCCCTCGCCTGACACTACTGCAATGAGGAATATCGTCTCCTCGCCTGACACTTGACAATTCTCAATATTCGAGATTAACAACTAAGACACTTCTGTCCTTAGCCACAACTTGTGCTCTTTAAAACACTATTCCTCTCTAGGGTTTTAACTCAAGGTGAAACTTGTTTGGTTTCTTTTGGAACACCTCAACCAATTACATGCTCGGTTCCCTTTGAAATGTATCAAATAAACAAGGATAGCTAAAATCAGAAGTTCATAGATTATCACGTGCTGAAATTTACTCTCGAAAGCCCATAAAATCAAAGTCATACAACAAATACATGCTCGAGAATCATTGCATATCACAAAACATACATTCAAAGCAATTAAATCAATGACATGCTCATTTGACACCACAATGAACCTATGTTGGGAAAATAGTCTCTTACCTTGGCCTGAAATTTCACGAAACATTCCTTGAAACTCAAAACCTGGGTCCCCTAAATAATCCTCACTTAAAAGTGCATACAAAGGTCAATCCGGTGAGAATTTGGACCTAAACCTTGAAAAATGAACTTGGGGCACGAGATTTACCTTATGGGTGAAAGTCATATTTTTTCGGTCATCGACGGCCGCGGTGCGTGAGGCTTCAGCAGAGGCGCGTGATCTCAGTTGCTAGCGAGTGAACAACAGACGGTGACGCAGGCTCAGGCGCGTGGAAACTTGGCTCGGAGGCGCTATCGAGGATCGGGGCGTAAGCTTGGTTCGGTGCGAACTGCAGGCTCGAGAACACGATCTTCAATCCGAAGCTACAACTTACGGATCGACCCCAACGAGAGATCGACAGGAGTCTTCGGGTCAGCCGACTACAGACGACGTGAATGGCTGATGATCCATGAAGATGGGTGCAAACCGGAGACTGACGCGTCATGCGTTCTGGTTTTTGGCTCAAACTGATAACGACGCTGCACAGAAAACTTCGGTGACAATTCTGATTTTCTGACGATAGCGCCTCGGGATCAGTGTTCGCACAAATTTTTTTGAAAATCTCTCATCTGATTGGTGGTTTGTAAAAAAGGTGAGTTGGGTCAAAAAATAGGTTGATTTGACCCACTCCCCCACCTTAAAAGTTTGGATTTTTGCCAAATTTGTCCTGAAGTGCCAAAGTACCAAATTGCCCTTTTTTTTTCTTTTTTTCTTTTTTTTTTCAAATTTCACTTAATAACCCCAAGGGCAAAACTGTCCAACCCTTTCAAAACGAAAGAAAAACTAATTCCTCATAAAATAAACTTTTAAATCTTACAAATTTAAGGGACAAAATTAGGCTTATTACACCTAACCTCCATGGTTGACCATCGGGGGGAGGGGGAGGGGTCAAACCTACTTTAACTGAATCAGATTGGCCTTGGCCGACCCTCGGGGGTTGGGATGGACTTGGGCTACCCCCTGGGGGTTGCGGCCTCCCTTGGCCGACCCTCGAGGCCTCTCGGCACCTTTTGGCCGACCCCAGGGTCTTTCGGCATCATTTGGCCGACCCTCGAGGACTTCCGACATCCATTGGCCGACTCCCGGGGACTTTCAGCATCCCTTGGCCGACCCTGAGGGACTTCCAGCTTCCTTTGGCCTAGGGGGTCTTGGCCTTGTCCGAGTATTTCAGGATATTTTAGTCCACAGATTAGCGGTGATGGGAGATGATAAAGTCATTCTTGTCCCCAACCCACCCCATGAACATCTCTATATAAAAATTTGATCCCTCAGCATCATTTGACTGATCCTATTTTCATTTCTTCAATTACTAATTTTTACTTATTTTATTTATTCCTTTCTCAATTTTCTTGGGATGAGTTAATTTGCAATATTGTGACAATGATTATTTTAAATGATTAAAAATAAAAAATTATTTTAAATGATTAAAAAGAAAAAAAATATAATAAAAAAAAAATTTAAAAAATGATTACAGAAGTTTATTTATAATAATTCTATAAATAATGAAAACAAACAACCACGTCAATCCTGAAAATGAGTATTTAAGTATTAATTACGAGAATAGTTGCGTCATCTGTCCAGGATTTGTGGTCTCCTAACAAAACACAGGCCGATTCGAATTTAACCCATTTAGTATTTGTTTTTAAAATAAACCGGTCTTGATTGGACTCCGCAGCCCTAAAACTAAAACCCACAAATTTGGGAAAACCTCCGTGGTTGCCCAGACCGTCGCGTCTAGTAATCTCAGTTGGCTCGACAATGGCGTCTTTACTGCAAGAAACTTCCCATAAAGTCATCACGCCGGAGATCCTCCGCTCAGCCGCTAAGCAATCACAACGTTGCCTTGTCGTCCCTGTCCGCCTCCGCCGCGCCATCAAGAAGTACCTTCGAGGTTACACTTTCTCTATTCGTTTCTTCCTCGCAGCTTTGTTTGAGCGCGTTTCTTTCTTGGTATCTGTCTGTGTGCCTGATTTTGTGGAGCTGTGTGTTCATTTCAGATCAAGAAGTACCTCACTTGAAGAGGAATGTGAGAAAACTGTCCGAATCATTCAGTGGCATTAAGGATGTTAACCTGCAGCTCGCAGCAACCACTTCGAAGGAACTTTTTGAAGATCCTTTGAAATCGGTACATCAGTCTAAGCGTTGGAAGATTAAGAGCTGCTATGGTGATATTGGCTTTCAGTACAGAGACGAAGAGACGATTGCTTATGTCGCCTCCCGAATGCCTGCTGTTTTCTCTTCGTGTTATAGAGTTCTTAACGAGGTAAAATCGATGTTTGACTACAATTTACCGATTGAATTAGCCAGATATGTGTTACCTTAAAATCGAGAAATGAACTGGAATTTCAAGAAGTAAGACAGCTCAATGAATCGTATATGATGAAACCCAATTGAATACGGTGAAATTAAGTAAAATCTGCACATGACAACCATGCAATACATGAAGGATTCAGCAATTTAGAACTTTGAAACTTGTCTGATTATAATATCTCGATAAACCTAGTTTCTTCCACATTCATTTTCAAATTGGTTCAGGGTTTTCTTCCATCAGGTTTCTTTCTATGATTGGGAATGATTTTCTGATAGCTTTTCTATTACATGTTTTGCACTTAGGTTCGTAGAAGACTACCTGATTTCTCTCCATCTAATGTATTGGATTTTGGTGCTGGCACTGGTTCAGCTTTCTGGTAAAAATTACTTAATTCATTTATTTAAAATAGAATGCATGGTCTGGCATAAACGTTTATTAGCTCATTAAGCTGCGATTTTATTCAATTTTCTAGGGCCCTGCGAGAAGTCTGGCCCCATTCTGTAGAGAAAGTTAATATAGTAGAACCATCACAGCCAATGCAACGTGCTGGACTGAGTTTGATTCAAGGTATTGAAGAATGTGCATTTTTCTTGCTGCAAGTTGCAATTTTGAACTGGTAATTTGGAGTGAAATTAAGTTAGTAATGTGAAAAACTAAATCTTATTTGATTGATTCGTTCCTTCCGTTAAAAAATGAAATCCATTTTTTGTTGCTATTAGATTAATGATAACCAGAAATAGCTTATTCAGGGTAGCATTGTTAAAATTATGCATGTCAGAAAACTATACTGACTTCTGTATTTAAATCTGCAATTTTGAAAATTCAATTGACTACATGAAATAAATAATGCCTGTACATTCCTTATTGTAGTATACTTAAACAACAAAATTTATACGTTTTTATTTATTTTAGGCTTAAAGAACTTGCCACTTATTCATGGATATGAAAGCATTCAAGCACTTAACAAAGACATTAGTAAGTCAGAGAGAGAACATGACCTTGTCATTGCTGTAAGTTACACTATTCAAATTCTTCGCTTGTTTATTTTGAAACATTTTTTTCACAAGAGGCTCCTGGATTTTGTCTCTTCTTCTTTTCCTGTTTCTTTTGTATTTATCTTGAAAACACTGCAAGTATGCAAGTTTTCTGGTAATTTTGCTAGTAGATCAGAGTACTAATTGTTTTTTCATCTTATATGCTGACGCCGTGGGATCAAGTCTTATGTACTCGGAGAAATACCATCATTGAAGGACAGGATAACCATAGTACGCCAGCTTTGGAGCCTTACAAAAGATGTTTTGGTAAATAGTAGCCCGAGCTTCATGCATTACTACTTGCTTTTGATACTTCTTGTGGTTCTTTTACAACATGAGTATGACTAGGTAATTAATCTGGAAATAAAAAATAGAAATTCTGGTGAACGTTTTCTTGCCATGCCATATTACAACCCTGAAAAATGGCATGAACTTTTTCCAAAATTTTGTTTCTTGCTAGCCCTTTCCCCATTTTTCTTGTTATTTTTTGGCCTTCGGTGTCTTGATTGTAATTTTTTTTCTTCATGTAATTAAGAAATATGAATTTGATGTAGATCTTAGTTGAACCTGGAACACCACATGGATCTAATATCATATCTCAAATGCGATCTCACATATTGTGGATGGAAAAAAGAGTAAGTTCTTTCTATTTTAATTATTTTTTTATTGCATCTATTTGACAGTGAAGCATTATTCTTTTTAACTTGTGTTTTCTGTCTATATATAGAAATGGCGTAAATATGAAAACAACAAAAATATAGCTTCTAAAGACTTGATTACTCAGAATTGTGGTGCATATATAGTTGCTCCTGTGAGTATAACAGGTTCTTTCTCTTTTATTTTATTTTTATAATTTTGAAATACTTGATCCCCCTTCATCATTTTTTTATTAGCATCGAATGTTTTTCTTGGTAATAATCAGTACTCTTTGCTTCTTTTCTATATTTTTATCAGTGTCCTCATGATGGAAAATGTCCATTAGAGAATTCTGGAAAGTATTGCCATTTTGCTCAGCGGTTGGAGAGGACATCAATCCAAAGAGCTTACAAGGTTCCTCTTCTTATCATTCAATTCACTGTCCCGTTATCACTCATGTCGTGAGCTGTATGTTATCTAAATGGGAAATTAGAGGCAGATACTTATATTTAGCCTATTATATTACGGATGTTACCCGTAATTTAGTTTTTCCCTTTTTATAGCTTCTTTTGATGGCTAGTATATATGCACGGTTAAGATTGATATTTCATCATTTTTGAACGAGAGGGAGCTGGAATTTTCATGTGTTCAATTTCTCTGTTTGTGTCTGACAATGCGCACTCTTGTTTTTGAATCTTGTACTCACCTCTATTGTCAAAAGTGACCACATCGTAAGTTGAAGTGCTTGCCTCCTAATTTCATTTATCTATGAAATGTTTCTTATTTCAAATGAATAAATAAAATTAAACTGCTTGCCTGAAGTTCTTTGTGATGGGGGATTTGAACTAACAACCTATTTGTTATCGAGTCATACATCATATCATGCAAGTTAGCTCAGCTCTTGTTGGCGGGATAATGGTTTTTTAGATGGCTTGAAATACCTGACATGTACCACAGCGTTAGATAGTGAATGCTTAATGATCATCTAAACGTTTAGTACCACAGCGTTAGATAGTGAATGCTTAATTATCATCTAAACATTGGATCCAAAATACCCTTGCATATTAGCTTTTACCTTTTTTGCATGTAGCGTGCCAAAGGTGAATCTTTGAGAGGCTTTGAAGACGAGAAGTTTTCTTTTGTTGCGTTCAGGCGTGGACAACGTCCTCGGTGAGTTTGTTTTATACATATTCCCAAAGCCTCAAAGTTCTGAGATTCATTTCCCTTAAGAATGTTAGGATTGTTCAAATGATATTACGTTTGGTTATTAGCATTTAGCCGCTTGTATTTATAATTTCTCCAACATTCTTTTCATCTTGAGATTTTAATATAGACTCGATACCTTTTACAAACTTCTCTTTAATTTATCCAGGGAGTCGTGGCCTCTCGACGGGATGAAGTTTGAGACGCTAAAGGAACAGCATGCCAAGAGAAATCCAGAAGATCTAGAGATTGACTATGGTGTGCATTCAATAAACATATATTAGATCCTTCTAGTTGGCTTAGCGTTTTAAGAGAGTCTTAGGCATCCGAGACATTATGATTCAATCCATGGTTGGCCACCTATCCAGAAAATTATTTCATAGAGATTTCCCTAGACTATCAAGTTTGTTCCATTTTGGTCCCTAGACTATCAACTTTCAAAAGTTCAATTTTAGTCCGTAGGCTTTAATAAAAGTTTAAAATTGGTCCTTACGATAAATTTAAAATTAGTATTAAATAAAATTGGTTCAATAATGTTAATAATTTTCTAAAGTTTATACGAAAATATGATATATTTTTTAAGAAAAATTAACAAAAAAAATTATAATTAACATTTTTTTTAAAGTCTAGGGACTAAAATTGAACTTTTGAAAGTTTAGGAATCTAAATGGAACAAATTTGAAAGTCCAGGGACCAAAATGGAATAAACTTGATAGTCTAAGGACTAAAATTGAACTTTTGAAAGTCTAGAAATCAAAATGGAATAAAGGTGAAAGTCTAAGGACCAAAATGATAGTGCCACCAAAAAAGAACTTTAAACTATTGACATTTGACAGCAAAAGTCTTTAAACTGACTTCTATTATCTATTGTTCACTTATATTGGTTCTATTTACAATTGTCCCTTCTTACTTTGACCATGGCAGAGGACCTAATAAAGTTGAACACACAAGATATTGTTCCATACCAAGAAGTGGATCCAGTTACATATGATTCTGATGTCATGGAAACTGAAGCTCATTATGATGGAGAGGAAGAGGCAGAGGAACAAGGAGATGTGCCGCTTGCTGATCTCGGTGGTGGTTGGGGCAGGATTGTATTTTCGCCAATACGAAGGGGAAGACATGTGTCGATGGATATTTGTCGGTCGACCAATCGGGATGCCTCAGAGGGCTCGTTTGAGCGAGTCGTAGTCACACAGAGTAAGAATCCTACTTTACATCATCAAGCTCGAAGGTCAGTTTGGGGTGATTTATGGCCTTTTTAAATTATCTTCATGTCTGGCATTGTCATCCATACTAAAATATGTATACAAGCCTATAGAGTTGAGACATTCATACTTATTGGCAAATTAATTTAGAGAGCCAAATAAAGTCTTTGATGGCTTGTTTTTGGTATTTATGTTTATGATTCTTTAACATTTGATATTCAATCTTCAAATTACTTCATTTCCTCCTCTTCCTTCACTTCTCTTCTCTCCTCTCGTCAACCTCAAAATCCAAACTTCCGTAATACTCTTGTCTTGGACAAAAAAAAAAAAAAAAAAAACTTCTGCATGATAAATTAAAAAAAACAATTCCATGACAATTTATAGTAAACTTCACGAACTTTAATGGAAGCCCACTTGCCACGCCATTGCTCAGAGTTATCGTTGTGAGTGACTGATGGAGAGTTTATAAAATGTTAGTTTTGTGTCAAACCAACGAAAGAACAAATATCTCAGTTTAACGACAAAAAACAATTTTCATAAAAGAATAAATTAAATGTCAAGTATTTATAATGCTTTTGTTTTATATTTGACATTTAGTTTATTCTTTTGATTTCCTAAAATATAAGATGGAATGATTATATATTGTTTTAAAAATTCCAACCAATACATTGGATTGATTTTTTGGATTTATTAGGCATGTGTATATTATTTGTGTAGGGTATGTTAGGCAAAGCTGGACCACCCACCCCTATATACCCTTGACAGCTGCATGCATCACTATTTAAATTTAATACCCAAATTGACCCTTTGAAAGTGCATCAACCCTACTTCTCCATTTAAAGCCAAACAGGTCACTTTCATTTCGCTCTTTATGCATTCTTCTTGCATGTAAAAGATCTTCATGGGCTTTCTATTTTCAGCATTTGATTTGATACTAATTTTTCTATGTTCTCTGTAAAGTTTTCTTTGATTAGGCAAATAACTTGAAGTGTGAGAAGCAGATCAATAAAAAAAAAAAAAAAAAAAAAAATAATAATAATAATAAGATATTTCCCTTCATTGAATGGAAGTACAAAATCAGAATTATCCAAATTTAGGAACAGCAAAAGCAAAAGACCCACCACTGTAGATGGCTCTACTATACACATAATATAATGTAATAATATTATTAAAAATATATACCAAAACAGGAGGAACACTTCTTCTTTTGATTAGCCATTCCTCCCTCAAGTTTCTTCTTTCTATTTCCTGTAAGCTGGCTTCCAGTCTTCACAAATAAAAGAATCATGTATATCATATCATAACTAAACCTGTATTATACCGACATCCCTTCATATCGACGACGACGACCTGCAAGGGATGTTAACTAAATCATAAAACCAAAACTCGGTGTGATCGAACATTACTCGAGGGTGGTTCGTAATTCGTGAACACACCCTAACTTGGCAGGCTGCAGTCTTAAATGCATTGTCCTAAGGATTCCGAAACTTGGTCGATCTCGGGGGAACTAACTCATAACCGAATAGGCAAACCGTAGTTGAGAAATGTTCTGATTCGTCCGTCCCATCCAGCTGTCACAATCACAAGACCCCACATGTGTGGAGAGCTAAGCATGCTCTGGCAAGCATTCTTCAAAAACTTGAACTCAGTCTTGCACATGGAAGGTAAGGAAGTAAGTGAGCTGGAATCATGGAGTTTCTCCTCAGGCCAAGTTGCATTTCCTTTGAGCAACTCGGGAAAAAGAGTGCGACTTCGCGAGAAGCAATCGGGTGACGATGGAACCTTGTGTTCTCTGTCGCCGCCATCATTATCATCATCAGGATACTTTGGGTCCAGATCGGAAATGCTTTCAGCTGTATTGCTAACTCGCGTTGGGGACAACGGTGTTTCGGGTGTGATTTTCACACCAGACCAAGGTATAGCTATTGTTGCATTACGGGAGAAGAAGCTTTCGGATGACCATATTTTCTTTTTCCGAGATGCTTTGTCCTTGCAATTGTAGTTCCAAACATAGACGTTTTCTTCGCTGGCTGAAACGATATGCTTTCCATCCGAAGTAAAAGAAGCAGAGATCTTGTTTCCACCATTTCGAAGACCTGAGGAGACGAAAAACAGGAAAGAAGGTTAAAAATTCTGCTTCTTTCTTGTTTGGCATTAACCTGAAAGAGGAAATAATGGCATACCCTTAAATTTGCAAATGACATCACCCCCGGAAATTATATGAACCGGGGAATCGACAGAACAGACCATTAGTTTACTCGGGTCGCTAGGCGAAAACTGTAAAAACAGACTAGAATTAGTACATAAGCGACTCAAACCGGCATGTTAAGAAGACTTTTGGCTATCGAAAAATACCTCAAAACCAATTATTCTTTTCCCGGGCGACTTCTTTTTCCCATTTAAGCATATCTCGGCATCAAGCTCCAACCGATTATCTGAACCCATAAAATATGTAATAAATCTCTTGTGAACTGGAGCATTTTTTCCATCTAATTTTATTTATTTAATACAGTAATACAACAGCAAATCAATCATATATGATTCATGCCCTAAGCCTAAAACAATATCATATTAAAAGCAATTCATGCAGCAGTTTTAATCTTCAGGTGAGTTGACAGAATGACGCAGAGAGTAAGAAAATGTTCCTGAAGATTTAACATACTACCATTTCAAGTATTAAACAACTAGCGACTGATCTTGTTCGTCTCAGTAGAGGAAGAACAGTAATAATCTAAAAAAAGATTTCACAGTTAAAAAAAAATCCAACGGCTTATTACAAAAGTCTTTTATTCAGATCCAACTTTCTCTTTTTCACACATGATATCTTTGAATGTTCCGACCAACTTACATGCACCTTGACTATTCCCAAGACATACTGGTGACACTACAAGCATTCATTGCCAAGAAAATCTATACAAAATTAATTTCTAGGTAGATGGACGTCATGGAGTGCGCACGCCACCTCTTATCATATGACATATCAAAATATATTTCTTAAACTGGATGACACCAACACAAATTTAACCAATATGCCAAACATTAATAGATTTATACACTCGTTCAACGTTTGCAACTATGAAAGCATTATCACAACACAAATAAATTGAAACTAGAGGCAGAACTCATGTCATTTCCAACACTTTTTATGCAAATTGCTCCTATCAAGTAGATTATATTTGTTTTTTTTTTCTATAACCCATGAACTTGTAGTTTCGCTACTCTAAACTCAAGGGCACCATTTGCCCATCCCTAAGCTGTGGCATTGGGATACATCGGAGTAGAGACACAACTGGAAAGTGTCTACAAATTAATATCAAGCGAGGTTCAAACCTGGAACTTCAAGGGGAGCATACCCTTAAAGCTATCACTCCCACTTGAAATTTGAGATATGTCCTACAAGTAGAATTCAATTTTAAAAGGTGAGGAAATGACTTGGCAAAGACGTGAACTCGCTCGAGAGCTCTTGCTCTGATACCATATTGAATTACGTTAAATAACCAAACAATCCAAAAGCTTAAAAAAGATAATGAAAAGGTAATGTTGCCGTGCATACCTATAATATTATAGAAATGACAGATGCCAGTCAAGGACCCCACAACTCCTCCCTACACACAGGTCAAGTAAAAAGGTAAGGAATATTACAAATATTGGGAATGGGAAGGAAGATGTTGGCAGACAAAAGAATACAAAATCACAAAACTATATCAAACCTTTCCATCCGGTCTGTAACAAACAGCGGTTACTATCTCGCGGATATCAATATAATCAACCACTTGACAAGCGAGAACTTCCCAGATCCGAACCTTACCATCTATTGAGCCACTAATGAAATGATTTTCATCTAGAGGGTTGAAACTAACACAGGTTACTGCAAAAGATATCAAATATATCATCAAGAGCAAATCTCTACTGAAGTAAAATAAATAGATAACAAGAAAAGAAACATATCCCATCCATCAATATTAATGTGAAATGAAGCATACAACAAACGCTAATATATGTATGTCTGAAGAGTTCTACCGTAGTTATTATGACAGTAAACTCTTAGGCATGTGTCACATCCCAGCTGCCAAAGACGTACCGTCTTATCGACAGAAGATGACAGCAGAAGCTGCATAGATCATTAAAAGAAATAATAATAATAATTAGTGACTATTGCAAACTTCAGAATCAAGAGTAAAATATACGTGCATATAGAATGTAAACGAATACTGGTATCATATGCACATAAACTGAAGAAATCAGTTCAAATTAAGAACCATATAAGGGTGGTTTATTGTAGCTACTGACCCCTTTTTTTGACCAAGATAGATCCAAGACCTCGTCACTGTGTCCCGAGAACTCGTGCAAAGGCTTCTCCGATATCCTAAATAGCTTTGGTGGGAAAATAACGCATGCTGTGCTTGATGATCTCTTCAATTTTGTCTTGCCTGCAGCCTCTTTCACGTCCGAGGGGTGTAACTTAGGCAAATGATTCATCGAGAAATACAGAGAGGAAGGATCAACATCGTGAATGTCAAAATTATCAATTTTCACGTCTTCAATCACCTGCCACACGCGCACAACGCCATCTTCACCAGCAGTAGCCAAGTATCTTCCATCAAAACTGAACTTCATTGTAGAAATCGAGCCTTTATGTGCTTCAAATTCTTGTCCCACAAAAAGGGATGATAATTCCTTGGCCTGCTTTTTATATGGATGAACGCGAACTTGTTGCATTTTAGCCTTAGACGATGAATTCAGAACGTCGTGATTCATTGTGCCCTCCCCATTGTCAACTATACAAGCCACCCCACCCAATTTTCTCAACCAACTCTTCTTTACCTCTTTCCTTGCATTGACTATAGGCCCAGCCTTTGCAACATTTTTGCGAAAGAGTTCCTGAACCAAGGGATTACGTCCAATGTTCCTCTCAAATTCATCAAAACTGAATGGTCGATTCGATCGGACTTCACGTAACATGCTCAACATTCCATCTTGACTGAAACTATCCACAATAAACTCAGTCCCATTATCCAAATTCCTAATAGACCAAGCACAACTCTCTTCCACAGCAACATTTCCTGACGATTCTGGAGCTTCGTTCGACAAGGACGACACGGTATGACTTGAAGACAACTCCCCTTCAGAAACTGAAAGTCGCAACACCGCCGCTTCACAATCTTCCAGAATTCTATCACGAAAACCCCGCCCAGACAAAACCCCTTCCTCTTCATCTACGTTGTCGAAATTCCGATCCAAATCCAGATCAAAATCAAAACCCATCCATTTAAAGAACTTGTTTCTACGCTCATAAACACTTTCCATGTTTCTTATCCAACCACCATATCCTAAATTTTCAAGAACATCTCTATCATCCCCAAAACTCGAACTACAGTTCTCGGAGCAATCGGATCCCAAATCAGACAAAGAAGAGATCTCGTCACGGGCATCATAGAATCTTTCAATCTCCTCATCACAGTGAATCAAATCCATTATTTCTTCTCTCCCTTCACTTCAAATTCATGGCATCCTGACTAAAACTCGAAATATAAACCCCAAGTCAGAAACCAATTCTTTGAACCGTCGCACACGCTCAACAATCCCAATAAAATTCCAAAAAGACACCAACTCTGATAATCAATTTCAAAAATTCAAAAAAACAAAAAACAAGAAAAAAGAGAAAACCGTTAAATCCACGGCCATAAACCCATCAATAGAAAATTAAAACAGGACCATCGAATCAGCCCACGAAATCGACCAACCCTAAAAACAAACAAACAGTAAACACAATCACGACTCACCCACGAAACAAAACCAAAATACTAAATCAGCAATTTGAACAAAAATCGAAGAAGAAAACAGTAACCCCAGAATAAAAAACGCAATAATACTGATTTGGGCGATGAATGATCGAGAAAAGAAGCGAAAAAATTCTCACCTGGGTTAACCCAGAAGTCGGGTCAAACCCATCTGGGGTTGGTTCCTCTTTTTGGACTCTTCTCTGTCGAGGAAATTACCAGATGCGGAGGCAAAGAATACTGTGCGATGATGATGTTTAATTGAAAGGGGAAAAGAAAAGTAAGAGGAAAATGAGAGAAGAAATGTAGAAAAAGCTAAAGGGTTAAGGAGTAAAGGAGCAAAGAGCTTTGGTGCCACCGCCTGTGACAAGAAGAATTCGAGTGCGGAAGCTGAAGCTGATGCTCAAGCTTGTTTATGGAGAATCTTAGTACACACAATTTCAAATAGCCTTTTTTTCTCTCTCTCTCTCTCTCTCTCTCTCCTTTTTTTTTTTCTTCTCTCTTTTGGTCAAAATTAGAATTAAACATTTTCCTGATTAGAAATTTGAATTATTAGTTTATTTGAATCTCTTTGGTTGCAGAGATGTGTTTAATAGCATGATTTTTTTTAGAAAGGTTGGTTGACAATAATTTGTTTAAATATAATTATAAATTAGTGATTATTTTAAAATATTGAAATTAATTAGCAATTACGAAATATTGATTATTTTGAGAGGTTATAAATAAATTATTAAAAAATAGTGTTTCTTTTGAGTAATTATTCTTGAGTGATTATTTTGATTAATAGTAATATCTCGATTAAATGTAGTTGTTTAATCGAAAGGGTCAGTGTTTGGGTGATTTCATTGTTTGATGGTAATCCAGTTCAACACTAACTCACGCGTTTGATTTGGAAGTTGGAAAGCTTTATGTAGAGTTTTTCCTCCCTCAATTTGTACTAAAAAAAAAATTATTAAAAATTTATTGTAAAAACGAAATGAAGGGAAGTGTTAGTAAGTAGGTGTTTGGCGTGTAAGGATGTAAAGAAATAAAAGTTGATATGATGTTAGTTTTTTGACATGAGAATGAATAAAAATTAATTTAATGCGATGAATATTGTTTTTTTATATAAAAAAATTTGAAGATAACTATTATAATATGTATAGTTGATTGGAAAAGATAAATGAACAAAAAAAGACATTAGTCTAACACACCCTAACCCGACACCCAAACATGCCCCTGATGTTTCATTTTAAAAGTCATATCAATTATTGATTTAGTAGAAAATAACCGAGGGGCATGTAAGAGTTAATGATAATTAAGACAATTAATTTTTTTTTTTTTGAGATAATCAAGTATTCATTTGAAAATTGATATTAATAATTATTTGTATTTAACTATTGATTTGAAAATTGATAATTGTCTAGTTTTAATAGAAGTTGAGTGATAAAATTGATGAATGATTTAACATAGTCAAGAGCGTCGTTGCTTACCATTCTCCAATCTACACAAATGCACCCTTAACTACTTTTTCCTCCAAGTATTGTAAATTAATAATAATAATAATAATAATAATAAAAAGAAAATGAGATTGAGTTGATTATAATTTACCATAAATTAGGCAGTTTTGTTGTGCTTTACAATAAATTAGAGTACTTTTCCAAAAATAATAATAATAATAATAATAAATTAGGTTTCAATTGTTTAAAGAAAATTAAGATTTAATTTCTTATAGTTTCAAATTTTAATATTTAATATTTTTAGGAAAAAATTAAAAT
Source organism: Cyclanthera cordifolia (assembly GCA_037832605.1). Lineage (NCBI taxonomy): Eukaryota > Viridiplantae > Streptophyta > Magnoliopsida > Cucurbitales > Cucurbitaceae > Cyclanthera > Cyclanthera cordifolia. The sequence continues at coordinate 9,906,403 of JBBMEG010000027.1, forward strand.
TTTTAAAGTTTAAAATTTTACAATTAAGTCTAATAATTTATGTTGTTAATTAGCGGTGGTTCGTGAATAAAATATACAGAAGTTAATTATTTGTTTCAATGATGAGAATATATTATAAGTAATTGTTTGGACAAAAAAGTATCAATCATACATTAGAAGTCACGTACTTCATTTGCCTATAATTTATAAATAATATTAACTATTTTTTATGTTGTATCAAATCATAAGAACTAAATTATATTTTTTAAATTAGATGAATTAAATTCTAGTTTTTTCCTAAAGACTAAATTCTAAAAGAAGAATAACTAAATTTTAACTTATTTCAAACTATAAAAATCAAATTTATAATTTATCATTTATATATATATAATTCAACAATAATAAAGCAACATAAAGATTAAAAAAATGACATTTTAAATTATGAATTTAGTTATTACTTCTATTTGTATGTTTTAGTATTTATGAAAGACTTAAATATTTTGATTGTGCTGTCAAAACATTTATGGTGATAAATCGTGAATTTTTTTTTTAGAGATTTTATTTTTAATTCGTTATTGAGGTGTGATATTCGTAAATTCTACAATATCCAAAACTTTATATTGATGGCATAAATTTTTAATAGTTTAACGAATAAAATGATAGTTCATACATTTGTTTTTTAAAAGATAAAGTTAATTAGAAACTAATTTTATGGTTTTCTTTTAACAAATACAAGACACGAGTAACATGTCTGGGAAATATTAGGATTTTTTTTTTGTTCTGAATGTAGTGGTGCAGTTGGTTGAAGACTTGCTCGAAAGGTGTGCTCCTTCCCGATTCTAGGTGAGACCTATTTGTGACAATTGTTTGTAATCTCCACTTCCTTGATGTATCCGGTGTAGGGTATAGGGGCGGACATGATTATCCGGATATTGTGTAAAATAGCTATCTCGAGCTCTCAACTAAATATCTATTTCAAGATCAAATTTATAACGTTGAACTGGATTACTATCAAAAAATGAAACCCGTGTGCAAAATACAAGAGTTAAAAATGTATTTAATATTGGTATACATATTTGGAGATTAGGGTCATTCCATAAAGATTATGACTAGTTTTTAATATAGTTTTTAGGATTTTTTTTTTTTTAATTCAAAAATATTGGGGATATATTTTTTTTAAATCATTTTATATAAGTATACCCATTTTTTTAATAGGTAAAGACTCGAATCACAAACCTTGTAGATACTAATACAACACTAATATTGTAAACACATGCCAAATTGAAAACACTTCAAAATGGAACATATATTAATAAAAGACATCAAAAAATATATTATAATTAAAATAGTCAACTTAAAAAATTGCCACCTAAACAAAACACGCTAAACAATGATTTATTTCAATGTAATTAGTAAAATAAAGAAGTAGCTTCATTTATTTTGATACCAAGAAAAAGAAAATCTAAATTTAAGAAAAAATTAAAAAATATTTATTGTTTTTCAGAATCAATATATATGGTACTAAATATAATTATTTAAATTACTGCAATTTTTTTCTCTCTAAAGAATATAGTTTTTTTTTTTTAAATACATGGATAAAATATTTTGAAAATTCTTCATAGATACACGAGTCTTCAATTTAAATTTTCTTTTGACACCGACCGTGATATGAAAATTAAAATTAGGGATGAAAAATAGTTAATATATATATATATATATAAAGTTTTTTTAATAGGGATTTATTTGATGGTTGATGAACCACTGCCTCACAATTTAATTGTTCAACCACTTTTATTCCCATTTTGTATGATCTTTCATTATCAAACTCGCCCAACTCAATGCTGAAATGAAATATTCAAACCTTGCAAGTGGAACTTTATAATCTTTATCAAACAAATGTCACAAATATCGCAATATTTTATCCAATATTTCTTTATACTATGTTTAGAAATGTGTACTAGGTTTTCAGTGATGGTTTTATTGTTAATTTATTTAATCCTTTCTTTGTGTATATTTATTTAAATTATAAATGGAATTTTTTTTTTTTGATGGCGTAATGATTTTATTATTTGGTGTTAATGGAGTTCAACATCAGCGTCCCCTCCCGACTTGTACTAAAAAAAAATATATTTTTTTTAATTAATACACGGAAATGATTTAAAAAAGAGTCTCAAAATAAATTTATAGAGGTGTGAACAGTAAATAATATGGGTCACAATAATTATTTAATGAAGTCTAATTTTGATCATTATTTTTTTTTTTCTTTTTGAATTGTTCTAATTGTTTTATATGGGAAGGCATCTCTATTATTTGAAGTTTGATGGAATCATTTTTTCTCTCTTTCAAAAATTTGTGGTTTCCACCATTATCTTGCTTACTTTATAAGCATAGATTTATAGTTAAGGAAAAAAAAAAAAAAGTATAAATTTCATATTTATTTATTTATTTAGTAAAATTCAGAATTCATATATTTAGATCGCTTCATATTATAACAATTAAACTAATTTTTTTAGATGCATTTTTTATAGACAAAATTATTTTATAAATAGACGATCTTCGTAGATTGAAGCAACCTAGTTAATTATGACATTTTTTGACAAGTATGTCACTTTGTATTAGTTTTACTAAAATTTTTAATAATACAAAAAAAAGTTTAAAACCTTTTATTGTATAATTCAAAATAATACTTTTTGAAACAACATTCTATAAAAGCAAAGAGTTTGTTTGAATTAAATAGGTATATATATATATATATATATAAGAGTAGGTTCAAAAATAATAATAATTTATCTTTTTTGGGAAATAACAACTTGATCTCTTGTAATCTTCATTGAGCCATGCACATAACACTATAAAACAATTAAAAAAAATAAAGCAAGCTACTCATAAAGTAATTATAGTAATTATAAAATAAATAAATTAAATTAAAAGCAGAAATATAAGATAAAAGGTGGTCAACTTCAATTATTTGATTTGAATATCTTATAATTCATAATTGACCTACCAAAAAAAAAAAAAAGTCATCAATATATTTGGCAGGCTTAGCAAAACATTGACCACGTGTAAGTAAATGGTAAATTATAAATCTGTTTTAAGTTGTAAATTATCTTTTAATTCAAAATAGTGGACGGTTGAGATTAAATTCAAAATGTTTTGATTACGCGGTATTTTAATAACGCTTGATTTTTACTTTTACTATATATATTTATTGATGATAAATTCTTTTTTTAATTCAACAAAATGAGCGAGGATAGATTAAAAAAGAAAAAAAAAGAAAAAAGAGGTTGGAGCGCCGTGTTGGATAAATGGGTTGTTACAACTCATTTTGGCCGAGCTGCAGAATCTAACCGCTCCGATTAGAATTCCTGATCCGCACATCCCAAAACCTGATTGTTGCTGGCCTAGCTCGCCGTCAGATCCCCAACTGCAATCACAGGTCCAACCCCATTTTGATATGTCCCTTACACCGCTTAGCCTAGACCAAGTCAATCTCCACATGGCACACGTGTAGCTGCGATGCCACTCAAATCGACATTTGTAGCCACTGAGCTTAGGCATATTATAATTATAAGCGAGTCACGTCGTAAATGCTACCCCTTAAACCGTGCATGTCGCGAACGCCCATTCTCGAGCTATACGTACCAAGGGTAAGAATGTTATCCAAAATAAGTGTTAAGCCCGCGGTTTGGAGAGGTACATGAATGAACCGAGTCATCATCCGAATGAGAGGGATATTGAGGATATAAACTCATGGTTAAGAAAGACTTAAAAGAAATGATTTGTGCTACTCATACCAACAACGTGTACCTTTCTTTTTTGTGGCTCAATCATAGGAACTCTCAGTTGAGCGCGTTTAACTTGGAATAGTTCTTGGTTGAGTGAACTCTTAAGAAGTTTTCCTAAGATGCATGTGAGTGAGGACAAAACATGCTAAAAGGACCCATGTTGTCCTGTGAGATTAGTCTTGATCACACTTAGAAGCGGTAAAGGTTGGTAGGTGATGTGGCCGATTCGTAGGGGATGTAGAGAATTACCTTTGAATATAAAGCGAAAAGGGTGAGTCTATGAAATTCAATAAAGATTCACAACTCTCACACAAAAACATAGCCAAAAGTAGTAAGTACAACATAATCATCATATATAAATAACACAATGAAGAGGTACTCAAATCCAAGCTTCTTAGTGTCAGATCAAGTAACCATGTAGTCGATCTGCACCACATAGAGCATTCTAATTGATTAGAGGTCACCGTACATAATCACATGCCAAAACATAGCATGCACACAAGATAAGCTATAAATCTACATGCATATCCTAGTCAAGTCATCAATAACATAAGTACACGACATATGTTACACAGAAAAACAAAATAACATACTACAACATAAAATAGGTTAACATATAATTAATGATATCCACGTATTGGCTATAAAACTTTGAGCTGAGATGTGCAAGAGTCTCTTACCTTAGCCGAAATTCACTAAAGAGTCTCGAGCTCCTAAACCACGAGCTTAGGGATCCAACTCTCGAAAAAGACCCTAAATTGATAAACAAGTTAAACCGATCACCATAAACTAACAAAATGAACTTGATGAATATAAATTACCTAATGACAACAAGCTAAAAAGTGTGATCACAAGAGGCGCTCCAGTGCATTACACTAATTCGATAGTGCGTGAACAGTGGAAATGTGGAGCGTGTGTAGCATATCAGAGTCGCACTTGAGAGGTAGCAACATGGCGACTATGCGACACTTGCTCTAACTCGGCGAGCAAGTTAGCCGAACGAAAACGCAAAGCGGGTGGCACAAGTGGTGCAACTTCTAGCACGGGCCTAGTGAAAAGGTTTTTGAAAAAGGGAGAAAGAAGGTTTGGAAATACGTTTTGTCTTTGAAAGTCTATAGGGAAATACAATAAGGACCACTTCAACTATATTGCATTCAACATATAACTTGGTATGAAGGAGACTTCAAGAAGCCATACCCTCTATAGTAGATTTTGGCACATAATTGATGTGACACCCTTGCATATGAAAATGGCGAGAAGTCAACACTTAGAATAAAATGAAGGAAACTATCATAACATGCGCTAATGACAAAATAACATAAAAACATGATGAAACAGGGTTGAACGTGCATACGACCATGTGCAACACGGAGTGGAGAACGTCTCGACGGCTCCTGCAGATCCATGTGTGCGCGAGCTCGGTTGGGGCTATAACTTAATATACGACTCAGATAGAGGCTGTCATGAAACGACGATTAGAGCAGTGCAACTCAAGCACAAACGCAACTCAGCCATTTGAAGCATCATGACTCAAAAGACTCAGTAGTTAACAACGGTTCGACTGACGAAGTTACAGCAGCACGAGAAATCGCCACAACGGGGAGGCTTCTTTTTCAAACCAAAAAAAAAGGGCAGCGAGGTTTGGCGATCAATGGGACGTGACTAAGCATACAACAACATGCAACGTTTCTCCAGTGATCTTTGGGCAGTGAAGGGTGAAACTAGCTAGCAACTACAAGGGGTCAGAATGATTGAGGTTATCTAGGGATTGGAACACGAGGAAGGACTCTCAGCACCGAGAGAATTCTATAGTTTAGAGGCTGAAATCTCGAATGAATATTCCAAATCTTTTATTATTTTCACTACTTTTTTTTTTTTTTTTTTTTTTTTTTGTATTTTTCAAGTTTGGATAATGTTTCTTTACCAAGTAATAAATTAATATGATACAAAGCTTCATAATTTTACAATGAATTTCAATCAAATAATTCCAAATATAAATTAGCAGTTAGTTGATGTCGGCTGTGTCACAATATTGAATATATATATTATATTTTGAATATATGAATACGTGGGCGGTGGATGATTTTTCAAAGTTAGATACATTTGCATCTCGATTGACTTTCTTTTTAAGGAAAACAAATAACTAAAGAGAAAATAGAGTATGGTGTAGATACGAAATACTTGTTTGAAGATTGATATTTTAGAGAGCTTGTAATTTTTTTCTTTTTGAAAATACATTTATTTCGTATCAAATTTAATATAAAATTTGATTTGAAATTTAATGAGATGTTGAAAAGAAATTTATGAATAATTAAAGAGGAATTAGTGAGAGGTTTTAATATACTATAAACAAACAAAAAGTTTGTCAAAGCCAACATAACTCAACTAGTACTAGTGATGTATTAGCATTCACATCTGATCAAATTAAAAGATTTTTTAAACAACATACATTCAACTGATTTAATTTATGTCTTTGCTTTTAATTAACCTCATTAATACTATATTATAAATTGTTTCAAAAATAAAATAAAATAATATAATAAATGCTACTAAAATTCTTGTTTTATTTGGCAATAAAACAAATTTTTTTGAGTACACAATGATTCTTAGGTATAATACTAAAAAAGACGTTTTCAATATTTAATAAACCCCAAGACAAAAAATTAATTCAGGTTTGTCGAAAGTATCAGTAGTGCGTTAATTTTATTGTTTGAATGTAATCCAGTTCAAGGTCAAATAGTAAAAAACAATCCTTTTTCTTTTCCCTTCATCCCTCCCCACCACCACAACATATCATGAATGTTCTCTTAATTATTTCAATTTCCAAGTGGAATATATGTGAAATTTAATTTAAAAAATGAAAAACTTACCAAACTAATCTAGAAAATAATCATAAATATAGTCACTTAAAAAAATAGTAAATCTAGTAACTATATTAACGAGTATTATCACGTATTTTTTATAATCCAATATAAATGACTATATATATAAATATTTTAAAATTTGAAGCACATTCACTAGTGGGGTACATGGGTTGTATTGGATAGGGTTGAGAAGAATTATATGACCAACATAATTTTTCGGGTTAGTCAATTTACCAATCTTATTTTTTAAAGCAACTCGACTCAATCCAACCTTTATATTTTCCTGTTGGGTTGGGTTGGACCATCGGCTATTATGCTTTTAAAATATACAATAAATATTTGTTTTAAAGAATATTTTATTGAGGTGATAAAATTTAAATCAATTGGATTTTCTTGTCAAAAAAAAAAAAAAAAAAAAAAAATTCTAACACAATAAAACAAGTTATATAAATATATCATATTGCTAATGAACAAATTATATATCAACATAATATTTCATTTATAAATAAATATATAACCCGCGAATCGACCAAAAAACTTGGGTTTTCTAAAAACTAACTCAATCCAAACTGAAAAAAAACATAACTCAACCCAATCATTACAGTTTGGATTTGATAATTCAAATAACTTGGGTTACCGGTTTTTTGTACACCCCTAACACTCACTACCGTTTCTCTTTAAAAATTAATATAATGTCAATTGATTATACCTTAAGGGCATGTTTGGGGAGTTGGGTTAGGGTAGAGGTTAAGGTAGGGTTACACTAACCCACTCTAACCCAACGCATAGTCCAATACACTTTTTTTTTTTTATCTTTTTTTTTTTTTCTTTTCTAATCAATTATACATATTATATTAATTTTTTTCAATTTTTTTATATATAATCACATCATATCAACTTTTATCCCTATCTAACTCTACACCCAAACATAATATTACTAACTTTTTCTTTACATTTCTAATGGTAGCCAAAGCACTAACAAAATAATAAATATTTAATAATCCATGTCATTATTTTATCAATGATTCAGAGTACAATGTCTACATTGGGAGTTTCAACCAGCCTAGGAATTAAACTATAGTACAAACAATTTTACACAAGTCAATAACAAATTATAAAATTCTTTAAATTGTTTCGCAAACAAACAAAATTATTTAATAAACAAACAATTTAAATATTCAACAAGTCAAAGAACTTTAGTAAAAGATTCATGAATATGCCTTTTACTTATTTATTTTATTTTTTACACAAGTCAACAACAAATAATAAAAAAATTCTTATTAAATAATTACAAAATGATGGATATAAATATTGAATCTGGGAAATGTTAATAAACAGTAATTTATTTCAATAATTTAAAATTTTGTCACTGAAAAATAAATTGTAAGTATGAATTTTTTACGTACTGTAATGTACTATTTCGATATGATATAATTAAAATATAACACTTTATTTTGTATCATCAACAAATCTTGCCCTATCACATGTATATAAAAATATCAATGATATACATAAATTTAATTTAATTTAATTAAAGATTTGTTACTTCAAGTGTGTGTATATGTGTAGTGTGTATATATGTGTGTGTATGTATATATTCTTTAAAATTATTTTTTCATGTATTCATGATTTGCATTTATTTTTTTAAATTGAGAAATGTGAGCATAAATCTTACTTAGAGAGTTCGACTACTTTCAAATAAAATGAAAGCAAAATACTGATTTTTAAATTTGAATTTGTGCAATCATGTAAGTCAACGTGTCATCAAAAGGTCACTCTTACGATAAACAAAACCATAATTATAGTGGAATAACACGTGATCTAATAACCAAAAAGTTATGAGTTAAATGTTGTTGGATTAAAAAAAATCATTATTAATGAATTCTCTAATAAATGGTTGTTTTCTAAATTCTTCAATAAAAAGAATATAGATTGGGCTCAAATCACAAAAATTAGGGTCTTTTTGACCCATGTTTGAGGCCCATAACCACAATTAAATTGGGCCTGGAGGAAGCTTTTACCTGACTATCTCGCCTATTCATTTAGCTCTAACCACAATTTCTCTAAATTAAAAAACTATGCTAAATAAAAACAAAGAAACAACGTAATTTTATATTTTCAACATAATTTTATATTATTGTTTTTTTTTTTTTTTTTGTACAAGATCTAATCATATTTTACTACTTACATTACCTTCAACGGAATTTCCTATGGCATACTTCAACATCTCAAATTTAATTTTGGAATAAAAAAAAAATACATAGTAAATTATTTAAATACACTTTTTTTTTTATTACTTTTTCGATTGTTTTCAAAATTTTATGGGATTGAAGCCATCAATTTTATTTAATTGAGGTCCTATTTTATTTGATTAAAGTCATCAATTTGTAAGTTTAATTGAAGTTAATTGATTGTTTCAATTTTGTTAAAGTGAGTTTAGTTCAACTAGAACTTGAGATGTCTTAGATTCATTAAATCAATGATTCGAGTCTCTTCAATTCCATTTTGTTGTATTTTCTAAACGAGAATTCACTGTCCCATTTAGGGTGGGTCCACTTTTTTACCAGGGGCATCCGAGAATTGAGATCACAAAACGTCTGTGACTCGACATTTTTTATTTCATTCATATGCAAATTTAACTCATTCCATCACAAAGTCACTGTTCTATTCTTTTATTTATATTTTCAATATTCACAATGTCAATATCAACATAATGATTTCAACCAATGCTATCATCAATAATTAGTTGAGCCATCAAAAAAATGTCATCGTCTTCAATACAAGTCACACACACACAAAAAAAAAAAAAAAGAAAAAGAAAAAAAAAGAAAGCCCACATGAGAAAATGAAACAAAACCATTCCAACATCTTTTATTTATTTATTTTTTTTCTTTCCGTAGACACGATATTTTGAGAGTTTAGAATAATTAGTTTGAATGTAACTGTTTGAGGAAAGAGTTGGTGATAGCAAAAGAGGAGTTCATTTCTTTTTCTAGTACATCACAACTTATCTACAACTTTTCATAAACATTGCCTCAACTTCTCTCGTACCATCAAACATTAAATCAAACTTTGTATCAAACTTCAGGTAAAATAAACATCTTCTTTCCAAACATAAATCCCTAAAAATGTTTTTGCAACCTCTTCTTTCTAAAACATCAATCACTGAACAAGTACTCTCATATCTCCTAATCACCTAGGGTGATTGGATTTTGAAGGGGGAGGAAGAAGAGAGAAAGTGAAGAAGTTCCGTTCCTTGTTTAATTTTAGTATATCACAATCTCTCTTCAACTTCTCCTCAACACTTCTCTTCACCATCTTACCAAATCTCAAATCAAATTTCACAAAAAATAAACATCTTCTATTGTTAACACAAATCTCAAGATAAATTTTCTCTCTAAAACATCAATTTCCAAACAAATGTGTCTCCCAAAATCACTTAATTTCTTCTTTTTCCTGCACTTCCTCTCCTTTCATCCACCACCAAATTTAATCATCTCTAGATTGAGTGGAAAAATCAAAATGAATTCACTGAAACCATTGCACCAATGACCATTTCAAAATCACGGATAAAAAATTAATATGCTTGTGATGAAATTTGAAATTAATAGATTTTAATGAAATTAAATATTTATATAAAATATTTTTTAAAAGTTGTCGTAATTAAAATATACATACCGTAATTTGTTATGAATTTCCCAAAGTAAAAGTATATACTCTATTTAGAAGAAAAATAAAAAGTGCGACAAGAAAATAATGGTGGGACGGTGGCGGGAACCATGAGAGGAACAGGTAGGGATGCACAAAAGAACTAATTATCCGATCAATTCGGACTATCCAACTCAAATCATAAAAGTTGGGTTGGATTATAACTCTATTTAAATTGGTTGGATTATGATTTTCATAGTGTTGACCAATTTTTTGTTAGTTCAACTCAACCCGAACTAAGGAATAATCTATATATAAATATGCACATGTGAAAAAATAAATTAATTAATAAATTAATTTTGTTCATTTAATAAATAACATGTACTAATAAAATATGTAATATTAATTTAATTACAATATCATCAAATTTTATTAATATGTTTATATATTTATGAGGATATGAACAGGGACCACCGCCGGGTAAACGGTAAGCAATAGTAGAAAAGTGACAGTTTCATGCTTAGGCCTCCAATTGGGTACTAATAATTCAATCCAATTAATTGGCTCTTATTTTACACTCGAAAAAAAAAGAAAAAAAAAAAAAAAAAAACTCCTATTTTTGTCGTATCTGCACCTCTCAAAGCCGCCGTACGTCCGCTCCACCGCTCCACTCTTCTTTGTTCTAACCATCCAAACAAATGCCCATTTCTTTTTTGGACCACACTATTTTATCTCCCTTTCTTCCATTAATTTATTTAAATTAATCCAAACTAAAAAATTGATTATTATTTTCAAAAAAATAAGTAAATATAGGTGTAGTATTAATAAATATTGTCCTACATTTTTTTTTATAATACAATATACAAATATTTTAGAATTTGACTACGTTTGTAATTATTATGTTATAACGATTCATCTAATACAATATCACTTCTTTTTGTTTTTGTTGGAGATATGACACTTATCCTAGAGAAGTGAAGATTCTTCTCAATACATTTATCTCTTCTCATAGTCAATTAGTTTTGAGACGAATGTTTACACTTTCTAATACGATATCAGAACACAATATGAGTTATTAGTCTTCGAAATTATGAAGATCCCACCCATGAATATAAATACTCATGAATATCATTATTATAAAAAGTATGTGATAATTAATACTGATCAATTTTAATAATTACAATCAATTATTTTGCTCTTTATTGGATATCGATTTAGATTTTATTATTGAAAAACATAAGATATTGATTTGATTATCGATTTGGTATAAAATAGATGAAAACTGCATTGAATGCACTTCCACTTTATTAAGATCAAATCAACTTCACAACTCCGACCAAGCTACCACCTCGGGGAGAGATCTAGACCCCATATAATTTTTATATTTATATATAGCATTTTTGTTTTTGTAACTATTTAAAATAGTTGAATACTTGGCAAAACTTACACTGCTTACTTTATTATTAAGATAATTTAATGTTATAAAGAGATGACAAAATAGTTGGTCCAAACATTCGTGTGTGTTATTTACATTTTTGGTGAATTACATATTGTTTTTTTTAAATAAAAAATTTCTAATAAATAAATACACACAAGATTCAAACTTCAATGCTAGAGATGAATTTTATGTTGGGATGAAGACAAGAAGCTATGATTATCAAATAGTAAAAACAACCCTTAAATTCAAACTTCTTATTCTATGGTAGTTTCTCAAAAATTAAAAAGAAATAAAAATTCAAATAAAATTAGTTTTGGGGAAAAAAAAAAAAAAAAAAAAAAAAAAAAAAAAACTTAGCCATTAGAATCAGAAGTTATTTGGAGCCATTAAAAGTTTGGTGGTAGAAATGATTGGTCTGAATATGACTTCTTTAGATATCAATGAGTATTTGAAAATGAATAATTATTTTGAATGATTTCAATCGGAATATGTTCGGTAGACGTGAGGGAAGGAAAGAGATCTCTTTCATTATTTGACCCACAAAGTTAATCTCATCAATCTTTTTTTTTTTTTTATCTCTTATTTTTTCTTCTCTCCGGTCGTGGTCAAGTATGTGGTAAATGTAATTTTTTTGAAAATTAGTTTTCTAAATACAAAAAATAAACACTCAAAAAATTCCGATAGTGGGGTGTGTTGGGAGAGATTAAGGTTAAGTTAGTCGATTGTATGCTAAGCTGAATGTTAAGTTAAATTGAGGATTGTATTTGGTGGACAAGTTAAGTTAAATTGTGGTTGGTGACGCAATAGTTTCATTATTCGATATTAATTCAATTCAGCACCAGCGTCACGAATTTAATCTTAATTAAGTAAAGCTGATTGTTGTGCGGAAATGGCTGAAAATACATGTTAAGTTTGAGGGGGTAGTGGCAAAATCTAAACACATCTTCAATTGTCTACCAAATTTTCATGTCCATCAATCTAAATTGCAAACCTAACTCAGAAAAAACCAAAAATAAATTAGTGGGTATAGAAGGGAACTTAAACGAAGAAGATAAAAATAAAACAATCTAATTTCAAGAGAAACCACCGCAAGAAATAAGAAGGCATATCATGAATTTCAAATCTAGATTAATTTAAGATGCAAACCAAACAAGGATTTAAATGGAGAGCTTAATCCGGGTTAAAGTTAACCCCTCTACCAAACGAACCTTTAAATCCTTCCCTGTTCTCCCGGCTTAAGTGGACAACAAAACCTCACCGCCGGATTTTGTGGGCCCCAAAAAGAATCCAATCGGCCATTTTCCTCGAGAAGGAACGGCTACGATCAGTTTTGACCAAAAATAAATAAAAGTTCCCGTACTGGATTTCTTTTTCTTTTTTGCTTTTTTGGTTTATGGGAATATTTGTGACAACGAAGAAGTCACACACACGAAAAAAACAAATCGATTATATTTATTTTGTTACTTTTTTTCGGAATTTTCAAACTTCGCTTCTGACTGCTTACGTGTAACGCACTAGCACATGCGGTCCACGTTTGGAATCACCCCAATCACGTGACATCATAAGCTGGGACCTTCTATTTGTTTTGAAATTGAGCTTCATACATAATTAATTGGATCAAATATATCTCTGAGAAAATTACTTTTTTAATTTTTAGTTTTTATGTTCGGTATTTTCCTTTGGTTTTTATATTTTAAATGGAATATTTTTACTTTAAAATTTTAAATAATTCTCACTTTTTCATCTTTTTGCTTTTTCAATAATTTTTTTTTTAAATCTAGTTTTAATTTGATTCGTATGTTTTGAACTCGGACACTTTTATGTTTGATATTTCAATAATACTTATTTTTAGTCTTTATATATTTTTTAATTCAATTTAATATATAATTTTTTTTTAAGTTAAACCAACGCTTGAAGTTAAAATAGTCATTCCATTAATATATTGTTATTTACATTTAGTCTAATCATTATTGTAGTCAAACAATATATTATATAACTAGGGTTTTTGTTTTCTTTATAATATAAAATTGGAGAAGATAAATAAATAAAAGATTAAGATTAATAATCATTTTTTACAACTTAATTCATAATTTATAATCTAAATTTGTAATTTTTGAAAGTTTAGAGGCTAAGATAGAATAAATATTATATTTTGAGTCTAAAATCGAACATTTGTATAAGTCGAGAGGTTAAAATTAAACAACCCTCAAAATCCAAAAATTATTATGATATATATATATATATATATATATATATATATATATATGAGTATAAATTGGGAGGGGATAACAAATATCGATTTTCATGATCGAACTCATAACTGTAGTATTGAATTTGATTACCTCACAACAATTATTATGATATTTTAGCTCATAATACACCTTCAATATTTCAAATTAAAAAAAAAAACTATTTTAATTCAAAATTCAAAAACTCAAACAATCTTTTTTTTTTTTTTTTTTTAATGAAACTTTACGGTTAATTAGCGTTTGAGGAAAAAAAAACCCCCTCCATTGGCGACATTCCCTACTCGTACTTTAGTTTGTTTTAAATACTGAAAAGAGCACCATAACCCCGCTGCCAAACAAACACTGTCAACTAAAATAAAAGGCAAAATTATCGATTTTACCTCTAACTTAGGGCACAAGGAAGAGGAGTAGAGAAGAGAAAATAACAAGGTACGTAGTTTTCTTTTTTCTTTTGTGGGATTGGAAGTAAAATAAATAAAAGTGTTTGTGGATTGAGAATATAATGAAAGTTATATCAAATTGGTCAATGGTAAGAAGTTATGTAATATAACCGAAAAGGTTAGTGACGTGTTGGTTTGATTTTAGTGGTAATCCAGTTCAATATCCACGTTATATGTTCGATATTGCACATCGATATAGCTCTCATTTTATTTGAGAGCACTTTGCACCTCTCCGTTTTGGTAGAACACTCTTTTTCCATGACAATAGTCACGATTATAAATGGCGGGGAACGCGAGGAAAGTGCTCTTGCTCTTCCTGAATGCACCATATGCATTAGTAGTAAACTGATAGTTGCTGGTCGAGAGCGGATTGGGGAAGAAAAACAAAGATGATCGTTTGATCTTAGCTCTAGTTAAGCTCGAAGTAGAACTTAAAGCCCCTCTTTTTGTTATAAGGAGTGAGTTCAGTCTGGAAGCTAAGGATAGTATTCATATGTAAATATATTGATTTCATCAACCAATGAACATACTTCCGAAGAAGTTTGCTTATTAAGAAAATATATTCTCATAAGGCAACATACAGATGCCCACCGGACAGGACGAAAGATGACTTTATCATCATAGTTATCCATTTTAATCTTCATTCTTGAAAAATTTACCGTTAAATTTTGTAAAAAACGGGGTGAATATTCACCGTAGAGAATACACAGGTTTGGGTTTACTCTTCAAATTTTTTTTCTCTTCTTTTTCTTATTCTCAAATTTTGACAAAATTTGTCAATCTTAATTCATATATATATATTTTTTAATATTTATAAATATTTGTTAGTTTCAATTGGATATTTAATTAGGTAAGATTCATATAAATAAACATTTTTAAAATTATATATATATATATATATATATATATATATAAAAAGTATGTAAATAAAATAATACAATATATAAACAAAGGGTAACAAACACAAAAACTGGGGCACAGTTTATTTAAATTAAAAAGAAAAAAAACACAGCGAAGCGATCATACGATGAGTACAAGCTGTGACAGAGAATGGCACGTGGGGCCAGCATGACGAGTGGGTCCCAGTATATAAAGAAAATGAATGGTCATGATTACGCCATGAAAATGGGTGATCGCAATCATACACCGTTAAAGACTATGATTGCGTTTTGTGCGGTTGAGTGAAGGCGAAGCCAAAATCAAAAGCGAAGAGGAAACAAAAAGGAACCATCTTTCTTAATGAATGATGGAACATTCCGTTACGTGTACATTATTAACATTTTTAATTCAAATTTTAAATTAATAAAACACTTATCAAACTACACATTTTATCTGCTAAACTATTAATTTTTTGAGTACCAGAGAATCACTATTTTTCGAATCGAATTCGTAGGGTTAGTGTTGAACTGAAATAACACCAATGAAATCAATGTGTCACCGATCTTTCAGTAAAATTATTATACATTTAATATATTTATTTTCTCCAAAGTAATGCGAGATCAAAATTTTTGAAGTTATGATACAATATTAAACCATGTAAGATCTTATTTTACATTATATCTCAACATTTATCAATAAAAACTTATCATCTTTTTATAATTGTGAGGCTTAATTGCAACAATTGTATGTATATCTTTATTGCTGAGATTGAAAGTAAAAAAATAAATTAAAAAAAAACATCAACGAATGAGTAAGTGAAATTCAATGTATTTAAAAATTAATTTTTTATGTGTTTCGTTGGTTTGTAAGATAATATGATATGTTTCGTGACAATTGTCGCATGACCACAAATATAAAATAAAAAATAAAAAATAAAAAAAATGTCTAATAAATAGAATCAACCATTGGTATAGAGATTTCATAGATTTAGAATAAAAGAATAAACCGATAAACTTTGGCAACTTCATACTATTCAACTTTTTCTCTTTGCTCTCTTTTCATCAGTCAGCTGTCGATGACTTTTCTTTAATCCCAATCCACAAACGTCCATTTGATTAATTTTTTTTGTTAATTTCATTTACTATTTGTTTTATTTATTTATTTTTTTTAAATGTTTTATTTATACTTTTTTGTCAGATATCGTTGACGTTTGTTTATGATCGAAACAAAATTCTTTACATCACAAGATATTCGTTTGTGAGTTTTAATTAAGTTTGAGTTGTTAGATATTTTATCAAATGATTGTTTGGGAAGTCGTAAAACCGAGCATTTAAGTTTCAAATAAGTGCTCTATATGCTCCAAATAAATGCTCCTTAAATCCACAAAATAAATGCTCTAAATTTTTTATTTTATTACAATTACTCTACCAAAACCACCATATAAACAACTAATTATTTCGAAACTCACAACAAAACCTCCACACAAACAAACGACTATATACAAACAATTTTCCAAAAATCATCAAACAAACAAGTATTTAATTCAAATGATTTATTATAGAAACAAAAATCTCTAAACACTCATAATAACTCATCGTACATAAATATCTAATAAAATCTCAAACAAACACCCCGATTTTAACATCTGACATCGACCACTCTTTTCTAATTATTTCACTACCAAACAATTGTATCGAGATAAAAACAAAGTTTTTCTACCACAGTTTGTCAAAACAGTCATTTTTTCCTACAATTCATACACCAATTAAGGGTTTTTATAATTTTTTTTCTACATAAACTTTTTTTCCCCGACCACTTATGCAAATATTACATTTGAACCATTTAATTATTTTATTTTCAATAAAAAAACTTTCTTTATGTTCTTTGGAATGAATAAAATGTTAGAGTTTTTGATAAGAGCTTATGGAAGCTTTAAAAATGGTTTTATTTATTTATTTTTTTTAATAAAGATTTCTTTTTGGAACTATTCCATCCAAACATAAGATTAATTAGGTCGATCAATCATTGAATAAACTAAAAAAAAAAAAAAAAAAAAACTCTATCCAAACGCAACTTATAAAAAATGTAACCCTAAAAAAAATCAGGCTCTCAATGTTAGAATATTAATAGTAGTAAAGTAGTATAGGATTAGTATTAAATTGTTCTAATCTTAGTGTGGCTCAATAGGCCCATTAGGTTAAACTTGTTTCCTATATAGCCTCCGCACCTCTTCTTCGTCAATCAATCCTCTCTTTTCTTCCATGACAATGACTAGCTTATTCCATCCTTTATTATTACACTCAAAAATTGAAAAAAAAAAAGAGAAACAATTGTTTAGCGAGTACGGTCTTTTGTATAAATGAGTAGAGTGGAAGAGTTAATGACAGTTTAATATTTAATTATTTGAGATTGATATTAATAATGGTTAGATTACTTATTTGATGATTAATGTTAATAGTAATTAAATTATATATTTGATGAAAAATTTAATTAAGTGGTTTGGTAAAAAATTTAAAGAACAATTAAGATAAATGTAAAGGTGTAATTTTTGAAAAATAGTAATTTAGTCACTCTCTTTGCAACAATAGCCTAAAAGGAGAACAGTGACCGACACAGCGGAAGTGGTTAGGGAGTGGTTATAGGGAATGGCGTGCGAATGAGAACTTTTCGTCATGTCGTCTCTCAAGGAATATTTCAATCCCATCTGAAGCAGTTAAAACTCTTTTGACCCAGTTTTTTATTATTATTATTTTTTTACTATTAAATAGTACTGATGAAAAGTGTATTTTGACTTAACTGGTTAGGCTGTGTTTGGCTAGGGTACAAAGGAGGAGAAGAAAAAGTAAATGAGAGTAAAAATATGTTTGGCGTGAAGGAAGAAAAATGGAGAGATAAACAAATAGATAATTGATATGATAGAAGAGAAAGAGAAAAAAATTATGAAATAATATGTGTTAATTTTTTTTAAAATTAAAAATATTTAATAATATCCTAATATGATATTTATAATTAAAATTTGTTTTCTTTATTCATAAAATGTTATTTTATAAAAACTTATTTCTACTTTATTTCATTATTTATATGAAATTTAAAGTTATTTTAGAGTTAATAAAATGGTTAATCAAATATTAAACTACGAGATAAATTGACACAAAAAGTTATGAGTAATTTTGAAATAAAAAGTTATTTTGACTACTGATAATAAATTATTTTAACTGATTAAAAATAAATAATCATAATAATTCAGTTAAATCTAATTATTTAATGAAAATTTAATAAATACTAATTCATTAAATTTTATTTTTAAACGTGGAATTTATCATTGCAAACTAGGGGTGATCTCGATCGATTTGGTGTTTGTAGGTTTTATGTCAAATTGATAATCTAACTAATATTCTCGACTTTTCAAAAATTGGGTACAAATTGATATCTAATAAAAACCAAACCATTGATTCGGTTCGATTTTCGATTTTGATTTCAATAATTTTTTTTTTAATTTGTTGTCGCATTCTCAAATTGAATTTAAATTTTATTTTAAAGACTTTTATTTTATTAACAAAAAAACAATACTTTACATCAATATTTTTACTCTATATTTCATATTTAAATTGATTTTTTAATCAAATTTAAATACCAATATTTATATATATTTTATATATGTATATATAATTGATTCGGTTTTTTTTTTTTTTGCTAGTTTTTTCATCAAAAACCGAAATCCGATCGATATAATTTAATTTTTTAAAATATTAAATCGAATAATCCACGAATATTGTTTTAAAAAACCAAACAATTAGATGATTTGATTTTATCCATTTCAAAGACGCCATAAATAGGTAGGGAAAAAATTAAAATAGAAATAAGGAGATAAAAAGGAATAAATTAAGCAATCAATCACATCACATATGCATCCAATTCCTAAAATATATAAAATATCTTTTTTGTTAACAGCCACCACAAAATTTAACTACAAATTGCAAAATTACTACATAGGAAATTTTTCATATTTTTGTTTATTTTCTCTAAACAATAAATCTCTTCCTCTATTTAATTTACATAATTATCATTTATTAATTTATTCTCGCTCTTTTTTTTTTTCGTCATATAAAGAAAATTATAGTTTAAAAATAACCATATATGACTCTTTTTTGAAACTCGTTTTTTGAAAATCTGATAGGTTTGGTGTGGTCCAAAGAGTTGGAAACGAAAGATATCACTTTTCCATTATTTCGTTTATTAACTTTCGTCACATCCATCACTAATTTATTCTTATTTTTTTTTTCTATCCCGCGGTCAAACATGCCCCTATAATATATTTTAAAACTTATGCTACTTCTTACCTTTATTTTTATTTTATTTTATTTTTTGAAATTTTAATAAAGAAAACGTTGAGATACTTTATTGTAGTGTGAACAAAAAAAAAAAAAAAAAAAAAAAACTTTGAGATACTTGTGAAGCATCCTTCATCAATTGGACTTGCTATGAGATAAGAAATTTGTATGATAATAATAAAAAAAATTGATAAGGACAAACTACTATAAGGTTATGGATTGAGATGTCAAAAGACATTTTCCATTCATCATTCTAGCTTCTTAATTTTTTTTTTTTTTTTTTTTTAATTTTAATTTTAAGAAAATTTAATCGCATGCTTAGGTCAAACAAATGTATCATATACAAGCAAAAAAATAAAAGAAAATAAAATAATAATAATAAATAAATGAGCAAATTTATAATAACGTAAATACTAGATTATTATTAATAATAAAGATTAATTAATTCAAGTAAAGGCACGAGTATTTGAAGCATACTACTTCAATAGTTTCGGGTTCGAAATTATTAGGAAGCATACGAAAGTATCTTAGGTGTATTTGTTTTGAGTGTTTAGGTATGAGGAGTTGTTAGAGATTTTTGCTTTTGTAATCGCTCGTTTGTTTGATAGTTTTAGTGGAATGTTTAAAATTAAATATTGTTTGTTTCGTGGTTTTGAAAAGGAATTTGTATATGATTGATTGTTTGTGTGGTGGTTTCTTGTAGGTTTCGAGGTAATTTTACTTGTTTGTATGGTGATTTTGGTAGAGTGATTGTAATAAAAAAAAAATTAGAACACTTATTTTGTGGGTTTATGAAGCACTTATTTGAAGTAGTTAAGTGTTCTATTTTTTGAATACACTAAATCCTGAAACTTAATTAAAATCCAGAAAAGAACGCCTCCAAAATATCATATGTCATTAAAAAAATAAAAAATAAAAAAATCAATATTTAAAATGGACTAATTAAGCTTTGCTACAACATACTTTGTTTACAATATGATTATCTTTTTTTTTATAGCTATAGACGAACATTGAAATGATTGTTATAGTTTTCCTTTTATTCAACGTTGCAAAATTAACTCTCTTGTGATTTGTTTTTATATTAAATAAAATTTGAGTTTTTCCATCTAAAATTATTTGATTATAAAAAGATTAATAAATTAACTCTTCTCCTTTTTTTTTTTAATGCGATCAAATTCATTTAAATCCTTGAAATTTGAGTTTTATTTCATTTAAGTTGTTTAATTTTCAAAAATCCAATTTTAAACTTATAATTTCAAAAACTTAAAATTAATTTTTGTGATAAATTTGAAATCAGTATTAATCGAAATTAATTCACTAATATTAAAAATTTTAATACAATACAAAATTAAAGGTGAAGGCACATTTTTAAAATTTATAAAGATCGAAATTAATTGAAAAAAACTTCAAAACTCAAAGAATAAAATTAAAAATTTACGGGTTGTATTAAAATTAAACACACTTCAAAAATTTAATAACTGAAATTATACACTAATAAATAAAAATGAAGGTAGGAACCAAAATGATATTTAATTATCTCTCCCAACACATATATTATATTATATATTATAAATATGTAGACAAATATTCCCACTAACTCTGATCATACAAATAATTGTGTAAACTCTTGATAAATATAGATTATAATTAAAATACAAAATAAAAAATAAAAAAACAATAAAATAATAAAACTCTTTGTTTATTTCTTTCTCTCTCTCTCTCTTGTGGGAGAGTGATTGAGCAGATAAAAGAAGGGTTAGCAATTCATAGGCAGAGTTTCCAC
The DNA here is from genome assembly GCA_037832605.1 of Cyclanthera cordifolia. NCBI lineage: Eukaryota > Viridiplantae > Streptophyta > Magnoliopsida > Cucurbitales > Cucurbitaceae > Cyclanthera > Cyclanthera cordifolia. The sequence goes on from JBBMEG010000027.1 coordinate 9,927,799, forward strand.
ATGAAACAATCTGCAAACATTCTCTTTTCCAGCTTTTCTTCACCACTTTCAAGGTTCATCAAATTACTCCATTTTCTCTCTCTAAACCCATAAAAAAAAAAAAAAAAAAAAACCCTCAAAATTTCTTCATTATTCCAATGGATACTGCTCAATGGCCACAGGTATTTCATTCATTTCTTCTTCTTCTTTATGATCTCTTCTTAAATTTATCAACTTTTCTTTGTGGGGTTTGGTTTTTGGCTACAAACAAAACAAAACATAAAGGAACAATTTTTTTTTTTTTTTTTTTTTTTAATTATTTATTGATTTATTTTAATAATTCCCATGAATTCTTTGATCTTCACTTCCCCCAAAAATATTCAATAAAAATTGTTACTTTTCCCTTTCTCTTTATTTTGTGTCAAAAGTAAAGTGTTTGTGTTCTTTTTCTTTTGATCAGAAAGCCTGTTTCAAAAGCAGCTTTAACTATGAACTTGTTTTGTTATGTATGTCTTTCTTCTCCCATAGAATAATTATTAAATTTTTTATTTTTGAAAATTGAAATTTTTAGGAGATTTTGGTGAAGCCCATTGAAGAAATAGTGACAAACACTTGCCCAAAACCAAGTGGAGTAAGAATTTTGGAGAGGAAAATTAATAGACCCCAAAAAGAAGAAGCTTTGAACTGTCCAAGGTGTAATTCAATTAATACAAAGTTTTGTTATTACAATAACTATAGCCTCACACAACCAAGATACTTTTGCAAGACTTGCAAGAGGTATTGGACTGAAGGTGGATCTTTAAGAAACATTCCTGTTGGTGGAGGCTCAAGGAAAAACAAAAAACCTTCTTCTAATTCATCCAATCTTATTACATTTCCAAACAAATCCCTTCATCTCTCACAAAACCCTAAAATCATTCCCTCCCAAGATCTCAATTTGTCATTCCCCCCACCCTCCTCTCATCCTCATCATTATGCCTCCCATCTGATCTCCCAACTCGTCGTCGACCCTACCACGATCGCCTCTTCCTCCTCGCCTTCGAGGACCACGTCCGTCTCTGCCATGGAGCTTCTCACCGGGATGTCGTCCAGCAATTCTAGGGGTTTGAATTATTTTGTTCCATTGCCGCCCGTCGTGCCCGATTCTAGCTCCGTTTACACGGCGGGGTTTCCGGATATCCATGATCAGTTCAAGTCGAGCCTCGGATTTTCTCTCGATGGATATGGCGTCGTCCCGCCTCCGCCCGAGGCTAGTGACGACGGGGGGAGGCTTGTGCAGCTGCCATTTGAGGATTTGAAGCAAGGGAAAGAGCAAGGAGATTCGAGTGGATATTGGAGTGGGATGTTGGGTGGTGGATCATGGTAAATTCTAGGGCTAAATACTCTTATTATTCACATTTTGAATCTTCATATCTTTTTTTTTTTAATTCTTGTTTTCAAATTGGCTTTATTCCTCAATTTCAGTCATTAAACTGATTTTTTTTTTTTTTTTTTTTTTTTTTTTTTTTTTTGCTTTGTCAAATGTTAGAAACCTATCTTTTAGCTTTATGTGGTTGTTTTTGTTAGATTAATTGACAAAATGATGAATGTGAAAATCATAAATCAGCTGAATGACAGAATTGATGATTAAAAAAAAAAAAAAAAAAAAAAAGGACAAAATTCTAGTACAAACACATGAAACTCTCAGTTTCTTTTCTTTTCTTAATTTTATTGTTGCATTAAGTGAAATATCTATTGAACTATGCTCATATTTTGGTTGAAATAGGTTTTTTTTTTTTTCTTTTAAACCTAATTTTGTAGATCAATACAACATTTCTAATTTGATTAATAATTGTCTTCTTGTGGGTGAAGTTGCTCTTATATTATTATTTATTTTTTGTTTGCTTAAAATACTATTTTGGTCTATAAATTTTTTCTATTTTGGTTCATAACTTTCAAAAGTCTATGAGCTTTGAGTTTTGTTCTATTTTAATTTTCGAACTTTTAAAAGTTCAAATTTAGTCCATAAACTAAAAAAAGAAGTTTGAAATTAGTCTTAGTAAATTTAAAGAAATTTGAAATACCAATCTAAAGTTTAAAAAAAAAAAAAAAAAAGTTTAGCGACTAAGACATAACAAATCTCAAAATTTAAATACTAAAATTAGATTTTTGAAAACTGAGAGGCTAAAATAATAAAACTCATAGTTCATGAACCAAATTCAAACTTTTTAAAGTTTAGGGACCAAAGTGAAAAATATGCGAAAATTGAAGACCAAAATAGTATTTTACGGAAATGTATATGAAACCTTGATTTCCCTCTCTCTTTGTCATGGTTTCTCTTTGTAAAACTAGATGCAGGAAATTATAAGTAATTGAGTTATTGTATCTCAATTCCTTTAAATTTTTCTTTTTCTTTGTCTAAGTGAAATGCTTAAAGATGCAGTCTGACAAAAGAGATTAACTTTCTTTAATGAGTTCATGTGCATGCACTCTCTTAATTTCAATGGATGAGATGAACTATGGAGATTCTCAATATTTTCTTTTTATATTTTATGACCTAATCTTTTGTGTCAATTAATGTGTGTAATAGCACAAAATACTTTTCATCTTCAAAGATGGTATTCATTTAAAAAAAAAAAATTGGCTATTATTTAACATCTGTCATTCAATATTTTTAATGTCGAACAACTTGTTTGTATGTGTTTTTTGCTAATCATCTTTTGTCCTCGACAAGAAAAGTTGTTTACTTGTATAAAAAATAGATGGTTTCATATTTGCCTTTTTGCAAACCTTCAAAATTCTAGAACATAGTGCTTTATACAAGGTGGATACGTAGAGGATAAACTTATCATATGAGCTAATTAAATTATAACAACATAATATTTTGATTCTCAAAAATATTTGAGATGATCAATTTTAAAATCTATTTAAGCCAAATCAGATGAATATTGCTATAGTAATGGGACTTTGTCCCTCTAGAAACTAGTAAATGAATCAAATGTACACAGTTTAATTTAGCTAGCCATTCTAAAGATTCACAGTGACCTGCAATCAAGCATATCCGATAATGAATTATATGAAAAAATGGGTCTTTGACGTCCCTCCCAATAGACTAATGATCGGGCAAATCTCTACTTATGTAGTTTGCCGACTATACTCATACAATGTCAATTTCTCTAGAGTATAGTGGTTTGTGGTGTTGAACAAATAACTTAAATGAAATATAGAACACGTACTAGTTTATGTATGAGTGCGTTAATATTGGTGATAATCTCTCGTATGTACATTTGAACATAAAATTAACACACTAACGATCACAATTGACATAGCACTATTGCGAAAAAATCATACCCGATGTCTACACGTACATTTTCATTATTCTAAATCATAGAAATACAAATCTGTGACCTCGTGGTCGCATATATGAATGCGGCTGAGCTATTACTCTTTTGACTACCATAATTATATTTCATATTGTAATAAGTTTACAATTACCCTTGAAATGTCTATAAAGACTCCAACAAAATACTCTAACCACCAAACAATTCAAATAGATTTTCAATCCTATCTAGCCACACCCACAAAACTTTCCAACATAAACAAAAAGTAACAACTTGCAAAAATTAATAAAATAAAAAAATATAGAAACCAATGTCTATACATTAATCACCAATTTATTCTCGCTTTTTTTTCTTCCCTAAAATATTTTTTTTTTCTTTCTTATGATCAATTCCAACCTAAAATTATTAAATATTAAGGAAGGAAACAAATGTTATGAAAATAGACAAGTATAGTACTTGGAATTAAGGGACAATAATGCAACCATATGCTCACATGGTGTCATGTCCCATCTCAATGTCTCTCTTCTCTATTGTGTCTTTCATCCCAAAGATTTGGGATATCTCATTTTAAATCTTTGCCCTCTCTTTTGTTCTTAATTGAAATCTTCTTAAGCAATTAACACTTCAAGTTCATCTCTTTTAAGGGAAAACTTGGTTATTTATAGTTATCATGATCAATTGTTTTTTTAATTAATTGCTACGAAATTAGGTGTTTAATTTATGATGATTATTTATGTAAAAATCAAAACATGAAAAATCAAATAAGTATCAAATGAGTCTAAAGAACAGAAATTAAATTGAAAAAAATGTAATAGATGCACTGTTGTAACAAAATAATTACAATTGTAATCAAAATTTAAAATATTTGTATATATAGTCATTAATATTATATTATAAAAAAATATTAAAATAATACTACCACTACTCGTTAATTTTTTTTTGAAATAAACTATATATTTATAATTATTTTCTAGATTTGAATATTTTTATAAAATTTTGAATATAATTGGGTTTAATGATTTTACATTTACACCTTATTCTAAGAAAAAGTTAGTTTGTTATTGCTATCATATTTTTTATATATCACGTGCTCGAGGTTTGGCCATTGTTGAACAATGCATTTCTGCCATGCCCATAATGCATTATTAAAGTTCCCACTTCTTTTAGTGTTTAGTTTTATTTTTTCCTCATTTATTAAAAAATAAAAGAAAATAAAATAACCCTAAATTTCATGGTTGTCACATATCCCTAATATTCCAAATAAAAATTATTATTATTCAATATCAGTGGGCTGTAATCCAGTCTATCTTACTATAGTGGGTAATCTAATTGATAAAAAGATAATAAGAAAATGAAAGAATGTTGGGATTAATTTTAAGTGGTTACTTCCTTCAACATTAATTTTGTGAACATTTATTTGATATCTAAGGTCTAATTGGAGTTGTATTATAAGAATAGTTGAAGTTTGTCTAAACTGTCCAGAATATTCACAGATATATAAATAAGGTTAAAATATCAAAAAAAAAAAATCGAAAATGATACTAATTTTTTTAGAAGTACGAGAGACACAAACATTACAAAGAAGACTCTCTAGTTTAAATCACTTATGGCAATAAGGGTAGTTCTTGAAAATAGAGGATTTAGAACACCAAAAAGCAGCATAAATTAAAGCATCCTTCAAAAAGTTTTCTCGGGCTACATAAATGATTTAACTTGAAGATCCTATTATTTCTCTCGCACCATATCCACTAGTACGTAAATAGCACCAAATTCACAGGTAGGAAAGCATGATCTTTTTACCGGAATTAATTAGCTAGGCTGTTGAACCATTCCTTACTAACACTACAAGAAATTCGCCTAACGACGACGAAGACAAAGGCGACGAAAGGAAAATATGTCAACGGCGACACAGAAGAAAACAACGTCGCCATTGCCTTCTTCAAAGGCGACAGAACACACCTCTGTCGCTTTAGCTCATGGCAAAGGCGACGGAGACGCTTCTTCTGTTGCCTTTGATGTAAAGGACAGAATGCTCTGACGTCGAAGGGGTCATTTCTTGTAGTGTAAGAGCAGGAAAGGACGATGTGAACCTGTTGCATGTGAGGGATGGAAAGATGCTGCTAAATTTTGTTTATTAATGAAGATGTGAGTTAGCATTCCTTGAAGAGGTGATTCATTGAATCAGGTTTCTCGAAACAAAGAGAACTGATGCATTGATTAGGATTTTTTTTGAACCATGTCAGTCGTGTTTAAACCACCATAAAATCAGGTTTGTATCAGAATCCCACCTATCAAAGACTTTTGAGTTCTTATCAATGACAAGAGCAAAGAATCTGGTGTAAGCTTTGAAACGGGGACTGTCGTTGTTAGCAATGTTGAACCAAGGAGCTTTAAAGCTATTAAATTTACCGCTGCTAGGAATGTCGTCGTTGTTATCCTTGTCGACATATTTGGATTGGATGACCATCCTCCATAAACCTTAAACCCGACTTTACTACTTGTTCTATTTTCGTTTTTAAACTTTAAAATCTCGAAGTTTAGTCTCCGACGACTTTTGAAGCTGAAAACTAAAAAATAATCTATTGGTATTTGCAATCAATTGTCTCACGTGACAAAGAAAAGAGGAAAAATCTTGAGTTTAAATAAGATGACAACCACTTCCATTAGTATATGTTGTACTTTCGTTGAAGCAAAAACGAAAGTTATGAGATCATATGTTGAAAGTGAACAATATCATACTGATGTACGGATGATATTAGTAAAGTTTTTTTTTCTTAACAAGTGATATCATACTCGTGCTCTTTTGTAGGCTTTGTGACTAAAAACTCTTTGAATATTGATTGCAAAAAGTGAATCTAGTCATTAGTCAAATCTATTTTGGTTAGACGACATAAACATTAAAAGAAGGAATCATGGATTTAAAGAGACGCTTTGGATGAAACACGAAATAAAATTATTCAAAATTGACAATATCATACCGACATGTAGGATCAAGGGAAGAGTATTATACATAGTGGTCTATTGGTAGGATTTGTGACCTCTGAATGTGTACTAAAAAAAAATTAATATAGAAAATTCTAGATAAAACGATCACATTTTTAAAATTTTTAGTTTTATGACAATTACAAATTTAATTCATGTTTATTTTTTATTTTTTATTTTAAGTTTATTTGGTAATTTGACCTTCAAATTTATAAACCCTTTTCCAATATTTCATACATCAAATTAACACAAATTTATTGTAATATATATATATATATATATACTTTTTTTTTTGATCACGGGATTCTGTCATTGACTACTAATATTTAGATACGAAAATTAAAAGAGTAAAAAAAAATAAAAATAAAATTTTGAAGGCGAATAATATAAAACAATCCTTAAATCTAGACCTACATCTTTTTAATTAATACTACTCATTCCAATTCTTGAAAATTATAAATTATTCATCTAACACATCTTTTCACATTTGACCCTAAATAAAACACGATTATTGTAAAAAAAAAAAACTTACTAAATTAGTCAAATTTGTACTAATGAATATATTATCACATACACAATTTATCAGCAAATTTTTTTTTAGATAAAACTGCAATGTTAATATTAATTATTTTTATTTTGAAGTTATAATATTAGAAATTGAGAATTCAAATACATAATAAATATCCGGATCTCAAGTTTCAGATATATGTATTATGGGCATAGTTATCAAATATAATATGAATATCTATTTAAATAAAATAACTCTGCTTAACTTCAATATTATCTTATATCTATATAATAGATAAAACAGCAATATTATCTAATGTCTATATAATTTAAAAAAAAAAAACAAAACAAAACATGTCAAAAAAAAAAAAAAACAGTATAAAATTTTAAAACAGAATTAATTCACTTCACGCGTTTCACCAGCGACGAAATGACCACCATACCCTAGCCGGTCGGCCGTCAAAGTACTTGCAAAATGAACCGGAAAGGGCATTATCGTCAATACAGAAATCGATCTCTTCGACTTCTTTTTTGCTACTGCTTCCCAATGTTCGTAAAATCATCTCAGTCGTATATGTGGGATTGATAGAGAGGGTGAAGAAGAAGAAGAAGAAGATTCGAGTCTGATCATTCTCTGAAGAATTCGAAACGAATCAACGGAAGAGACTCCACCGAAAATTCTTCCTTTCATTGATGTCCTTGCCGGATATGGTTGATGTTGCTGATAAATTAGCCTATTTCCAAGCGATTACAGGAATAGAAGATCCTGAAATCTGTACTGAAATCCTTGCCGCTCACAATTGGGACCTCGAACTCGCCGTTTCTTCATTTACCGGCACCGATTCGGAACCCTCTGCTTCCGCCGTCGCCGATGACGGTGGTGGCGCAGCCCATTTGGATTCCGCGACACGCCGATTGATCGAGAGATCGGAACCGCAAATGAATGCCGCTCCAGCTCCAGCTCCAAGTTTGGCATGGAAAGTCATTACGCTTCCGATTTCTGTGATTTCTGGTAGTCTAGGGCTTGTTTCGGGTGCTGTTGGGCTTGGATTATGGGCTGCTGGTGGGATTCTTTCGTATTCTCTCGGTATGGTCGGTCTAGGGTCTGGTTCTGGCAGGAACAGTGAGTCGTCTGCTCGGTTGGTTTCGGTTTCCGCTGCTGCGTCGGAGGCTATGGATTTTGTTTCAGTGTTTGAGAGGGATTTTGGGATGATTAGGCCGAATTTTGTGGGGGAAGGGTTCATGGATGCGTTGCAGCGTTCGAGGAACGAGTTTAAGCTTTTGTTTGTTTACTTGCATTCTCCTGATCATCCGGATACGCCATTGTTCTGCGAGAGGACCTTGTGTTCCGAGACTGTTGCGGCGTTTGTGAATGAGAATTTTGTTTCGTGGGGAGGGAGTATTAGGGCTAGTGAAGGATTTAAGATGAGTAATAGCTTTAAAGCTTCGAGATATCCTTTTTGTGGTGTGGTTATGGCAGCTACAAATCAAAGGATCGCATTGCTTCAGCAGGTATTCTTATTTATTTATCTATTGCTGTTTATTTTTTTTCTTAGTGGGTTGATTTCTCAATTTCATCACTATGATTATCATGTCTTGTTTTTGGGGCTGGTGCATTTTCATTAGAAACTAATTTCATTGTATAAATGAAAAAAAAAATACAGAAAAGGGGACAAAAGGCAATGTAGTTACGAAAATGAGGGAATTCAAAAGATAAGAAAATCAAGAGACTATTTTTGCTTGTTGAAGATTTGTTCTTTCTTTCAAGCCCTAAGTTCCAAAAGTTAAAGGATTTTCAACCAAAGGATTTTCAACCAAGAGAGAAAGTAGTTTCATGTGGAGGTTGTTGATTGTCAATTTTACTTTGAGATCTGTGATATGAGCACAACTTCTCTATGCATATTATTAGTGGAAGATGGAAGTTTAAATATTATACTTATACTATGTCGAAAGCTTTCTTGGCCATCTGCTGGTCAGATTAAGTTCTGGCATGTGATCTTGAAATCCACGTCCTGAATGACCTTTCCATTTGGAAATTGGTTACCATGCATGAGATTTCTACTAGTCATAAAATAGAAGAGAGTTTTTTTAATCCACAAATCAAGCACAGTTGAGATTGCTACGGGGGGGGGGGGGGGGGG
>JBBMEG010000027.1:9949960-9964546 GCA_037832605.1 Cyclanthera cordifolia
ACTAATATAAGAGAGGGAAGGATGTGATGAGAAAGGACAAAAAAGAACTAATATAAGAGAGAGATTTTAATTGTCAACCAAAACAATAGCTCAACTGATATAAACGTGTGTTCATGACTAAGTTCAAATCTCCTACTTCTAATGGTTGTTGAATTAAAAAATAGGTTTAATTTAAGAAAAATAAGTAGTTTTAGAACCACTTCGAAAAAAGTACACTAGAACCAAAGTAAAAACGCAAAAAAGATCAATGAACTACAAATAAACTCATAAGTTCAATGTTAATAAATTTTTTAATGATAAAATGTAACACGACAGAACTCTAGCTGAGAACTTATTCAACCAAAGAATTAACCAAAGGATTCACAGTTCATATTCATAAGTGCATTACGAAAACTTTAAAGTGATAATACTAACTATTAATAAAAAAACAGAAAATTTATTGGCAGGAATATTACCAAACGACCCCAAAAGAATCCAAGATAAAACATAGGCGATACTTCACCTATGAGTATTGATATTAAAATGAAATAGAACAACGTGGATAAATCCAAGAAGTCCAACCCTCTCCAATGACAAGATGAAGAACAAGTGATAAAGAAAACCAGAGTTAAAATGAATTCTTACAGGGCAAAATGTAGTGAAAACCATTATTTCTCCACTAGGGTCAATATCGTTTCTTGCTGCAAGAGATCCCATCACGATAGACCTAGCAGGTAGCCATGACTTGGCATGAAACCGAACACTCTGGAATCGAGCAAGGGTTAGAAAGTAACTCAACCGAGTCAATAGAGTACTAAAAGCTAAGGAAATACAGAAACTGAGTTGTGTTTAGATCATGCTTCTACGAGAATATTTTGAAATCTTACATCTAAGAACTCGCTGCCAGCCAGAGCCATTGCTTTCCCAAAGGCCTTGTTCTCATTTTCGGGTGATTGATCAGGATCTATCCAGTCCAAATTCAACCTCCCCACCCTTGAAGATAGGTGTGTGTTATTCACATATTTTGGTGGCTGCTCCGTATCATACTGATTGATACCATTATCTATAGCATCAATTCCCTGATAATATGAGTGCAAATGTCAAAACAGAAACAAACATAAACAAAAAACAACAGTGAGGCCAAGCAAAAAATATTGAGGTTAGAACTTACATAATGATTAACAATGAAAAGTAAGAGTGATTTTGGTTCAGTTTTTGTCGGTCAATTTTTGTTAATCTTGTGTCAAACCAACAATCAAACCAAAATCCTCCCGTTTTTCAATGATTGAATCTAAATTTATGTCCAATAAATGTCAAAATCATTGGTTTGGTTCGATTTTGGTTTGGTTTTGATTTTAATAAGAATTTGATTCATTTTTCAATTTTTTGACTCATTTTCAATTTGGTTTTTTTTGATTAATTGATTCTAAAGATTTTGGTTATTAGTTGGTTTTAAAGATTTCTATTTAACTAACCAAAGACAACATTTTTCATAAATATCACAATATTAACGATGTTTTTACTTTATATTTCACATTTAAATTTGTCCTTCCATCAAATCAAAATATCAACAAGTTTTTATTTTTCTTAATATTTATATATTCGGTTTGATTGGGTTTTTTGTTGGTTCTTCTATCAAGAACCAAAGCCAAACCAATATATATTTTGATTTTCTAAAATATCAAACCGAATGATCCAATATTGTTCCAAAAACTCGAACCAATCCAATGGATTGGTTTGGTTTGATTTCTCGGTTTTCAGTTTTTTCCTTTCAACCTTAATGAAAACGAGACAAAAGAATAAAAGAAATAATTGAGACTCGTTTGAGTACCATTTTGTTTTCTATTTTCTAAAAGTAGGCTGGTTTTTTGAAAACATGGGTGCAAAGTTGATAACAAAACAAGAAAACCCATGGATGAGAATTATATATAGGCTTAATTGTAAAAAACTAAAAACAAATGGTTCCTAATAAATTGAATTCCCACCTCCATGAAACTTTTGTATACAGCCAAAAATAGCCTGAGCACATCTGGGTGCCCTTCATCAACTTGAAGCTCCTTAGCAATAATCTCCTTTCCAAAATGCTAAAGCAAAACAACAACAACAATAACAATTATAACAACCAAGTTCTTTGGAAATGGCATAATAGAGGCTAATAATTGAATAATGATACAGTGTTTAATGATAATATTGACTTATACAACATGAGTTAAATCAAATTCTAAAGGTACTTTCAGGAAGGCAATCGCCTACCTTATAAACAAGACCAGCGCTGCTGAGCTTAGTGTTGAAACCATGACCAAAAACCTCTTCAAACCCCTTCTGATGATGATCATAACGATCATGACTCGGATCATACACGCCCCCGACATCGAGAACTGCATCAAGACCTTCTAATACCTATCAATTATAAATAGAAATCAAATGCCAAGAGAAAAATCCAGACACCATAAAACCCCAATCAAACAAATGAGAAGAAATATAACAAACCAAAAGAGCCTGTTCAAAATTGAATTCAAATCGCTCAGAAGAAGTAAAACTCATTCAAATTGTAGAAAATGTCAAACAAAAATGCAGCAAAACCCAATATTCTACAACTCCCAATCAAACAAATGAAAGGAAATATCACAACCCAAGAAAGACCCTCTTCATAATCAAATTTAAATCACTGATGAGAAGTAAAACTCATCAAATTCTAGAAAATATCAACAAATATGCAGCAAAACCCAATATTCTACAACTCAATTACTCCTCAATTTTCATCTTCATTCAGCAAGATTGAGAATACAAAAACGCAAACCTGGGGATCACGTGTTCGAACGATCTGAGCATTATAGAACTTGTTCGTCAAGCGAATCATGAAGCAACCAAGAGCTTCGTCGCAATGGAAGCTCCCATGGTGAGTTCCCACACGCTTAACAGAAATGGCGTCAGTAGGAGAACCAGTGGAAAAGGAAGCAATTGGAGAAGCAGCCATGAAAGGGCGGAGAAAGAAAAACTTGGGGAAGGAAAGGAATTGCTTCTGGTTAAACCCTAAACCTCTACAAAGAATGAACATAGCATTTGAATCTTACAACAGTGTTTGATTCTGTTCTTTTCAGCTTCCTGTGGAAATTGATTACTTCATTTCGGCAGTTCCAAAAAAAAGGGTCGGTCTGGATTCTATCGTGGGCTTTGATAATCCAATGGTGCAGCCCAATTTTGTTGTGCTCCATTGTTAGGGTTTAAACACTACATAAGCAATTCAAGCATACTCAAGAAGAACCATTGTTGTTTTATCTACTCCCATTTTCTTATTTTGGTAGCTTAGTTTTATTTATTTATTAATCTTTAATATAATGATTAATTATTTTTGTTTAATTTAATTATAAAATTTGAGAAATTTTTAGGAAAAAAACATTCGATAAGGGTTCGAACTAAAATAGCAAAATATATTAAAATCATAAAGGAAATGAATCTAAAAAATTTGAGTTAATGTTTCCTTATTGGTCAAATCAATTAAATCGACTCGATTTAGGTTAGGTCCAAAAAGTGAAGACAAGCCAATAGTTTTACTCTTTATTGATTGGATCTGGTCGATTCTCATTTTAGTCTAAAACCGAAGAAAACCAAATCAATTTCAATATATATGATGTGAATTTGGTTGAATTATATAGATTTTTGAAACCAACTTAAATTTTTGGAAACTTACCACACTCACTAGTTAAATCTAAAAAGCAAATACAAATACAAATACTTTAAAAGAATATAAAATATAGTCATTGCATGAATATTGTTACATCCTCTCTCATAATACTCGTATTATTGAGTATTTATAATACATTACTAATACTTATTAATAATTATGAATACAAATACTTTAAAACTTGTCTTTTACCTCCTTCTTAGTTTGTAGTTATTAAATATGTAAAAATAAAAGCAAAATACGTGACAATCACGTATTTTTTAAAGTTAATATGTGATATTATATTTAAACCAAGGTGTATATATTAGTTGATGTTATAGAATTTGTGAGAATTTATTCAATATTACAATTATCAATTACATTAAAAGTGAAAATTGATTAAACCGATTAGATTTTGTCTCCTTTAATGTTAACTGAACTATGGTCGTTTTGACACTGTTAACATTCTTTTGATAAACTTTATTAGAATTATTTGGAAGTACCAAAATTAAAGAGAAATAAATCTCAAAATTTTGTTAACGTTCTAAAAAGATGAATTTATCAATTGTATTTTTTAATTAAACATGTATATACTACTTTCATTCATTATATTCAAATATTTTGAAAAAGATTTACTTTTTGTTTTAAAAAATTGGTTAAAAATGATCAGTTTATAGAGATTCGGAAAAAAAAAAAAACAAACAAACAAACAAAACAAATATAAGTTCAAAAGCCAAATAGATATCATAAATTTCCAAACTCGTTTTCGTTACGGTTAAAATATCATTACAAAAATTCATTCCTGAAACTTCCCAATAACTGGTATTTACATATTTTCTAAATTCTCTTTTATCTATTAAAAAAAATCTTAATAAACTTTTTTTTTTAAAGAAAATCTATGGGCTTCATCAGAATATTCGTTTCCGTCTCAGTGTTTTAGAATGGGCCGCTTTAGAAACCAAGTATCCAACTCCCAAACACACGGCCCAAATTCCCAAATCCACGGCCCACCGTACACCCTCCACCTCCATCTCCATTTCTCCGCCACCGTCTTCATCATCACCGCCGCCGTCTTCATCCACTCCACAACAACAATCACATCCGTCGCAACCGCCGTCTACTTCACGCCCCTCCGGTATCTCCTCCAATCCACAGAAGCCTCTCCTCTTCTTCCTTCTCACTTCCAGCACCACCTTCTCAAACATCGCCACCTCTCCCTCAACATCCACACAAACCTCCGCCGCCGCCGACGTCGCCGTGGATTCGGTGATCTCAGACTCAAGAGCGCACTTACACTCCAATCTCCACTCTCCGTCGTCGCTCCTCCTGAAAATCCCCTGCACTACCTTCTCCTCCCTCAAATATACCTGGAACTGTACTCCTTCGCTGGCTCGAACTCGATCTCTACTCCCGAACACCACAGCCTTCCTCGTCTTCAACGACGGCGACACGACTCGGTGCAGAGTAACGAACGCCGGCGAGTCCGGGCGGATCTTGAGGCCTCCGATCTCCAGATCGGTCTCGTCGATGCGAGGGAGATAGAAGAGAGTGAGCGACTCCGGCGGTGGATTTACGGTTTCCAGATTCGAAAATCGAACGAAGAATGCCTTGATCTTGAGACAATCACCGGCAAGGCGGCTGCGGTAATCCGTAGACCTGCACATAATTAGTGATGAGATGATTTTTCTTTTTATTAGATTTGTTTCTACGAATGGTCGAGAGATTATAACTTATGGGTTTTTGGGGGAAGAATCGGAGAAGGCGGCAAAATTTCCGTGGACTGGGTGTTCAACCCAGGGGTGCCGAGCACACGGGTTAGATGATGACGTGGACAAACGGACAAATTTCGGTGGTGGGATTTGCATTTTTGTATGTTGACGCATTAAAAAAATGTGGGTTCTTTCCTCTCTGTTTGTCTTGTTCCTGGGGGTGTATGAGTAATCTGGTGTATTGCGGTGTAGGGGACTTCGTGTGTAATTGCATTGTGTGCCGTTGATTAAATCCTCCCTTCTTTAGATTTTGGAGAGTAATTTTGTGTTTCATAACTTGAAATAGTTGTAGAAGACATCCCAGTTTTGCTTGGCTGTTGAGCAATGAAACATTTGTTCAATGATGTATTCACTCTTTGAAACTAGGAGCCACGAGCAGAGGAATCGGTCTTGTTTTCTCCAAGCAGTCTAGGTTGGATTCGGTTCCTTCATAACATTGGATCCATTCCGAGCTTCAACATATTTTTTAGGTACACTAGAAACTAGAAGAATGTGAGAATAAAAGAAAGGATAGAGCACATACATTAAATTTCTGACACATATTAGAAAGGGTGAACATCCATCCTACAACTAATTAATAATGAGAGAAGTAATTGACTTTATCTTATAAATGTTAGGAGAACTCTCTACTTTTTAGTGTGAAATAATGAGATCATAAACACACGGTTGAATATGAAAAAACAAATCAAAATATATAAGACGTATGTTTACAGGTAAAGCTAATTTACAAATAAGAATATTATTATTTACAAAAAATACATTCAATCTACAATTTAAAGTTCAATCACTATTCTTATTCTTCTTTAAACCATCCAAAGCCAGCCACTAGTAAGATCCTCAAGAGACCTACCATCCACTAATTGGAACCAAGAATAACAATGAACAGCCATTAATTCAGTCAATAAAACCCAAAAAGTCAAAAAGACCCTTATTGGGCCAAATGGGCTGGGCCAAAATCTAAGGATAATGACCTGCAACTTTCCCAAAGAATAAGAGATAGCAAATAAAGATAATTCAATGGACATCTTGATATATTAGTAATTAAATTTGTATATAATATCAAAACTTGGAAAAGGACTTTGTAAGAATTAGGATACCATTTTGAGTGGCTAAAATCAACACAAATAGTAATCTTTCCTTCTCATAACTCAAATGAGAATAATTAAAAAACTATCGATAATACGTAGATATCCATCTTTTATAGAACAAAAACTTATAAACTAACTAATAATTAAATCACAAAAAATCAAGTCAACGAAACACACAAATTCAAGCCACTGATAAAATTGGATAAATTCATAAAATCAGGTAAGTAAAAATAATATCTCCGAATCACAGCAAAATATGATAACCCTAAACCCTAAACCCTAAACCCAAAAAAAGGAGAAAAATTTAGCCAACCTTAAATCTTCAAGGAAGAAAAAAAAAGAAGCAATGAAAGTATATTAAGCTAATCACTCATTCAAGTTTAGAGTTAATCAACCTTGATGCTAAAACTAATTAAATGAACTTAAGCATGGAGGATTTGAGCTTTTAAATTCATAATTCAAATTAAATTCTAAAAAAATCCTTCTCTAATTTTGAAAAAATAAGTATATATACATAAAAAAGAAGAAGGTAGAAACCAACAAAATGAGAATAGTGTAGTGGAGATGGAATCAATTCAAAGTATAGACATCATCAAAATGAGAGGGGCCCAAATAGCCATGTGGTGAGCATACTCCTCAAGTAACATTTAAGAATATTAACACAATTTGTAATATGGACTTTTGGGGCATTGATTTGACAGCATCTGTTTTACACAGTTGATTTCTTCCCCTATTTTTATAAAAAATAAATATAAATATTTAGTTTTTATATTTCCAGTTTCAATATCTCACAAAAATGAGTTATTATTACAACTTTTTTTAAATATATTTTTTTTAATTATTCAAAATGATTTAACAATTAGTCATCTAAATATCTCCAAAATTTATGTGTTTGAATTTTCATAAAACATATTTATAGTCACTTCATTATATAATTGTAATTTATGTATATAATAGTCAAAAGAAGCAGTATTTTACGATTTTACGTATTATCTAGTAATCAAGATATTTGAAATTTATATCATAAATATTGTTCAATATTTTTTTTTGATAAATAATATTCGAATGAAACTTAAAAGAGGTGAGTGACCTACCGATCAAGATGATTTATAATAGATTCATTTCAGGATAAATAAACGTGTTTGTTTATAAATTAATTTTCTACTATTTTTCTTGGTTGTTCTCTCCTATTTTTCTTTCTTTTTTTTTTTAATATTTTTTTTAATCGTTTTTTATTCTTCCATCATAATCTTTTTTTAATGCTCCCTTGTCTTTTATCTATTTTATTTTCATTCCCAAATTTTATTTTTATCTTCTCTCTCATTAGAAAAAAAAAAGTTTTCAATCTCTATTATTCTCCCTTAATTTAGTACTTTTTAGTTTTGTTTATTAAATAAACAAATAATATGTTTCAATGTTTACCATTAATGTATATACTTTTTTCCTTCTAGCCAATCAAATAAATTGTATGTATTGGATTTTTATTTATAATGGGATATGACAAACAAAATCAATCACAGTTTTCTTTCAAAAAAATCATTCAATCAAAATTTATTGATTTTTTATTTTACTAACAAAAAGTGACAAAAATGCAATGTTTCAATGGATTAGACCTACATGTGACAAATAATCAAACCATCCCATCATTATCTTAATAATTTTCTTCATTGTTGAATTAATTCTCTTTCTTTTTACCCACCTCTCTTTTGTCACTTTCTATTTCATTTGTAAAAATCTATGATTGATGTTTTTCATCACCAATATTTTAATTACACCTTAATTATTTTGCTTAAAAAAAAATAGACTAAGTATAAATTGGGGGAGAGATATAATACCGATTTTCAGGATCGAACCGTGACATTAGTGTTGAACTGGATTAATACCAAACAATGAAATCACTGCGCTACTGATCATTTCAATTATGCCAGGTATGCTCAAGAAGCTAGATTATGCAAACTTTTCTTTAACTGTTATAGAGTTGTTTCATGCAAATGAATATATAAAATCAAATAAAATGTTAATAATGTTGAAGATTCTTGATACAAAGCTAGATTGGTAGCTAAACGCTTAACTCAAAGAGAAAGAATAGATTATAATCTTTTTCTTTGTGGTAAAAGCATTACATCTATAAATTTTTTATTAACCTTGGTGGCTCTTGAAAATCTAGAGTTAAGAAGTAAAAAGTAAAGAAGATCATGTTCGGTTACTTAAAAAATTTATATAATTAAACAATCCTCTAGATGATGTATCATAGGTTAGATAACTAACTATCTAAGATAGGTTTATGTAATTATATTAACACTCAAAAGAAAAAATTATTGTTGGATTACACGTTCACATTGCTATAATATTATCTATTTTGAACACAAAACTATTACGATTTCATTTTCTTTATTTAACATAAACGACATTCTATATCAAAAGATATATTTGTCATATCTTATAAATCTATTACTTTTAACTAATTTTAATTCATAACCTCTTAATCTATCAAGTTATACACGACAGGGTTGAACTCATTTGGCGAATAAGATCATATCTAATCAAATTAGATAGCGTATATGGACTAGGTTGTCATGATTTTGACTATATGTTAATTGTAATTAAGGATCCTAATTTTGACTAAAGAGAGTTGAATTGAAACATCCTTTGAATATAATAATAATTATGAAATGACACTTTGGTAATTTGGTCACATGACGTGTTAGATTTTTCTCTTATAAAGAAGTTTGATAATTTAAGTTATTAAAGATTTGTTGGAACAAAAAAGATGGATGGTTATGTCAATTGTGAGATTATTACTAAGATCGATACTTAATTGCAAAAGAAAGTATAGAAAGTAGGTCCCACGTGTTTCTAAAATAAAAACAATTCACCTATTTTATATTGTGCGATTAATTTTGAAATGAAACTACACGTTCAAATATTAGCTTTAATAAACAAAAATTCTATAATTCAAAAAATATTGACCTAATTTTAAATACACTTAGAATCTCAATCCAAACTTTCCGAATGTTGAAAAATTTTACATAAAAAAAAAGGAAAAAAAAGAAAAAAAGCATCATAATTTTAAAAAGTACTTTTCTTATTATAAATTAATTAATTATGAGATCATAAACCTCATCATATTTGATAGTTAACTTTGCACATTATTTATTTTATTTGGTAATAGTGTCTTTTTATTCACTCAATTAACTTTTAACTTAATTTGAGATTTTTAACTAAAAATTTTGAAGTCGTGACAAAATTGTATTATTTACTTGCACTATTCTTAAATGTACTCATCATAGATGGTGGTGTTGAGTAAGCTATAGGAAGAGTCTACTCCATACCCAAGTTGTCTCAAAAGGCCAAAAAACAAATCCTATAAAAAAATTTAAATTAAAGCAAAATGGGAATTATTGCAGACAAAAATGTTGACTGACTTGAGATGATAATTATTAGTGACTGGGGAGATCCATCTTAATCAAATATAATAAATTAAAATTGAATTCATTTCATCATTAGTTGGAGTAATAAAAACACTAATATGATATATATAATTTATCAACAAAAAAAAATGAATTTAATTAGTATGGTTTACCTTCGCTTGTGTTGAAAGATCTATACAACCATCGTCATCATCCATAAATCCTTAGAGAGACAGAGAGGAAATTGATTATGAAATCATCATAAAATATGAAATTGATTATTAAATTTTCATTAAATTTAATTTGGTAACACATGTTTTTAAAATGCGAAATTACTTATAAAATGACCATTAATTTAAAATTATGAAAAAAAATTAAATTCAAAATTTATTTTATAAAATATAGAAAGACAATTAAAAAAAATATTATGTATACTAAAATGTATATATGAATAAAAAAAAATAAAAGAAAAAGGAGGAAAAACAATTAAAAGTAAATTTTAATTTAAGTAATTAAAAAAAAAAAAAAAAAATCAAGCGTTTAACTAGCATTGAAACGCTGAAAATGTTTTTTTGTCAAAATCCTGTTACGAACACCCTACAGAAATGAAGTTAGCCTTACATCAAATGGTTTCAGTACATTACAAGAATGTTTTCCAGTTTAAAGATAGAGTAAGAACATCGTAATTCTCTTTAGTGCATCAGCAGTAATCATGCTAACAAGATCATTGCTGGAATTGTATGAGTCAAAATATGCCTAGTAAATAACTAGATTTTTTTTTTAAAGTCAGTTTATACACATCAAAATTACTATACAAAAAAGAAAAATAAAACGAAATTTATTAATTGCATAACGTAAAGATATTTAACAATATTGGAGCTTATGCTTTGCCTCTTTTTCTCTCATTTTCAAAGTTGAAATATTTTATCATTATTCCCACATGAATGGAGTAAATATTTTTGCACAGAATTTTCTCCACTTTAATGTATGAAAATGGACCCACCAAAGAAAATGGAAACTCATTGGTCAATTGAAGAGCAATCACAAGGATAAGGTTTGGCCAATCAAAACCCAATGTCATATTTTCTCTTTTGAAAACAACTCATCATCATAAACAACCAAAAAAAACTTCAACTCTCTTCCCCAATTAAAACCCAAACAGAGAGAACCTTTATTCTCTAAAACAAACACCCCCTGTGATCTCAAATTTGCTTCAACTAAAATCTAGGCAGTTTAAAAAATATGTATATTTAATTTTTTGCATAATTTATAGCATTAATTCAGTTCTAGATTCTATTTTCTTTCCCCAAGTTGAGAGAATATAGAACAAAAAAGAAGCATAGAAGAAGACACCTCAAGCCTATAATGGCTGTCAATTGCTCCAAAAATGCTCTCTCTCTCTCTTTCTCTCTGGTCCTATCATCTATACGTGATATTAAAGCAAGACGAAAATCCAAATATCTATGATCTATGATCTATATATATATATTTCTGTAAGAACTCTCTTTCTTTGTTTCTTATAACATTATGGCGACCGAGATTGCGAAGGAGCCGACCGATCCCAAACGGAGCACCATGGAGTTAGAAGACAAGGAATCAGGCAAGAATCCACGGTGGAAGAGGCTCCAACCGTGGACAAAACAATTGACAGTAAGAGGAGTAGTAGCGAGCGTGATTATTGGAAGCGTCTACAGTGTGATAGCCATGAAATTGAACCTGACCACGGGGCTTGTCCCGAACCTAAACGTGTCGGCGGCGCTGCTTGCTTTCATATTTGTACGGACGTGGACCAAAACGCTTGAGAAGGCTGGCTTTGTTACCAAGCCCTTCACTCGCCAAGAGAATACCATGATCCAAACTAGTGCCGTTGCATGTTACAGCATCGCAGTTGGAGGTAAATTAAATGCCTTTTGTATATGTTTTGTTTTTTGTTTCAATTTCTTGAAAATAAAATCAAAGAAACTGGTTTTGATTTGTAAAGGTGATGTTGAACTGAATTACTTAAAACAAACGCGCTTGACTTGAGTTTTTTTAATAAAGTTAATAGAGGGAGTTGTGATTAGTAGCTATGTCTTAATTTGGCAAAATGAGTATTGCATTGATCACTATCAAATTAGAAATTCCATTCTCCATTCACTATTTTGTTATATATATATATATATATATATATATTTTTTTTTTTTTTTTTTTTTGAGTACAAGTGAGGATTTTTTTTTTTTTTTTTTTTTAACTAAAATTTACCATATATTTTATTTTTCACTTTTTATTCGCATCATTGGTAATTATTTAACAGCAATAATTTATGAATTTTAGTTAAAATATCATTTTAGTGTGTTTGTATCGTTTTGGTCATTATATTTTTTAATTTTCAATTGTCATGTCTATACAATTTAAATTTGATCATTTTAAATGTTTTTTTTTTTTGTTGATTTTCTCAATATTTGCCCTAAGTACTAAAATTATTATTTATTATTGTTATTATCGGATCAATTTGAATGAAATAAAATTTTAAGCTATATGGAAATTAGGAACATTAGAATAACTAAAATAAAATAAAATATAAATTTATAAATAGCAAAAAAGGATTTTAATCACTATATTTTTTTTTCTTCAATACTAAGTATACATATCTATTTCTAACCCAAAATAGGGTTATAGATCATATTATTCGAAACTAGAAACTTAAAAAATGTTGAACCCTTTCCGAGATAAATTAGCTCTTATCATCTCCAATTAATTTAGAGGTAAAACTTGACATTATCTAATAGACTACTCTCATCATCAATCAATACAATTAGTTTCGAGATAAAATCTCGAACATTTCTAAACAAAAGTGTTTGCAACTTCGATTGAAAAGACATTTGTTACAAGGTTTAAATTTATTGTGTGTAAAAATACAGGTGGATTTGCATCATATTTATTGGGAATGAATAGAAAGACATATGAATTATCAGGAGTAAACACGGAAGGAAATTCTTCATATAGTGTGAAAGAACCAGGATTGGGATGGATGACCGCCTTTCTTTTTCTAGTTTGCTTTGTTGGTCTTTTTGTTTTGATTCCTCTCAGAAAGGTTTGTTTTAATTTTTTTTCTTCTTCATCTTCGTCTCTACTTTTTTTTAATGATGTTTAATTAATTCACTACCCTTTTTCTTTTTTGTGTTTAGGTTCAAATGTTTTAAGATGACGCAAAATCAGATCTTAATTATAAACAAATATATATATAAAAATCTTTTTAATATATAAAGAAGAAGAAAAAGAAAAAGTAAGATATTTTTATGGGTTGTAACTTTTTAATGATTGATTCCATTTCCAAGATGTTTATTGGGCTGCGATATAGGAAAGCACATGTTCTGTTTTTTTGTACAATGTTATGGATTTTATTATAAACTGTCCATGACAAATAATTGATTTTTTTTTTTTTTTTTTTTTTTTTTATCAATTTTCTTAATTTCCAAATTGTTTCACTTTTTAGAAAAAATGTTTAATTAAACTTTCATTTTACCTTCAGCTTCAAGAAATCTTATGTTTAAATGCTTGCTTTCAAGAAAATTTGATGTATATAGGAAATTATAACCTCTTTATTTTGAATATAGCAATTTTCTAAAAATATTTTATAGTTAAATATTTCAATCTTTATTGTTTTCAATTAATATAGCTTCACAATTTTTTTTTTTTTTTTTTTAATTTGGTATTCATGAAAAATCCCTACTTTTCTACTCTCAATTGTGAACTGAGTATAATATTTTACTACTTTATTAAATTTGTGACTAAATACCATTTTTTAGGATAACAAAAGTGATTATTAGAAAAACCAAACTCCAATCTAAAAGTAGTATTTTTGGATTTGGATTTTTTTTTTTTTTTTATCTCATTTGGATTTTTTTTTTTTACAGTCACTTGGGCTGAATTTAATTTTTATTTATTTATTTATTTATTTTTGAATTTTAATTGATGGAAGAGGACAACAATCCTTTTGAAGAATACATTATTGCTGGTGCTGATTAACGCTAACCAAAAATTTAATTTTGATTTGAAGCATATTAAATTCTAGAAAAGTGGTTACTATAGTTTGACGTAGAATAATAGAATATATACAAAAGTAAAAAGAAAAGGTAAATAATAAAGTGATTGGTGGTACAGGTTATGATAGTGGACCTGCAACTGACATACCCCAGTGGCATGGCGACGGCAGTACTGATAAATGGCTTTCACACTCAGGGCGATGACATGGCAAAGTAGACTTTTTATTTTCCCTCTCTCATTATTTTATTATTATTATTTTCTTTTTTGTTTTTTTAAGGTCAATTACGACATATGATTGTTAGCATTAAATTTTTATTATTCGATAAAAGCTTAAAAAATATATCTAACCATTGTATACTCTAATCAATTACATAAATTAAATTTTAATTTTAAAAATTTTATGATGACTTAAAATAAAGTAGATTAAATATGAGTTTACTTTGATTTTTATTAAAAAGAATTGTGTTGATGCCGAAAAATGATCAACTGAAATTCATAGTACAATTTATTTACAGAGGACGAGAAGCCTGCAAAAAATAACAAAATTAGACACATTGGTGTGATGTGAGCCACAGAGCCGATGCCTAAGTCAGTAAAGTGTTTAGGAGAGTAATTTAGAAGTAGCTTTTAGAATTTATAACGACTTACCA
>JBBMEG010000027.1:9964646-9975602 GCA_037832605.1 Cyclanthera cordifolia
AAAATTGCGATAGATGTTCTATATATTTTCACAAAATAATTACAAATGTAGTCAAATTTTATAATATTAACATATATAGTCATTAATATTGTATTATAAGAAAATATTCGATAAATTCATTAATACAATGAGTATATTTACTATTTTTAAAAAATAAATATATTTATAATTATTTTCTACATTTGACCAACTTTATAAATTTTTATTTTAATGGTTGACAGGAAGCAAGTTAAAGGGTTTGCAAAGTACTTTTCATTCAGCTTCTTATGGGCTTTATTCAAATGGTTCTTTTCTGGAAAAGAAACTTGTGGTGGGTTCTCCCAATTCCCCACTTTTGGGCTCAAAGCTTGGAAACAAACGTACATTTTCTTTTCTTTTTTCATTTTTTTATTATAATAAATTCTCGTTGATAATCATTTAATTTAATTTTTAAATTATATAAATAATTGCAGATTTTTCTTCGATTTTAATACAACCTTTGTGGGAGCAGGAATGATTTGTTCTCATTTAGTGAACTTATCATTGCTTCTGGGAGCGGTTTTATCTTACGGTTTAATGTGGCCTCTTCTTGACCGGCTCAAAGGGCGTTGGTACGCCGAAAGTTTGGAAGAGAGTGATATGAAGAGTTTGTATGGATATAAGGTTTATTATTATTATTATTATTATTATTATTTTGTAGATTAATTAAAATTAACTATTTCACAATCTTATTTAATTTCAAATTTTAATTTCTTTCAGGTGTTTTTATCAGTTGCTCTTATTTTAGGAGATGGGCTTTACAACTTCATTAAGATTATTGCTTCGACTGTAAAAAACGTACACCATAGGATCAACAAAGCAAAGACAGGTTCCTCTCAATTCTTCTTTTTCATCATTGCTTTATTTAAGCTTCATATATTATTCTACTTGTTTATCATAATCCATGACTAAGAAAGTGTGAGCATCAATCTCAAAACCAATTGACAATGAGAGGAGTAGCCCACTATGTGTTATACATGATTGAAGTCTCCATCTTACCGATGTGAGATATTATGAGATCCTCAACAGACCTTCTCAAGATGGTGTTTCTTTGGGGCTCACCATATGTCCGTTTTTTTATTTTTAAAATTTATTTCTTTGATATTATAATGAATATTGACTATCAATTTTCTTTACGATTTATTAGAAATAACCTATGTACACAAAATGTACATAAATTTTTCTAAAATTTACTGTGATTTGTATGAAATAATATGTCAAATTAAAACCCTATTATTTAATTAACCCAATTATTACTAATTAGATAGGTTCATTTTCAGGATAAAAATTATAACTATTTGAATAAAATTTATCATATTTATTAAAAAATCTCAAATTAAAACTACATCAATATATTTACTTTTTTATAACTATATCAAATTTACGAAATATGCCTAATAAAAAGTTAAAAAAAGCAACAAATTTTCTTGTTAAAGAAAATAAATGTTAAATTTATTGTTATAAAAAAAAACTATTTTGTTAATTATTTTTAATCTTTTTAATTTAAATTCAAATTATTAAAAAAACTTAAAAAAAAACATTCATAACTCTTATTATAATAATCTCCGCTTCCGATATCTTTTATCATAACTTCAAACACAATAGGATTTATAATAATCCATTGCTAAAATAAAATAAAGCGTTTAATATAGTTATGATTAGTTCATAATGTTTTATTTTGTTGTTGGAGCAGATTTAGACAACAACGAGAAACCTGTAACAGAACAAAAGCAAGAAAACGAAGTGTTCGTACGAGAAAACATTCCACAATGGCTGGGTTTAATTGGATACCTAATCTTCAGCGCCATTTCCATAATCGCAATCCCTCAAATGTTCCCTCAACTTAAATGGTATTTCGTAATCATAGCCTACATCCTAGCCCCGGCTTTAGCCTTCTGCAACGCCTACGGTGCCGGCCTCACCGACATCAACATGGCCTACAACTACGGCAAAGTCGCCCTCTTCCTCCTAGCCGCCCTCAGCCCCAAACATGACGCCCTCATCGCGGGCCTCGCAGGGGCTGGCGTCATCAAATCCGTCGTATCCGTGGCCTGCATTCTCATGCAGGATTTCAAAACCGCACATTTAACCTCCACCTCCCCGCGCGCCATGTTCCTGAGCCAGGTTATAGGCACCGCGGTCGGGTGCGTGACGGCCCCGCTAAGCTTCTTTTTGTTCTACAAGGCATTCGACGTCGGGAACCCGGAGGGGGAATTCAAGGCGCCGTACGCTTTGATATATCGGAACATGGCGATATTGGGGGTGGAAGGGGTTGGGGTGTTGCCGAAGCATTGTTTGGAGATTTGTTATGGGTTGTTTGGGGTTGCAGTATTGGTGAATTTGGTTAAGGATTTTGGTGGGAGGAGAGTTGGGAGATTGATGCCTTTGCCTATGGTCATGGCTGTGCCGTTTTTGGTTGGTGGGTATTTTGCGATTGATATGTGTTTGGGGAGCTTGATAGTGTTTGTTTGGGGGAAGTTGAATAAGGATAAGGCTGACATCATGGTTCCTGCTGTGGCTTCTGGGTTGATTTGTGGGGAAGGGCTTTGGACTTTGCCTGCCTCTGTTCTTGCTCTTGCTAAGATTAATCCTCCTATTTGTATGAAATTTGTTCCCTCCTAGAGACTTCAATTATCTTTTTGTATTTTTTTTTTTTTTATGAGCTAGAGTGCACTATCCATTTTCCCCATATTTGACTTTTTTTTTTTTTTTTTTTTATTTATAATAATGGGCGAAGATTCGAATCTAATACTGCTTAGTCATTAGATCTATATTAATGTTGATGCTCGACTTTATGTATAGTTTGTAATCAAGAATGAGTTTTTTTCCACTGGCCTCTTTAATATATTCTTTTTCTTCAAGTTATACATGCTTTTACTTTTTGTTGTTAAAGAACTGTTTTTATCCTTCTTATAATGTCGAGGGATCATAATTAGACATTCAAGGATCAAAAGATTAAAATTAAGCAAATGTAAAAATCTAAAGATTAAAATTAGAGCTATCAAACTGAAGGAACAAAATAAAATAAATGAAAACTTACAAAATTAATCAAATATAAAATTAATTATAAGTATAATCAATTTCAAAAATAAAAAAGAAAGGTAGTTAATTGTATTAATAGATAGTATCATGTATTTTTTAGTTCAAATTACATTTGAACTAAAAAATAAGTATCAATCTCAAAAATCAATATTTGATGTTCAAACCTAATCATTATAGAATCACTATTTTGAGGGGTTATTTTTTTTTCTTTCTTTTTTCTAAATTCATTCGATACTATTTTGATTTATAGATTTAAATGGATGACCTGTGTGATTACTGAGTTATGGCTCATGCCACTAGCTACAACTATACTCATATATTTACAACTATATTCATTCATCTCCTTCGTTTCTTCTCTACTTCATCATCAATTTTTCTTCATTCAAAAATTTAATAATCAATTTTCATTGTATTAATCAGTTAATATGGCCAGTTTTCTTTTACTACTTAAACTGATTAGCTTTTATTAGTACACCGATTGATCACTTCTATCAATTACACACGACTGACTTCTATCAGTTACACTAATAGATTTCTATGACTTACATTATAACTTCTATCACTTAAACTGATGAGCTTCTATCAGATATAAAGATTGTATTCTATCAATTACATAGATTGACTTCCATCAGTTACTCTATTTGATTTCTATCAATTATTGTGATTGACTTATACTGGTTACACTTACAACTTAAAACAAGTCGATTCAATCATATTCAATACCATGTTTTCTAAGGAAAATGTTCAAACATAGTTGATTTAACCAAAAGAGAGATAAACGTTTTCATTGAAAACAAATAATTGCATCGAATAGGCCAAAGTTGGAGTGCTATGCTTTCATTCCCTAATTAATACTTCAAATAGAGTAAATTTTAATTAGCATTACATAATTAATTGGTAGTTTATTGACAATTTATATGGAGACATATTTAAATTATATTATTTACAAAATCAGTCCTCCTACCAACCAATCGATAATTAAATTATGTATAAGATTTATAAATAATTATTTATTAATTCAATAATATTAGGTGGAGCAACTTGAACATGTGTAACCATTTTTTTTTATATTGAATCTATCATCATTTTAAACTATGGTGTATTATATTATAAAACACGCTTCAACTAGTTTTATGAGATATATTTAAATTTTCTTATCAGAGAAAATTATAGAAATTGATTTTTTAATTAGATACATTATTATTGATTAATTCATAAACTCTTCAATCCTAAATTCGTCTATTTACTAGGCTAAACATTGTAGTTTACATTTTAGCTTCTTTTTATAGCTGATTATGTCATTCAATCTATTACAGTTGTATTAATAAAACGTATTGATCCTTTCAAAAAAAAAAAAAAAACGTATTTATCTAAAAGAGCAGTAGTTCAGCTTTATACTAAAGGACGGTGAAATCACGAGTTTTAAAACGTATTATTAATTATATCAGCAAATATTTTATAATTCTACCTACCTTTGTGTTTATTTGAAAATAACTCATCCAATATAATTTCTGGATAAATTTTGTCAAAAGAATAAATCTTTCAAACAACAATGCAACATTTCTTTGACCACCGTACAAATTTTAAATCATTCCCATGTGCATCTATTTTTTTATTTTTCATATAACTTATCTTTTACTTGCATCATTATCTTTTTTTTTTTTCTCCAAAACCATTTACTTTACTCATCTAAATTCAAAAATAATAATTCTCTTCCCAATCATTCATTTCACAAAAAAAAAAAAAAAACATAAATAATGATTCTTCTTATAACATTCACTTTCTTTTTCTCTCTCTAATTCTCTTTTCCCTTCTAATTATTTTTGACGCTGGAGAACAACATGCGTATATAATAAATGATGATACTATTGGTACCTTCTGTTTTACAGATTGTAGATATCATGATCTGGTTGTTCATGTGGACACATATTAATTAAAGAGGTTGCCTATGAAAAATAGTTTTGCATAAGATTGAACCAGAAATATTGAATTTGTCTAAGAAATTACGTTATAGACGTAGATCAAACATTTCACTAAGATGATTGTATGCTAGTATGGTCTTAATCCTGAGTGAGGTGTAAACTCTTACTTGTGCATGAGTAAAACTAGGCAGTTAATACTGGGTCAATATGTCTCTCATAGATGAAATTCACTCATTCTCTAGTTTTATGAAAGTAGAGGAGTTGCTGGTCTCTTATATAAGAACTTAATCCGGGTCTTGAACAAAAGGGTACCCTTCTCATTTACTCGAGAGGACACTTGTTTATGGTTGGATCATGAATAACTCGTTCATTAAAAGAATCGATAGTAAAGGAAAAGATGTAATTACAAGAGTAAAATAGACGTTTAACTCAAGGGGACACTTGTTTATCTATGACAAATCAATCATGATGGTGACTTTGTATATAGATTAAAAGTTAATCTAAAACCAAAAATTAAAGTATGTATGCTTATATGTTTATTGCTTTGGTCTGGCTATGGATGTTTTCCTAATAATTCGCAAAAGCACATTAGAATCTCATGGTGGGTTCAGAAAATAAAATAACTTGACTAACTTAATCATCCAATTAAAAATAACCTTAAATCTCATGGTGGGCTAATGTGGAATTAGAGTTCATGGTCTGTATATAGCAGAAAATTAATTAAGAAAAAACTTTAACAATTCAACTAACCAAATTAATTAAACATCTAATATAAACTTGATTATTAAATGATCATCTAATCCCTCCACTCCCCTATAAATAACCCTATAAAACTTGATCTCAATATCCACCCATAATCCATTCTCAATCCTACAAAAAGCTCTTCACTTTCTTTTTGTTTCTCTTGTCATTAAAATATCTCTACTTCTTTTAGTTATGCCTAAAGTAGAACTTCACTCTTCTCTCCAATGCCTGAACAATAATAACAAGAAGTTCAATTTCGAGACAAAACCCAAAGCTCTAGTCTCGTAGGGGCGGGATCAGGATCCCGAGGCTGCTCTGGCAGCAGCCCGCCCCGAGTTCGGAGAGCATGGTGGTGTGAACATGTCGATAGAAAACTCAATTACGTTCACAGTGATGGAGGCCGAAACGATGCGTCGAATGTTCAAAGGGGAGTTGGGTCCAGAAAGGGACTTCTTCATTTATAGCCGTCACTTCAACCCGACCGTGATGGCCCTCGGGAGGCAGATGGCGGCGCTCGAAGGGACCGAGGCCGCATATTGCACATCGAGCGGGATGGCTGCTGTGTCATCTGTTTTGCTTCAGCTAGTGAACTTCGGTGGGCATATCGTGGCCTCGAGGACGCTCTACGGCGGCACCCATGCGTTGCTCTCACATTTTCTTCCGAGGATTTGCAATATTAAGACCACGTTTGTGGACGTGAAGGACCATGTGATGGTTAGAGATGCCATGGTGGAGGGAAAGACTAAGGTATGTTCAATAATTTACCATGAATTAATTGTAATTTTATGTTCATATAAAGTTGAGTTAATTCTAATTGTAAATTTGATTTTTTTTTTTTTTTTAATTTTTTTTTTTAGTATGGAAATAGTTTCAATTTTGTTCTTTTTCAAAATTAGACGTTCCTTTGAATATTCGGGCCAAGTTTCAATTAATTTTGTTATTAAGGTATAATCAAAATTTTAAATGTTATAACCATATTGAGAATTTCTTTTAGGTAACAATGAATTAATGTTTACTACTTTGGTTAATCATGTGGTGACTATAACAAAATTTAAATCCAAATAAATTATAAAGATTTAAATTGAAGCAAAATGTTTGAAGTATGTAATAAAATAATATCTTGAACTTTTAGGTGTTGTATTTTGAGACGGTGGCGAACCCAACGTTGACCGTGGCGAACATCCCGGAGCTCAGCCGGATGGCGCATGAAAAGGGGGTAACGGTGGTGGTGGATAACACTTTCTCGCCCATGTGTATCTCGCCGGCGAAGCACGGCGCCGACGTCGTGGTTCATAGCTGCTCCAAGTTTATCAGCGGCAGCGCCGACATTATTGCCGGTATATGATTAATCACTTTTTTTTTTCTCATCTAGTTTTGATTAGATTTTTTTAAAATTAGTAAGCTAACTGACAATTAATTTTTAAATTATCTTATTATTTATTATATTCCTAATTAAATTGTAAAATGACTTCTACCTTACACAAACTGTGAGTGACGTTGGGTTGGTTTAGAAATGAGATAGATTAGGTTATAATTTTATGGTTGAATTATCATTTTTGTCTTCAGATTTTTAGTTTTGATTTTTCCACTTATTTTGAATCCTAACTTTTAAGACTCCAAATTCAATTCTTATATACTTTCATGTGTATTTCCTTTTAAGACAATTTAGAAACTAAATTTGAAATATTTAAAAGTTAAATGATCAAAATAAAACAAATTTAAAAGTTTAGGTCTCGTTTGATAATCATTTTATTTTTTTAGCTTTTGATTTTTAAAATTTAAACATATATTTACATCAATCTCTATATATGTCTTATATTTTCTTTAAATAAGTATATAAATCATAACCAAATTTCATAAACCAAAACAAGTATTTGGAAGTTTTTTTTTTTTTTAGCTTTCAAATTTTGAATTTGTTTTTAAAATATAAGGAAGATGTAAGCATCAAAGTGTTGAGGATGCAAACAATATGTCCTACATCGGTTAGAATACGGGAAGATCATGGTATATAAGTGTTGACAACCATCTCCATTGATATGAGACCTTTTGGGTGAAACCAAAAGCAAAGTCATGTGGGTGTATGCCCAAAGTGAACAATTATCAAAATGAATTAAAATTGGGTTGGATAAGTTGACGAACTGAACTACCCGAAACTTTGATTTGATCTAAAAAAAATTTCTTAACTCAAAACTAACATAATATTTTATTTATTTGTTTATTTTTTGGTAAGGTGGTGTTTGTGGATCAAAGAAGTTGGTGAATTCCATGATGGATCTTCAGCAAGGGACACTGATGCTTCTTGGGCCAACAATGAACGCCAAAGTTGCATCAGAACTCTCTCAAAGAATCCCTCATTTGGGCCTCCGAATGAGAGAGCATTCCCACAGAGCTTTACTCTTTGCTCAACGAATCTACACTCTCGGCTTCAAAGTCATATACCCTGGCCTCATTCATCACCCTGACAACACCCTTCTAACCTCCCTCGTAAACAAACCCTACGGCTATGGCGGAGTTTTCTGCATCGACATGGACACCGAAGAGCGAGCAAACAAGCTTATGAATCTCCTTCAAAACCACACTCGTTTCGGCCTCATGGCCGTGAGCCTCGGCTTCTTCGAGACCCTCATGTCATGCTCTGGTATATAATGTTAAAGTCTCTCATCAATTTAATTCAAAAACTTAACCCGATAAGTTTGAGTAAATTATTTAATTTATATTACAGGTAGTAGCACGAGTAGCGAGATGAACTACGAGGAGAAGAAGTTAGCTGGCATTTCGCCCGGATTGATTAGGATGTCGGTTGGATATGTTGGAACCATAGAGCAGAAATGGAGCCAATTGGAGAAGGCACTCATGAAGATGAAGATGTGAAGGATTTCATATATATATATATATATAACTGAATTTTATGTTTACAGTATTTATAATGTTAGACTTGGTGGTAGAAAGTTAAAGTTAAATGAGTGCACACTTAAATGTGTGTACATGCGTATGTCTTTTTAAGGTTTTATATATGAACATTATGCGGCTTATGTTGTACTCTCATAATTTTATTTAAGAGCTAGTCTTTGTAATAAGCAAGTCAATTAAAATGGAACATAAATGATTTCTTAGTATATATGTCCAATGCTATGAACAACCAACATTCTCAAACCTCAACATTGATTTTGTCAATTTTGACAATTACTCTTCGTGACTTTAATTTTTGTTAACATGTTAAAAGACCTTACATTCATGGAGGTGTTGTCCCTTACTTATATCCACAAGATATTTCATCTATCTTAGTTGGGTCTTTGTTTGCATGCAACATCAACGATCATTTCCTCAAGCAAAGTGCACCTTGAATCTTTCCATACATTTAGTAGTAATATATTAGTTTATATAAGAAGATCTCCCGAGCTCTAACAAAGTACACCCAAACTATACTATGTTGGCCCTCTATGTGTCTAGACCCAGAGTTTTCACCTACATCGCTAAAGTCAAGAGTTTGCCTCTAATACTACTAGTTATTCAACCAAGTCTACATAAGCTCAGCCCAAAACCTCCAAATGAGCCCAATGCCATGCCCAATTGCAAGCTTGATCCAGCTGTACGTAGGACCCAATTGAATTGTTTGAACTCGAAGTCCAATCTTGAACCCGTGCCCGACTTCTAGAAGACCCGACAATTGTATTGGGAATCAACGATCAAAATTGCTCCCCTTACACAATTGATAGACTAAATAAGGTTGTTGATAGACTCAATTAATTCAGTGACAGTCTCCCATCAACTTTTTAAAAATAAAGATAAATTTTGAATTTTTGAAAAATGAATGAAAAATTTTGCTAAGCATCAATTAATTATATATATATATATATATATATTTAATTGTATAACTAAAATAGGTGAAGAAAAATGTGTTATATAGTATCCCTATTTTTTTTATCATAAAATCTACATCAAATAATAGTAACATTTTTAATGTTTATGAGTTTACTAAACTAGCATGTATGATGTGGTAAAACGTAAATGAGAAGGAAAAAGAAAATATTATTTTTTACCATTTGACTCACTTAATTATCATTCAACAATTACTAATTTAATTTGACTTCTCTAAAAAAAAATTTCTTGCTAAGCATCCAGTCCCAACTTCATATACCTATTAACAAAAAAAAAATTAAAATTAAACATAAAGTAAAAGGTGAGTTGGATGTCCACACAATGTTTGTTAATTAATTAAGTTAAAAACATTCCCTCTAAACAAAGATACAGTATGTCTAATCAAGTTAATATGTACTAATATATATATATATATATATAGATTTGAAAAGTTTGTAAAAAGGTGAGCCAAAACAAGAAGAGGAAGCAGGGTAGGGTAGCCCCTTGGCAATGCATGGTGTGTAATTGCTGATGTTGACTTCTCTCATTTAACACAAATGATTCAGATTTCACAGACTGAAAGAGACAATAATTATAAACATTTATGTGAACCCATATCTCTCACTTTCTAAATTTTATCACACAATGAGACACACTCACTCACTCACTCATCACCCTCCCATTTCTCTCTCTCTCTCTCTCTCTCTCTCATTTTTGGGATTTAATAACAATTAGGTATGTTTGGTCATGACCGAAAGAGAAGAGATCAAAAGGCCAAGAAAGGGTTAAAAGAAGGAACCTAGTAGTGAAATAGTAATTCATGGGAGAGGAATGTGGCACGCCAAGAGCTTCCCTTCTCCTTTCATCTCATTCCACCACCCCAAACATATACTTAAAATGGAAGATTAGAGTTCATCACTATTTATGTATTATGTTGTACATTGAAATTATGCTCATTTTAACTTCTTTTGCGCCCTATTTTTATGAACTTGATTTAAATTTAAGATTTTTTTTATCAGGCACATCTCAAATATTTTTGTTGATAAAACATTTTGGTTGTTTATAGATTGAATCTTTAAAATTTTGAAATTTTAATATTTTTATTGACCACTGAATCAACTATGATTATTAAATTAACAACAATACTCAGAAACTTCTTAAGAAGTAGCTAATACGTACTTCCCACCATTTGTGAGAATAAAATGACGTGGAAAATCATCCGTAAATCATCATTTTCTATATATTTTCTAATACATGTTTTTTTATATACTCACGTGACATTATTATCCTCACAAATTGTAAAAAGTACATACTATATGGTTCCTAGGAAGTACCTAGCTAAGTCTTACTCTTAAACTAAAGAACTGGAAAA
>JBBMEG010000027.1:9984905-9998194 GCA_037832605.1 Cyclanthera cordifolia
GTACATGCAAGTACAATGAATCAAGTATGCGTTTCAATATGTACGATTATATATAATGATAAGTCGCTAAATGTCTGTTCACGGTAGAATCTAATTTTAGATATTTAGGGAATTTATTAGAATACGATCTTAATTTAACAATTTAAAAAATTGAAAAAAAAAAAAAAAGAAAGAAAGTTGGCTAGAGAGAGATGTTTATTTGTTCACAAATAAAATCGGGTACTTGGTTGGGATTTTTTGGGTTCATTTTATTATTGCTTTTCATTGTATTTTAAACCAAGTTTATTTATTTTCCATTTGAATTTTTTCTCGAAAGATATAGATAAAAATAGACCAACTAAATGACACTTATATTTGCATAATGTACATACATGTATAAATTGAAAACATTTCGACCAAGACGCTACAGTTATGTACATACGTGTGCATATTATAATTCTTCAACAACACTTTGTTTTAGATCAAACTTTATTATGTTAAGGGCAGAATTAAAATGTTGCAAATTATGATATGGGAGATCTTACTAATCATGTCGTAAATGCGGTAGTGAGATGCATTAAAACTATTACACTTTTAATCACATTCAAATAAGATGTTATTTATAATCACTCTACTAAAATCATGATTCAAACAAGTTATGAATTAAAACTCTTTATAAAAACTATAAAAACTATTATTCAAATGGACAAGTAATAAAATTTAAATATTTAATCACTTAAAATAATTTTTCATTTATAATTACTTTACAATTTTTATATCCAAACACGTTCATCAGATATTTTAAAAAGAAACACCAACTCTAGACTTTCTTTTTAATGTTGTTAATCAATAATTCACTTTTTTCTTTTTTTTTTTTTTTGTAATATTTTCTAAGTTTATTTGAATTTAAGCATTTGAGTTCTTCCAAATTTCCTCGAGCTCTCTAGCAAAGGCTTTTTGTCTTCCAACGACGATTGTGATGTGGTCTTTGTTTTTCACAACACTCAGACGCGCTTTCGGCACACGCGCCTTCACTTTGTAGCTGCAGTCCACGGGAACGACATCGTCGTTGCCACCGTGGAATATGTTCACGCGGCAGTTCACGCGCTCTCGGACTATGTCTAAATAC
Source organism: Cyclanthera cordifolia (assembly GCA_037832605.1). Lineage (NCBI taxonomy): Eukaryota > Viridiplantae > Streptophyta > Magnoliopsida > Cucurbitales > Cucurbitaceae > Cyclanthera > Cyclanthera cordifolia. The sequence goes on from JBBMEG010000027.1 coordinate 9,986,014, forward strand.
CTTTCAATCTTGCCGCCAGTGCCACATATGACATTGTGGAGTGTATGCCACGCAGCGTTGTGCGTGTGGGCGAAAAATCCTTCGACTAAAAATGGCTTTATCCTGCAAAAGAAATAAATGGGCTATTTTTATTATTTAGTTTTTTAAAAATTGAACTCATTTAATACATTTTGGCAGGAGTATTTCACATTAATATTTATTAAATATTTTTAATAAAATTATATTCAAGCGAATTTTTAATTATAATTATTATTTTTAAATATTCAAAATAGTTCATCTTTCTAATTTTTGTTAATGGCAATCCTCTTTCTAAATACGAATTTTAAATATTCATAAAAATTATATTCAAACAAGTTTTTTATTGTAATCAATAATTCTAAATATTGAAAATAAAATTTAATTCTAAATACTCTTAAAAACTACATTCATACAAGTTTTTAGATTGCAATCATTAGTTATCATTACTTTTAAATATCCAAAACAAATCCTCAATCTAAATACTTATACTAGATACTCTTAAAAGCTTCATACAAACGATTTTTTGATTGCAATCAGTTCTAAATATTAATTCTAAATATTACTAAAATCAATTCAAACATCCCTCATATATGTTGTTTATAATAATCAAAATCATGAACTTTTAATTTAATTAATGACTTTTCTTAAAATCAATAAAGTGTTGTAATCATATGTCTATAAAGGATAAATTTATTGTATGAAAGAAGAAAATAAATCTCATTTATTCAATTTAGTTAAAGATTATAGAGCTCAACATATATTTGCTCCACGGGTTAGAGTCATAATTTAGCTCACCCGAACCCGGCCTAGAGTCATAATTTTGGTTGACTTAGAATTTACAAGACTTCCAATTTTATTATTAAATCCAATGAGAGTTAGATAAATAAATTCATTTTATTTCTTTTAAAAAGATTCCCAATAATGTATTTTCTAAAACAAGCAGGAAAAATGTTAGGTTTGGTAAGAAAAAAGAGGAGAGTTTAAAATACCTGTTTCTTGTGAGAACTTTGGTTAGAAACTCCCAAAAGCGATGATTCTTGCATATAAGTAGGCACACGGTCCTTGAGATGTGCTCGTACCAGCAAGCAATCGACGCCCCCAGTGCTATCGGCGGCCACACCCGCCTCGGTGCTACCTTCCGCATCACATATTGGCTCGCCTCTTCCCCTTTTGGTACGGGATAGTACGGCTGCCATTCATGTATTAACAATTAAATCACCACTAAACTTAAAAGTTTAATTTTTTTAGATTATATCAATTTTTCATGCTCCTAACATTGTAGCCTTGAAATTAACATCCTAAAGATTTGATTATGAAATGAACTAATTAACAACCGAGAGAATATAATTTTACACGAGTTCAAATACAATGAAGGAAGAAAAAATAATAATACTACAAAATTTGACACATGGTAAGTAGATATATAAGAGTCAAAAAGTGATTATTAATTTGAAAAGAATATGAAACAAATAGGAAAAGTTCAACAAATCCTAAAATAATCTGACATGTTACTATCAATGTCAATTGAAGAGTAAGGAAATTACTACCCATATAATACTATTTAATAAAGTAAAAAAAAAAAAAAAAAAAAAAAAAAAAAAAAAAAAAATATATATATATATATATATATATATATATATATATTGGTGTACTTATGGATGAAAATGTTCTGTGTTCAATTCCAGATTGATATAGAATTAAATAAATTTAAAAAGATGACATTACACGAGTTAAAAACGTACCGGTGCAAGCAACGTTATCGACTTGACCGCATCGGGGTGCTTGGCGGCTAGGGCCAAGGCTAAAATGCAGCCAAGGGAATGAGCAACGATGTGGAAGGACTTGACCTTGTAGGCCTCAAGAACTGAGGTTTCGATCTTGTCAATGTGTTCCTTCAACGTGTATAGTGAATCAGATGGCTTTGGGCTTCGACCGAAGCCAAGAAGATCAACAGCAAGGAGTCGATATGTCGATTTGGCCGACTCGGAGAAGTTAGGGAATAGTGTTTCCGCCCAAAATGCAGATGAAGAAATGAAGCCATGAATAAACAGTACGTCTTCACATGAGTGATCTGAAAATCAACAATTCTTAGAATTAAATGTTTAACCGTAGTTGTAATACATTAATGGTTACTCAACTTATAATTTTAAAGAGTTATTTTGATGGATTATTAAATTTTCAAAGAGTCAGCTAATTCCAACAATTCATTATATATAATTTTTTCTTTTCTACTGTAATAGCTAAAAGACATTAATGTATATTTAATATATATATATATATGATATGTTGAAAAAAACAAAAACAAATATTTGTTTGATATGAAAATTTTGAATCACTAACCATTTAGTCGTAAGTCATACAGATGTAAAGCTTTATAATTAGTTAAAAATAATCGGTTTGAAAATAAAATTTAAAAAATAGTTATTTTTTAATAATATAAAAGTATTTAGATAGAGAAAATGCAAACTAATTAAACATTGAACTTAGAATTTGGTTGGCAGTTACAAAAATCTTTCATTTATCTCTTTTAATTGTAAAGAAATAATGGTGGTGTGTAAAATACTACCGTCATAGTTCATAATTGTTATATCAAAAAATCAAATTAAAATTAAACAACATAAAAATCAAACAATGAAATTACCTTTTGGACCTTGTGAACGAACAAATAGCGATTGATTAGGGGAAGAAGAGCAACAAGCTGTACAAAGTTTACAATTACATTCCGACCATCTAGGATTTTGTCCGACATTGATCTTCTCTTCAACCATCTCAACAACGGTAGAGTTAACCGTAAACATCGATCCAACCATCGCCTTTGGGATCGAGCCATCGACAAAAGGCTTAACATTGAGCCGCCGGAGCTCATTAACAGCAACCTTAGAGAGGTCCGAGAGCAAAGAAGGACGAGTATAAAGAGTATTAGAAACTTCCTCGAGGCGAAGCTTGTTAGTGGACGAGGACAAGCCCTTTTCGGACATCAAAATCTTATGACCATGGCCACTCGTAATACCATTTTGATCACTAGACGAACAATAACAAGACTTCGATTCGGATTCGAAGAAGAAATCAGCCATTTTGTACACAAAACACAACAAAGTGTCGATGAGATCGAGAAGGGAGAAGATGAAAAAGCTGAGGGCTTCGTTTGAGAAATGGCCCATTGTTATGAACATACATTTGGCTGATCTTGCCATTGAGTTAGAAGTTGATGCTAACATTTTGAAAATTGAGACTGATTTTGGGGGTTTATAAAGGGGCTACCTTTCTCTTTTTTATTACTTAAATTTAATCATTTATTTATTATTATTATTATTATTATTATTATTGGTGTGTGTTTGTGGCTGTGGCTGTGGGTATCTCTTTTTAAATTTGAGGAGAGAGATCAATAGTCAGAAAGTAGCAATGAAAATTATGTATTGAATGTTTCATTTAATGCTATTTGTTAAGGTGAAGAAAGAAAGAGGGTAGGTGGTGGTTGAACTCCCCCTTTGTGCATTAGTCTTAGTCACAAGTTATTTATTTTTTTATTATTATTATTTTTTACTTAATTCACTTATTCTATATAATGTTAGAAGGTCTTTTTATTTTTCGATATATGATCATCAGTACTATTCTTTAGGTTCATAATTCTTGATTTCAATCTTTTTCTTACAATTGAATATCGATTTTAACGGTTGATATTTTGGCAAAATAAAGTTTTTTTTTAAGAAATGTACTTCATTAATAGGAATGATTATGCAAAGAGTACACCACAAAAAAGAGATTTCCAATCAGTATGGAGGTCAAAAAAATTCTCCTACTTAGAGCAATATTACAAACACTGATATTCTTTGAAGAATTTTGATTTCCAACACCAAAAATGGATGTTGACCAAAATGCCCTTTCAATAGCGATCAATTCGATATTGATATGTTTTTGAAGATGCGAATATTTCTTTCCAACTAAACAAATCAAAATACATACTAGTAATGATATTGTACAACATGGTTTAAGCGACACTAGTCATTTTTAAGTTGAGGCGTGATCGAATAAGAGAAGACATGTAGTTTTAGTTTCAAATGATCTCAAATGAAAACGCTTTAAACTTGATGTATTGACTACAATTAAATATCTTTCGTAACCAAGAATGAATCAATTATGTGAATAATATAAGTTTTGAAGAGAATTCATATGTGATTATGGTCGACAAACAGATAACAACCACCACTTGAACAAATTCATCTTTTACTCTAGATCTTCATTTTTTTTAATTGGCCAATTAAAATTTTATATATTTTGTGCAACTAAAATTTAGTATTGATTAAAATAAATTTTTAAGAATTTTTAGTTTTGGTTGTAAAACCGACATGCTATGTTTGTTTTCGGTAGAAGAAGAGTAATGACCACTCCTCAAGAATAACTAATTTTGTATTTGGCAGTAAACAACCGTTCTTAAACTTTCATTCAACCACTCTATCAAATTTGACATAAAACATATCACTAAATCTCTACTAACACAAATTCACAAACAACTAATTAATTACTCAAACCACTACTAATCATAACTCCTCAACTCCTCTCCGCTATTGAAAAAAAAAAGAAAAAAAAAAGATAAGCTCACATTTGACAGACACGTGGTAATAGTATGATCACATAAGAGCTAATTAAAAGTTGTCTCCTGTATTAATTTAACCATAATAAACATTCAATAGCAATATTTGGGGATGATTTGAATGAAAATTTCAACCAAACGAGTTTTGATGGTAATCGTTACTCTTAAATAGTTAAAATAAATCTTTATTTTAAATACTAATTTTACATATACTTAAAAGTTACATTCAAACAAACTTTTACGTGTAATCATTACTAATTTATTACTTTTAAATATTCAAAATAAAATTTTCATTCCAAATACTAATTTTAAACACTCTTAGAAATTACACACTCAAACAAGTTTTTGACTGCAGTCATTACTGATCATTATTCGTAAATTTTCAAAATAAATTTTCGTTCCAAATACTAATTTTAAATACTCTTTAAAACTACGTCCAAACAAACTTTTAACTTCATTCATTACTTTTAAATACTCTAAATAAATAATCATTTTAAATATTCTTAAAATTTAAATTCAAACATCCCATCAAATTATACTATAGAAATTAGAGTACAAAAAATTAAAAACTATATGAATATTAAAAAAACTGTGACTAAATCATTAATTCAACCCATCATTTTTCATTTTTAAGCCAAAATAAAATTTAAGGCACATTTTCTTTTCAAGTATAAATGAGAGAATGAGAACCACAAATTTTGCATTTAAAGATATCAGTACTCTCATTACACCAAATAATGAAAACTAACTCTCATAAATCAAAGAAAATAGGTTTTTTTTTTTTTTTTTTTTTTTTTTTTTTTTTTCTTTTGATAGAGATCTAAATTTCTAATGGGTAACTTAAAAATCTTTTATTAAGTCAAAATTATTGGTGGCCAAACTCATTTAATACTTTATTCAATAGTAATAATTAGTCTTATTGAATTGAATATAAATCTCTCTCTCTCTCTCTCTATATATATATATATATATATATATCTTTTTTTTTTTATATATAAAAAATTTGTCACAAACCGTTGGTATTAAATTTGAGGTGCCTACGGTGCATGAATTCTTCCACTCTCTTCACCGACGATCTAACTGCTATATCTCAAACTTCTTTACCTTCTTAGTTATAAACAAACTCGGGGCTGTTATAAACAAACTCCGGGGCTGTTCGCCTGAAATATTTAAGGTGGTTTTGAAAATCAACCGTTAACAGCTGGTTTTATTTAGTTAGTTTTTTTTTTTTTTTTTTTAAATTCTTCAGGCAGTTATGGGAGATGTTGGATGCCACGTGACTCGACACCAATGCGCCAGGCGGAGAACTTTATTTATTTATATATATTTTTTACTTCCATACCTACTTAAATAAAAATTAAAATTATTTTCCTAATTTTTATTTACAATTTTTTTTTTCTTTTGATAAATTTATTATATAAATATAACCCATATTTTAAAGAAATGTATTTAACTTAAAAACATGTTTGATTATTTTTAGTTAACTGTAATTTAATAATATATATATTAAAAATATGTTTTAATTCTGTAATCAACGTATTCTTTTTTTAATTTATATTATAATTTAAATTTAACAATAGTTTCATAATCAATTATATGGTGTATATTATTTCATTTTTGTTAATTGGATTGTTGACATATATATAATTGAATTTCATATTTTTATCAAACATGTTTCGTTATTTAAAAGATTTTGTAACTTAATATTAATGATAATTTCATAATTAATTCTATAATGTTTTAATTTTTTTCATATAATCAATATCATTAATTAGTTAATGATATTTGATATTAAATTACTTTTTCCTCTTTTCTCTCATTCATTTTTTATTTTAAAAATTTTAACTAAAAAATATTTTGTAATTTTTAATTAACATTAATTTTATAATATAATTCACAATATCTTTCATAAGGTTAAATTAATTGTAGTTTCGTAATATTTCGTATTTTAAATTTAAATGTAAATAAAAGTAGTATATATTTTTATTTCGAATGATCTAAATAAGTTTTAAATATTTATTGTTATTGTTTTACATTTTAATAAAAATCATGAATAAATAAATAAATGAGATATTATTATAAAAAAATCTTCGACATTAATAGTAATTTGAAATAATTAAAAAAATTATATAAACATATTCATATATGACATATGATTAAAAATAAATAATAAATAAATAAATAAACAGTTTTCACAACTTGTTCGTAGTTACTCTTCATCTAAATAAAATATTAATAATCATTGTATCTAATAAATCTAACTCCCAACCAAACGAGCTATTTGCAATCACTCAACAAAAACCAAAATGAATAGTCCTTATGGACGTACCCACTCTTTTTTCCTTCTTATTGTAGTGTACATGATTTGAATTAGGTTAGATAAAAAGAATGTTATGATCGACTCTAATTTTGGAGGGGTAAATTCATTAATTCATCCAATGCTATAAATCATCACATCTTAATTGACGAAATTAAAAGTTGAAAATTGAAATCTATAGATTAGGTCAAGTTTATATTCAAAATTGATTTTTTTCTCTAATAAAAAAAAAAGAAAAAATAAAAAATAAAACCAGTTTCATTTTCCTACAACATTATTTTGATAAAATAATCTACGGCATAGATAACTTGTCAACGATTTCAGAAGAATACTTTTTAGTCTTTAAATTCTACATGTAATTTCTATTATTTTATTATATTTAACAAAATAAATGTGCTTTTATCTCCAGCATTTTAATAGTATTTAGCTTTATTGATTAAATGAACAAAAATATTAATTAGGTAAAACTGTTGTATGATAAATACAAGACTAATTTTAAAATTTAAATATATTAATAATGTGATTATTATTATTTTTTAACGTCAACTTAGTCAAAAAAAAAAAAAAAAAAAAACATAATCTCAAAAAATAAACAAATACGAAAAATAAATATTATTGAAATTTATGACATAAAAAGCAAAATAAGATATTGAATAGAAAACAAAAGTCAAAGGATTAGAAATTTTAGTAGTGAACTCCAACAACGTGGCATGTGACAGAAGACTAAGGTCATACCCCTTAAAATTAACGCGTTGACTACAGTCTAGCAACAGCCCATAAAATTTTAACTTTTTTTTTTTTTAAATTTTTTCTGCAATAAATTTGCTTTACTGTAATCCAATTGAACAAGCACAGTGGAGTTAGTAGGGTTTCATTTATGTACCAAATTGAAATGTGTGTACATAGGAAAAAGAAAGATCCCATAATCAGTTTTTTGACCTTTTTTTTTTTTTTTTGGATTTATAGTCTTGGACTTTTGATTAATCCTCAAAAGACAAACTGAGCTGTGAGAAATGCAGGAAATGTTTGACAATATGAGAAATTTGATTAGATATTCAAGTTTTAAAAAGTATTTACATATTTATTAAAATTTAAAGATATATGCAATAATATTAATTAAAATACATTTGTCATATTTCTTTTTTTAATTCCACGTATTATAATGATAAATATTCTAACTGTTGTAAGTTTCTTACATGATATATCATATTATAATTCATTATTTATGTACATAATTATACAAACTCAAACGTGACGTTATATAAGGGCCGAGAGAAGTAAAATTGAAGTTAATTTGTATACTATACGAATAAATACATATACTATATGATATTGGGATATTACTATAAAAATTTGCAACATATAATCAATAATTGTGAAAATAAAATCATTTATCTAACTTAAGGTTTATTTTTAAGTACAACCGACAACCTCGATTTTTGTTGCGACTAAGGAATTCTCAATGATCCTTTATTGGCATTGCATATAGGCGAAGATGATGAATGCACTCCATCGTGACATTTGTTTTCTTCTCAATAATGACAATAAATATCTTATCAATTGACAAAGTTACACTTGAGAAAGAAGTGATATAGCAAAATTAAGACTTCCTATGTGATGCCCAGGATTAGCAGGGGTACATGAATGAACCGAGTCCACATCCGAATGAGAGAGATCATGGAGGATATAGTCCTATGGTTAAGGCTTAACAAAATTGATTTGTACTACCTATACCATCAAGGTTCACCTTCCTTTTCGATTGCCTCATTAGAAAGAACTTCACAGTTAAGCATTGTAATCACTTGCAACTATGAAGCTTTTTTGTAACAAAATTTTATATTTTTTTGAATTTTATCTTTGAATTGAATGAATGATATTATAGTGTTTTATTAATTAATAATGTATTTCCTATTTTTAAATGTTTGAATCAGCTGCTTGCTATTAGTTTAGAAATTTAACTACTTTTATAATTAGTTTATTGATTTTGTCCAAAAATATTTTGGAGGAAAGAAATTAAGTTAAGTTATCATTTTAGTTGTTGGAGTTCTAATCTCATCTTACTCTAGTATTTATCAATATCTAAATTTCAGTAATTGGTACTTCAAATAAATATTTAAAATAAATACAATGTAACATGTTATCAATTTGAGTCCGTAAATTCCCGTTCAATAACATTCTTGTTTCTCAGTTTCTATTTCTGTTTCTTGTTCTTTATTTTTTTAGAATAAAAAATGAAAATGAGTTTGGTAACTCTTTCAATTTCTTATTTCTTAGAAAAGTAAGAAAGATAGAACAAAACTTATCCATTTTTTATTTCTTGTTTTTCTTTTTGTTTCTTAATTTTAATTTTTTTTTTATTGTTTAAAAAAATGTAAATAATTTTGTATAAAATATATACTCTGCATTAAAAAATAGTTATAAAAAATTAGGTGATTTGATATAAATAATCATTTTATCAAAAAATACAAAATAAATCACAATATAAAATTAACAACAAATTTAATATGTTATTTTTCAATCTAGTCATTTGTAGAGGTAAAAAGAAAAACCAAATCGACGTAACAGAACCAAACCAAATCGATATTTTTGTAAAAGAACGTTGGATCATTTGATTTGATATTTTAGAAAATCAAAATATATCAATTTAGTTTCGATTATTGATGGAAGAACCAACATTATTAAAATAACTTTTATTCAATTTTGAAATGTATAAATCAAAAGTGAGCAATTGAAATGTCAAGGATAAATATATTTATTTTTGTAAGAAGTAAACTAAAATTGGACTAAAAAGTTAAGGAAGAAAAAAAATAATTTTACAAGATTTTGTTAGATAACATAATATTTGACCTCAAAACCAATTATTTTTTAGGATAGTAATCAAGATATCATATAAATATACTTGGACAAAATAAATATCTTCAACAACTTTATAAAATGAAAAAAAAAGAAAAGATTAATTTAAATTTATGATTTTATTTTTTTGAGTTCTCGAGATGGGAGCTATTGATATTGTTGGCGAATTAATATGAATTAGTATAAGGAAAAAAATGATAATTTAAATAGTATCGTACTAGTATGAGAATATAGGACTCGTTGACTTATTTGATTAAAGGACTCGTTGACCAAAATGACAAAACATTAAATTTGAAAAATAAAATAAAATAAAATAAAGAGCATTCAATAATGTGTAGCCGAAACCGTGTGAGAATTGTTAGTAGTTAGCCAATGGCTGAGGCTTTCTCTTTATACTGATTGAGCCAAGGATCACACGACTTCAATATTATGATGCATCAGTTTCTTAACGGCCACAACCGTGGCTGTGTTTTCTTCCTAAAAGTGACAATAGCTAATTTTGAAGTCTTATGAAGGGGCATATAATTTCAATATTTTTATTGTTTTTTCTTCGAGGTGCAATATTTAAAATGCTTGAAAGAGTGACGATCAAAAAGTACCTCGAATGTATTGTTGGGGCTAAACGGCAGTGGATTCTTCCCGTGCTTGTGGAGAGTGATGCTACGATGGTTGTTAATGCCTTAAATGTTGCCTATTTAGATTTTTCGAAGTTTAATAGCATTATTATGGATATTACGCATCTCTCTTTGTTGCTTGGCGGCGTGTTCATTTGTTTGGCCAAGTTGCCTGAACTCTTTGTTTGGTCTAGCGTTTCTTCCTCGATAGAGGATAGGTCATTTTTTTAGGAGAGCTCTCTTCGCTTTGGTGATCTCCGCGGTAAATGATAACTGTATAGATATCTTTGTCAGTGTTTACTGATGAGCTTGTTCTTTCAAAAAAAAAAAAAAATCCAATTCAATCTATTCAAAAAAAAAAAAAAAATTGAATTAATTAATAGAAAATTTACTAAACGAATCAAATCTAAAAAATAATTACAAATACTGTCTGCTCAAAAAAAATTAATATAAATTCGTATTGTCCCACACTTTTCATAATAACAGTAAAACTGACTTATTATAGTATAATATTTTAATATTAATGAGTATGTATAATAATTTATTAAATAAAATAAAAACTATTGACACAAATATTTTAAGATTCGTTAAGATTTGTAATTATTTTAGGACAAGAACCCTACAATTTCACTTAATTCATCTACATTCTTTGTGATCTCATTTGATCAATCCACCGACAACAAACCCAACCCTGAAATGAAACAAAAGTAAACTTGGGCCGACTGTAATGAGCCCATTAAGGACTAATGCAAGCAGGCTTCTTTTTAGCTTCTTTTTTTTTTTTTTTTCAAGTATAATTCAAGGGAAATCTATTTCAAAATTAAAATAAAAAAGAAATTAAATTTTACAAGGATAGATGAAATAAAATTTCTAAAAGACTTTTTAGTATTGATTTTATCATCTAAACTTCAAATTATTTTGTCATAATTCAATTATAAAATAATAGATCAAAGCAAAACGAAGATATTTAATCAAATTATGATATTTCTATTTTGAAGTTACAATATCGAGGGTTGATGACTTAAACCAAAGATCGAGTGGATGCTAAATATCAAATATTTATGCAGGCTTTGACGATTATAGCGAATTCTTAAAAATACAACAAAATATCAAATATTTAAATTGATTAAAATCTATTAATTTCAAGTCATTTCATTGAAGTCTATCAATTTTACTTAATTGAATTTTATCAATTTCACCTATTTCAAATCGAGGTAGTTCGAGAAACTCAAAAGATCGATTAAAAAAAAATGGTTTTACTTAATTGTTTCGTTTCTTTCTCAAGAGGTTTCTCAAATCCAACCTAATTTTTTAATACTGAATTATTAAAGGATTGGTTTGATAATCATATATATTTATTAGATTGCTTTTCAATCAATTCATATAATTTTAAGCCTTTTCAATCATACATGAAAAATCCTTAGGCTAAACTAAAACTCTATTCAATTATAAAGATAAAAAGGAGATTCCAAACCAAAGTGAGGGTAATAAAATAAATATTTTAAAAAACATGAAACATATACAATATCATGTTATCAACATCAATTAGCTTGCAGTAACCAAACTTACTTTTAGAAGACAGAAAAATCAATCATCCAACGAGCTTTACAATAAAGTATCGAATAATGGTAATCAATTATTTGCTAATTAGTCAAGTAATTAGCTCACAATAGAAGAAGATACAATCAATAATTTGAGCCAAAATTATATTTATTTTTTGAATTAATAAAAGTTTGAGAGTTAGAAGATTCTGACGCTGTTACCAGAAGATTATACATGATATAATTA
>JBBMEG010000027.1:10000522-10013313 GCA_037832605.1 Cyclanthera cordifolia
GCATGTTAAATATTTCACTAGCTATTATCTCACGTCAAAAATATGAGAAAAATATTCTACCATTTATAAGATACGTTGCCTACCTACTCGTTTCATTATCAATTGGTTTTGCGATGAATGTCCAACCTTTCTAATATTATTAGATAAGGTGAGTTTCCATCTCAAAACCAATTTCGTTTATTTATATAATTAGGCACTAACTATCATTAAGTATGGGAGAAGCTAGGTTGGTGAAGCTTGTAGTTTATAAATAATTTCCACCCCTAATCAACATTTAGTCAAGGTCTAAGGACAATAAATTACATTTAGCCCAAAAATAACTGTCAAATGTGGGTAGACATGTTATAGAAACTATTAGGTGATTGTCTAACTAAAAAAGAATTAGCAAAAGATATGAGAAATATTCAAGGTTATATGTTTAGGTCAATGAGTTTGTTAAGCTATGTTTATCAAAGCTCAAGAACTTTAGAAAGCATTGAAATGGATGTGTCATCTTTTATTATTTATTAACTGTTTTTTTATTTGTTAAGACTATTAATTAATTGAATTAGTTTAGTCGGTAAAACTCATAAAGTTGTCTCAAATGTGTTAATAAAACAATTCTTTTTGATAGGAGAGATGAAATGTGAAAGGCAAGACATAATGTTTAATTATATATTTACTAATTAATCTTTGTTGATGTGAGATCATATTAAAGTTAATAATCAAGTTCTGGTTACCAAAATAGAATCGTTATTTTATAATTTCTATAGTTAATCAATTATTAAATGCATGGTACTTTAAGCTTTGTTTGCAGTATTCTTATTTGGGAAGATGTTGATTGAACAATTAATATGTTAACAAAAGATTAACTACTTTTCATTTGTTAACCAATCAATCAAGACATAAGGTCAAAGCTAACGTAGTTCAACTGACATTAGACATGCACTAACATCTTTTCGATCTATGATTCGAGTCTCCAACTCTTAATATTTTAACCTCAAAACAAAAAAAGTAAACTTAATAAGAGGTACAAATCAGTTTTATTTTAATTATTTAGAGAAATAAAGTAATGCATTTCTTTTATTAAACTAAACATTAATTTTTATATCGAAAAAAAATGAATTTATTATTTATTTATATGTTCAAATATTTTATTTAATCATAATTTCAATCTTCAACTAATTTATAAGAATAGTTGTGATGTTATATATTTTAGAATATATGTTTTGTCAATCAAAGTTAATGGCTTTTGTTATGTGTACGGTTTGAAAATATATTTCTTTTTTCATATAATTAATATAATTACATATTTTTTTATTAAATTATAAAAATAGGTAAAATATTTATTGATAAATATAGTCAATATTTTATTTTCATTTTTATTTATATTTCAATGAACAAATAATTTTGAATTTGAAATAATAAATAAATAGAATGATATTATTTTATTTTTAATTTTTTTTTAAAAAAACAACATATATCTGTTGGAGCCCTCCACTAATCATTCTACAAACATACATATGCAAATGAATTATAATTAACCTTAGCTAAAAATAATTGTTTTACAATTTTGCAAACAAACACTAACATTCAATTTAAAACGTAAACTTTCCACTTTTAACTTGTTTTTATGGTTTCAAAAATAAAAATTGAAAATCATTTTTCAATGAAAAACTAACTTTAATATATATAAATATATATATATATATATATATTATTATTTTTTTTTATTATTTTTTTTTTTTTTTTTAAGTTCAATAACATATAGAGTGTAAAATTTGAATATTTGATGTTAGATAAGTAAAGTTATATTGTTTAATATAATAGTAAGAAAAGAATCCATGGTTGTAATTATTGGTTAAAAGTCGTTATTGCATTGCCATATTAGATAATTAATTAAGTGATTTAATAATAACTTTGCTTTATAAGCTCGAATAAAAGGTGGATCTTTATCTGAAAAGGGAAGATATGGCTAAGCTTTTGCCCGTGATTGGCTCTCCATCTCTTGTCTATTGGCTAATGAATGAAAATCATAATCTTAACTAAAATTAAATTACTATTAACAAATATATGCTAAGTATTAATTTTCTTTTCTCTCTTTAATCTTCTTTTTATCTCTTAATGACTATTAATTTTTAGTTTATATGAGTTAAATCATTACCATGTTTAACATATGCTTCATTTATCGCTAATTTATTTTGATTCACACGTTTCCACTCTATGTAGTTACGTATAGAGTCAATTAAAATGAAAGGAAAAAATATACTTTCATAAATCCTTAACTAGTATAGTTTATATATCTATGTTCATATTAAAACTTCAATTAAATCCAAATTGAAATCCAAATTGCGTCTTAAATTTAGATGAGAGTTATTGCAATGTTAACTTTTTAGACTTAGAAAAAAAATGTTGCAAATTTAATAAGTTTTGTTCAATGAAAGGGAAGTGTTATCATAGGTTTAAATCTTCGTTCTCCCAGGCAGATATGTTAGCGAAAGGGGGTTGTGGAGCCTGGCTCCTTTTCGTTGTGCTTGTCGCATTCTTTTGTGTCTTGCGGTTGTGAGGGTGTGGATTGGAAGGAGCACCTCCCCCTGAGGTGCTCACTTTAGTTTTGTTAGAGTTTTTTGGCTCTTGGTTTTCTGATTAATGATATGGTTATTTAAAAAAAAAAAAAAAAAAATCTTCACTCTCGTTGTTGTAATCTCAAAAAAAAAAAAAAAAAGTTACAATATTTATTGTTTAAAAATTTATAATTCTTTTTAATAAAAAAATAATAATAAAGCTTAAGTTTTTTTTTTTTTTTTTTGGGACAAAGTTACTTAATAGTCCTTAAATTTGTTTGAAACATAAACTTACTTATACCACAAGTGAGTTTTAAGAATGTTTTCAACTTGTTTTTGTTAAAATTCGGAATATTAATTTTCATGAATGATACAAAAT
Source organism: Cyclanthera cordifolia (assembly GCA_037832605.1). Lineage (NCBI taxonomy): Eukaryota > Viridiplantae > Streptophyta > Magnoliopsida > Cucurbitales > Cucurbitaceae > Cyclanthera > Cyclanthera cordifolia. The sequence goes on from JBBMEG010000027.1 coordinate 10,003,445, forward strand.
TTGAATGAAGAGTATGATGTTTTGAGGTTTTGATTACAATTGAAAGTTTGAAAAAGGGTGGATACCATTTACTAGTTGAGGTTAGTTACATTGATTTAAGGTTTGAACATTGTACTAAAAGCAAGCTTATATGGCACTCATTCTTAACTTTTACCACTTCTTCCCATTATATCCTTGTATTTGAGGTGATCAACTACCACAATTAATGAATCATAGTGGAAGTAGGTGTATGAGGAACCTCATCTATTGTGTAATTTTTGTCTTGCACTTTGCAACAAAGACCTCATTAACTAACAACACTAGTAGATATATATATATATTATATTATAATGTTTGTACTGGTGAGGGTCAAAATTAAATCAGTAAGAACGTGTTTGGGGTTTGGGTCAATGTGAGTTACAGTAATCTATCCTAACTTAGTGTCCGATTCAATATTTTTTTTTTAATTAATTATATTTATTATATTAATTATCTTCAATTTTTTTACATAAAAAATAAGTTGTATCGCAGGAAGGAGTTTATGTAATATATATAAGTTCATGAATACATAAGTACCAGCAAATAAGCGTCTTACGAAGCCATGTGGACCCAGGGACAAACTTTTTTTTTTATTATTAATTTTTTTTAGAAAATCTTATTGATTTACATATTTTGTTCAACTGATTTATCTGGCATATTTTATGATTTTCTCGTATTTTAATTTAATTTAGAGTTTTAGTAAAAATTTTTTTTTTTAAAAAGCGTTGTACCTCTTCATTTTTAATAGAAATTTCATTCTTTCTAATACATTTAAAATAAAATAAGGATATACCTCAGTAATAATTAACTATTAAAAATAGATTTTAAAATCATCTCTTATTTTTAATTTGACTAAATTATCAAACGTACTTCTGAATTTGGAGTGTTTTGACAATATTGTCCCTTAAATTTGAAAAGTTTAAAAAATGCTCTTCGACTTTACAAATGTTTCGGATATACCCTTATCGTTAAATTTGGATGGAAACGGTTAAAATTTGATTTAAATAATTAAAAATTTGTAAACGGTTAAAATTTGATTTAAAAAATTTTAAATCAAATTTCATCTAAAATAAACATATTTTCTCTTAAATGAAAATCCCAAAGGTGATGTTTGGAAGGAGTATTTAAAGAGGATTTAAAATTACTATACTAAATACTCTTCAAAAAATTACATTGAAACGAGTATTTGAGTGCAATCCTTACTTCTAAATACTCAAAATCAATTCTCATTCTAAATACTAATTTTAAATATTCTAAAAAACTACATGCAAACAAGCTTTTGACTGTAATCATCACTAATCATTACTTTTAAATACTAACAATACATTCTCATTCTAATTACTAATTCTAAATATTATTAAAAATTACACACAAACACGCTTTTGACTACAATCATTACTAATCATTACTTTTAAATATTTAACAAAAATATTCGTTCTATATACTAATTCTAAATATTAATCCTAAATACTTTTAAAAACATCTACGCAAGTTTTTTTACTATAATCATTACTTCTAAATACTCAAAATAAAACCTTATTATAAATACTCTACATACTCTTAAAAGTTACATGCAAATATTCCCAAAAAGTCTATACACAAATCCCAAAAAGATTTTTGCAACTTCTCATTTCTAAAATATCAATCTCCAAACAAATACTCAATCCCTAAATTACTTAAAGTGTGTTTTGGCCACCATTAATAAAGGAGAACAATATGAAAGGTGATGACTCTCGATATTTGGGCCAACGAGAATTATCCCTTCCAATAATTATTCTCATTCCCCTCCTCCAAACACACTCTAATTTTCTCTTCTTCATCCACTTCCTCTCCTCTCATCTCATCAACCCAAAAATCCAATCTTCTTTCTAAAACACAAATTCTCAAATAAATACTTCATATTTTTAAATCACTCAATTTCTCTCTTCGTCTTTCACTTCTTCTCCCATCAATCCCAAAATCCAATCACTCCATCAATTAAGCACTTTTTTTAAGGTTGTGAGTATGACAAAATTATGTAATCTTTACTATAAATTTGTATTTAATGCGTTGAGATGGTCGAGTTGGTCTAAAGCCAGATTAATTAAGGTTCTGGTTGGAAAAGCAACAAAAATTAGTTTTAAATTTTTGGTGTTCAACGAGGAAAAGTATATATAAACATCTTTGGTAAAAAAGTTTTAACTCAACAAACTTTTAAATTGCAGGACTAGCAATCTTAATATTTATTGAACAAAAGAAAGAGAGTAACAAAGAGAAAGAGAATACTTGCACATGTGATTAAATATATTGTCTGAAAAGAACTTTTGATAGTCTTTTAATCTGTAATCATAAATAATTGACATTAGCCTAATAATCAATGATGTGACATATATATTATTTCATATTATGATACACATGTGATGTACTAATCTAACTACTATGACTTTACATCAGATTAATTTACTGTAAAAAAATAAAACATCAGATTAATTTATTCATGGCACGTGTGAGGTATGAATACACAATCTTATTAAAATTAGAAACATATACAATTAAAACTAAAGAACATTGCAGAAGAGGATGTTTTGTTGGTGTTTGTTAAATTGTCTTCCACATCCAAACTTCATTTATTAATTCTCAAAAGTCTTTATTATTTATCTGATCTTTTATTTTGGAGCTGTCTCAAATGGCTTGAAATGGAATAATCTTCGATCTTTATAGGTTTTTTTTTTTTTTTTTTTTTTTGCAAATCCCGCAAATTTTGGTTTTCTTCTTTTGTTGTTTAGTATTTTTAGACACATTTATTTTATGTTCTTTGATTTAAAATTTGAGCATTTTGTGCTAACAGGAATATATCTTTATAAATTTATAACTAAGAAAATTATAGATTCAAATTATCCACTTTCAAATGTTGTCAAAGGTATTGTAAAATTCATACTCTCCCATCAATAGTTGATCTGTAAATTTTACATTTTTATAACTAAAATTTAATTCATATGAAAATGATTGTAATATCGAAAGAGTTGTCATTTGCCTGTGGTATGTTATTATTATTATTATTATTATTATAGAGTGTAGACATTAAAGAATATTTACAAATTAATGTCAACCGATCTCGAATAAGAGACTTAAAGGACAAGTCTTTGATCAACTGCATGCGTTATTATTACGTAAATCATGAATATTGTTTGTCTCATATTTTCATTTTATTTATTCATTTTTTTGTTTTTGCTTCCACTATTAAATAACAATATCTTGTTTTTCCCTATTATACTCCTAATTTCTTGTATGAAAAATTATTCAAATCCAACCTAATTAATATCATGTATACACGTTTAATATCTCGTACATTTTACATTTATATATTTAAAAGAAAAAATAAAACTTGTGAACAAAAGAGTACGTACGTGGTCAGTCAGATCAAATCATACACCAGAGGCAACAAAAATTCCCAAAATGAAAGAAAGGCATTACAAAAGGCTAGCTGCCCTTGAACTAATCAGTATAAACGAAGAAAAGGCCTTAAGCCAACCAAGACTCGACGGCTAGATTTGGTTTCGTTGGGCTTCGGCATTGTCCTACAGATTTGGCCACATTACTTCTAGTCTTTTAACTGTTTCTAAGAGTGAAGAATATCCCCACATATTAATACGGGTTCTTTTAGCATGTTTTTTCCTCACTAACAATATGCATCCTAGGAGAATTCTTAAGCGGTCATCCAATCAAGATTTACTTTGAGTTAAGCATATTTAATTATGAAGTTCTTATGATCGAGTCACCAAAAAGAAAGGGGGCGTTTAGTTGATATAGTTAGTACAACTCAATTCTTTTTAATCATTTTTTATCTCAAGAGTCTCCTCTCATTCGGACGTGGACTTGATTCATTCATTTACCCCTCGTAAACTCAGACGTTTTACAATATGATGCAACAATAGAGCTGATAGATTCGAAGCTATATCTTAATTATAAAATTATACAAAATGTGATTGGAGTTAGGTTTTTTTTGTTGGATATACGAAACGAACTTACCATTGGTATGCTGTAAAAATAGACTAGTTGAATTCAAATTATTATTAAGATCATACATGTCAACACAACATTCTTGTAACCAAAAAAAACTCTTTGCCATACTTGAGACATCCATTAAAACATCAATGGGATAGCAAGCAGAAATTGAGAATTGTAAAAAAAAAATTGAAATAAGAATCTTAATATCTGAATAGGTATTTTTCTAGGTACCGAGAGATATCAAATGAATGGAGACTGCAAATTAATGTTCAACTGCGTCACTCTTGGAGACTTTAAGTATATATAGTTCTCTACGATGTGATTTTTGATTCCCTAATAGTTTATCTTTACTTATTATCATAAAAGTTAATTTCAAATTCATTTCTTGCCATGAATATCTAACTTCTTTAATAATTGTTATATAAGAACTTTGTTTTTCAATAACATTTCAAGTGTGGTCTTTTAAACTCATGACCATTTAATTGCTAAATTATACTTAATGTCAAATGAATTTTTTTTCCTTTGCTGATAATATTAGTAATCTCTACCCATGATTTACTTTTTATTTATATTGCTTCATAGTGAAAAATTCTCATAATAAAATATTAAACCTAGATTTCGAATTTTAAAAAATTAAATGATAAAATTGAGATGTTTCAATCTAAAAGAATTGCAATAAATATATGGACAAAAGTTTTAGAATTAAAGTTAAATCCTCTAAAAATTTTGGAAATCAAGATGAAAAATTAGGGGGTGAAAACCAAATTTCATTATTATTATTCCCTTTTCCAATCAATAACTTTCAAGCACGCTAGAAAAATAAAAAGAAAAATAAAATAAAAGTAGGAGAGAGAGAGAGAGAGAGAGAGAGAAGAAATAATTTATTAATTCGATTTTTATTAAAACATATTTTAAAGAAAAAGTTTCCCAATCAGTTTCAAATTCGTACATGATGTTTCTCATTTCATCTTATTTCTCAAAAGGCAATCGCCTTTTATTATTATTATTATTATTTATTATTTTGATGTGAAAATTAAAAAATTAAAAAGAAAACAAAACAAAACCTTTTTTTTCTGGTTGGCACCTTCCTGTGGACCCCACCGCTGCACACTTTGTCGCCAACATCGGAATGACACTCCTTCAATAAAACATCGCCACGTCAGCTTGAAATTTGTCGGTATACTAAATCCTGGGCCCCACAATCTTGGTAAAGAAGTCAACGCGAGGTTATGATTGATCTGTCAAACTCTTTCAATTTAGTTACGAATTAATCGGCTTTGGAGCATTAGCTTTCTCTTATCATTTCTCCCATTGACTAATCTCAGACAGCTAACGGACTCCATTGTTGGAAATGGTGTTCATAGTTACATTTTTTTTTTTTTTTTAAATTGATTGAAAAAAAAAAAAAAAAAATCTTAAATCATCAGCTTATATATTTTCTGGTTGTATTAGGTCATTGGATTATTGTTTTTTTTTTTTTTTTTTTACTTTGTCATTTACTTTTCATTTTAAAATAAACCAACGTACTAATTTCTTATTCTAAGATAAAATAAAATATCGATACTAAATATTAATAACATATAATAAACAACTAAAATAAATAAAAGATAGATACTAAGATACAAGGAGAAAAAGAAATGAATATTAATAATAAATTAAAATAAATATATGCAAATACTTATTTATGTAAAAAAAAAAGAATTAATTTAAGTTAATTTTCATTAACATATGAATTCAAATTCATGAAATTTTCAATTATTTAAATATATATTAATCAATATAAGTAAATATCTTAAATGGATTGGGTTTGTTAGGTTGAATTCATGGTGGTTTTTTTTCCTTAATAATGGATCAATTCTCAATTTTATTTTCCATTCTTCAAAAATTAACTCGTTTTTACGTTAGAATCACTGCCATGGAAGCTCTAAGAACCAAGATTCAATGGCCAAAATCCACCTCTCCTGAGATTATTAGTATCTTAACCATTGAATTTATATATTTTAGCTCTATGGACAAAGTTTTATTAATTAATTAAATCATGTAAATTGTTTATACCTATCTTACCCACCTAATTAACAAGTCAATTATACGTATCTAGTCAACTAATTTAACAGGATAAAGTTGTAAAATAAATTCATTACCAAGTACCAAAATGTAAAAATGGGAGAAACGATTAGAATAAATATGAAATTTAATTAAACCATACAAAACCCATATGAAATTAATTTAAAATCAATGAAACTAAAATGAAAATTTCTAAATCCAGAAATTATATACACAAACAAAAGTTATAAAATTTGTGAAAAGAGGAAGCCACCCGATGTGTAATATTGAGTAAAAACATATTACAAAACACATAGATACGTAGATATAGATAATTTCATATATGTACTAAGCCTAATTAAAGAAGTATATATGAAAACGAGATTATAATGATGATGATGATGTTGAAGTATGAAATTTATATGAACGTTGTATTCGAGAGTGCGACTCTACTAAACCGACAAATGGGATAGTGGGTCTAATGATGAAGGAGAAGATGACTTAGTGAAACCCCATATATCATTCTCATTGTCATGCTCGTATCCCAATCCTCTGCATACTTGCATATGATGATGTTGTTGTTGTTGTTTATCTTCATCGTCTTCGATTGTGGTTTGCTCTTCGTGTCCGTTCAATTGTGATGCAACAAGTCGGTCGAAGGCCACCCAATTGTCGAGCTTCATGACGGGTCGGCCACCAAGGAGCTCGAGGGATGGGTCAACTTTTTCAGGAAGTAGTTCGTGGTTAAAGATGACGTTGTTGTCGAATGACGACGTATCGAGTTGGTGGAGGGGGATTGTTGTGGGGCTATCTAACCTTGGAAGATACATGAATGATTTGTCAATTGGTTGTTGTCGTTGGTCTTGTGTGTTGTTGGTGTTGTTCTTTGGGCTGAGGATTAATCTTGAAGATATGTTGTTGTTGATGTTGGAAAATGACTCCATTTCTAGCTTGCATGTTCTTCCCATGTATTGAAGTATTTGATCCAACACCCCATCATTATTTGAGTTTAGTAAGTGAACATCCAAATCCATGGAGGTTGGGGAGGTTTTTGGGCTATCCATACTCTTTTGGTAGTTCTTCTTTTTAAAAACCCGACACACAACCCACCCGTCTTCCGAAAATTGTGGCTCTCCAATCGAGTTACAAATCTATATAAGCAAAAGACAACATCTTTTATCAATACGACCTAAACAAGATAACTAAAACACACAAATAGAAAATTCGTAGTTTAACTTACATTGTTGTCACGGTCGCTATCGTCGAGACGGTACTCATGCATGATCCAATCAGACTTCTGGCCATGAGGGGCTCGACCTTTGTAAAAGACTAATGTTTTTCTCAACCCAATTCTTCTCGCTCCGCTATAGATAATCTTATCTCGACCAGTCGCCTTCCAGAACCCTGCAGCCGTAGCGCGATTCGTTCGAGTTCCAGTCGGGTATTTCTTATCCTTGTGACTAAAAAAGTACCAATCACTTTGTGGGGTGGATCCAATCTTGCATTTCTCTACACCAAATTAGAAAAAAAAAACACAAATAAACAAAAACCCAACAAACAAAATGAGAAGAACAAAAGAAGAAAGAGATTAAAAAAGAAACCTTGAATGTCCCAAGGCTCAAGCTTGTTAAGATCAACATCACGAATGACATCAAGATCAATCTTTTGAAATGCAACTTTTTTTCTAAGGTAATAATGGAGAAGCTCTTCTTCGGTCGGGTGGAAGCGAAAGCCGGGAGGAACTTGAGAGTGGCCATTGACGGACAGAGTCATATCCTGTTCCGCCATGAAAATGAAAAACAAACAAAGCTTTCTCTCTCTCTCTCTCGAGATCTTTAAGTTTTAGTCAGAGAGAAAGAGAAAAGAGAGAAAAAAAGTGGGGTTTGAAGAGCAAATTAAAGTTGTGCGTAAAGTGTAATGAAACAATGATAATATTTATAATGGAAGAGAGAGAGAGAGAGAGAGAGAGAGAGAGAGAGAGAGAGAGAGAGAGCAAAAAGGAAAAGGAAATAAAAAAGGGTAAATAAAGCTAAGGTTCTGAAATTGATGAAAAGGGTTTTAGTGTATTTTAGGGTACTCACCCAACTACCTAATTTATACAAACAAACCTCTTATATTTAGTAACTCTACTTTTCTCTCCAATTAAATTATGGGTAATTAATTCACAAAATAATTACAAATGTATTAGAAATATAGTTAAATTTTAAAATATTTATGTATATACTCGTTAATAATATATTATAAATATTGTATTGTAAGAAAATAAATGATAGTATTCTTAATACAATAACTATACATTGTTAATTTTTTTTTGATAGTTACTCTATTTATGATTATGTTTTAGATTTGACTACTTTTGTAAGTTTCATTAAATTATTTGGTAAAATATTATTTTAGTCGATCCATTTTGCTTCCTAAACTTTAAAAATATAAACTTTAAGATTTGATTAATTTTAGTCAAACTTCAAAAATCAAATTTTAATTTATAAACTATGAGATTGGTTCCGTGTTTCTTCCTCTTGAATTTTTTTTTTTTTTTTTTTAAATTGGTCATCATAATTTTATTTATTTTAATTGCATCGTCTTCTATAAAATTTTATAATATGTATACATTTTGTTTTTAATTTTATTAAAATTATTAACAATATTAAACCACTTTTGATTAATATATATAGTTTTGAAATTTTTTTTTATTGCTATTACTTTTCATATATTTTTTTTAATTAAGTATCAGAATTAAAATTGGACTTTTGAATTATCATGGACTAAAATGGAATCAATCTTAAAGTTTTGAAACTAAAATTAAACTTTTAAAAGTTCGTAGATTAAAATAGAATAAACATCAAAATTTAGGGATGAAAATAGTAATTTATGATTAATAAAAAAAAAATGAAGGGTTTTAATTTGTGGGTCCTGAAGAACAATAGTAGAAGAAAATAGAGGGAAGAGTTCGATGATGGTAAAAAGAAATTGAATTGAAATGATTACAAGAAAAAAAAAAATAAAAATAAAAATAAAGGGAATAAGACATAATGAAGTTGGGGGAACGCCCCAATCCAAACGATGACCTTCGACCTTAAAATCTATTTGAAAACCACACACCTAAACACAACCACCACTTTTACTGGAAAATTCTTAATAAATAAATAAAGTTATGAATTTAAAATTTTGCATGCATCTGCTTAAAACACCTTATAAATCTTTATAACATACATAAATAGTTGCAAGATAAAATGTCATATTATCTTATAATCCAAAAATTAATAATTATTTGCTCGGTTGATTTGATTCATTAGTCGTACTTCAATTCAACTTTACGGTAACCGATATACTCTCATATTATTTAAGAGCAATATATCTTAAGATTTGTGTTCCTCCTTTCATTTATGTAAATAATAATAATAATAATAATAATAATAATAATAATAATAATGCAACTTTACAAAAATAGTCTATTCTAAATCCCAAGCTAAGAGATAAAAAGAAATGTTGCCATAAAAGTTCACTGAGACCTTTTTGAATGAGGCTGCCTCTTAAGGAATTATTCATGATTTAATAAACTACTTTAGAAAATTTTATAGTATACTTGCAGCCTTTAGTATTGTTTATAGTTGTCATCATATATTATATCACGATCTTCCTCTTCATTTTAATCAATTTGGGACATTTTTATTTGTATTTCGACTATTCTTCTAAATGAAATCTCGGGTTCATTTTTTCTGGACAACATTCTCAAACATATTGAATCTGTTCTTAAATAGTCTATCTTTTCGGGCAATTTATGATAAATTTCTCTTCTCTTAACAATACATCATTTGTCC
>JBBMEG010000027.1:10020797-10055482 GCA_037832605.1 Cyclanthera cordifolia
TCGAATTATATAAATTATTTAAGTGGTTTTGTGATTGAATTATTTTTGTGGTTTTATAAAATCACATAGATAAAGTTACCATTTTAAAACTAAATTTTGATTTTATTTCTAAACCAAACGATACTTAACTTTTTATAATTCAACAATGTCTTGTTTATATATATAATTATTTTAAAACAACAAAATCTTATATTTATAATAAAATCATAACGGTAAGATATTAGTTTTCATAATCTTAAATTCAAACCCTAAATTTCAATTCATTTAATTGCCAAGAAGACTTTTGCTAATGAATTCATAAATCAATTTATGAAAAATGGCATTTTAAGTGGGTTGTCATAAAACTAAACCAAACTTAATCGATCTGTTCATATTTTATAACAATATTAAATCATTCTGTTTGGTATTCTAGAAAACCAAAATATACCGATTTGATTCAATTTTCTTGATTGAAGAATCAATAAAAAACTGAATCGAAGCGAATATATAGATAATTAAAAAAAAATTATATGTTGGTATTTAAATTTGATGAAAGAACAAAATTAAATGTGAAATATGAAGTAAAAATATCGTAGATATTGTAATATTAATGGTTTGTATTGTTTTTTTTCAATAAAATAAAACTCTTTACAATCAAATTGAAAATAAGAAACAAAATTTTTAAAAATAAACCAACTTAATTTTTTTATTGAAATCAAAATTGATTCAAACCAAATAAATGACAAATCAACAAAGTTAAATAACTCTTTCTTTTTTTTTTTTATGTAAGAAAAATCTTAATAAATAACTCTAGATGAACTACCATTATTTAAATTATTTATTAAAAAAAGAAGAAAAAAAAGAAAGTAATGTTTTATTGGGTTTTGCAGGTTGCTGAAGGTGCTCGAAGCCGTGGAGCTTCTAAAATTATTGGTGTCGATGTCAATCCTCACAAATTTATCCTCGGTAATTTAATTATGTTTTCAAACATTACTGCTTAAATTTCATTTTAGTCAAACTGAGTTATTTTAATTTTTTTTAATTTAAAAAATTATTCTTAGAAAATCCTATTTTAGTATTTCATGTTTTAAGTAACTATTGGTTGATAATATGCTCACCAAAACCCATTTATCAATTATAAATTTAAAAGGAGAAAATTACATTAATTATGAAACAATTTATTTTCCATTATGTATATTTATTTTTTTTTTATTAAAAAGAAATTGAACTCAATATTTGTTATATGTAGGAAAGCAATTTGGAATCACGGACTTCATAAACCCCAGAGACTCCGACAAACCTGTTCACGAGGTTATTTATATATCAATAAATAAATAAATTTAAATAATATTATTTATATATGTATAAGTTAATTAATTAATTAAGTAACAAATTAGTGTTTGGATTATATTTTGATTTTGTAGATAATTATAGAGATGACAAATGGAGGTGTGGACAATAGCTTCGAATGTGTTGGAAGTGTTGAAGTTCTGCGTACAGCCTTCTTCTCTACCCACGTTGTACGTTACATAATTGCATTATTCCAATTTTCATATACATTATATATATATTTAATAGTTTTTTTTTTCAGCAACTAAAAATATTAATAGCTAAACTAACATATCAAGATTCTAAAATAATAATAATTCTATCTTTAATTCAATTCCTTTCAAATTAGTAAATTTAATCTAGTTTCAGTTCTTCTGCTAGACCAATCAGTATTAAATTAGTAGAGATAATTTGTATGATTAACGTTTTATCTTGAACTTAATTAAGTGTTATGAAAACCGAACACTAATTGAAAGAAAACGGTAAAGAATGTGAAGTAGAACACACGGATTTAAGCAGTCTACTAACAATGTGTTAGTTACGTCCACGAGTAAATGAGAGAAACCGTTTTATTAGAGGAAAGCAAATACAAGAATGTCGATCGAATGGTCCAAGAATTTTAAGAGAGTTTATATAGAGCACTCTCATAAAATCTGAATACAAATAAGGTAAAATTACATAAATGCTCATGTACACAAACATAAACCTAATTACTATTTCGTCTAGGTTTCGAGACATTGTTGATCCCTGATAGCGAGAATCCCCGCTTGTTGACCGAGCAGTGAGACCCGAATTAAGTAATCGTGGGACATCAAACAGTTCAAGGCATATATATTCTCAATTTGATTAGACACTCTCCGACTTATGGGGTTGCACCAGTGTGTGATCAGTATTCAATTTCGGTTGTTGCACAAGATGTAGCTTCCACTTAATAACAACTTTTTTCAGCTTATCTATGACGTCTCATTTCGTTCATTTTGTTGTTCATCAAATATTCTACGAATTTGAAATGATATTTTCCTTAATGTAATAGGATAATGTATTATTTGTACGATAAGATTAGTCGAGATATACGCATAAGAATAATGTTTGTGTACGATTATATAGGGATGGGGAACGACTGTGATGTTGGGAATTCACAAAAGCCCAAAAATGCTGCCTTTGCATCCAATGGATATATTCAGTGGGCGTAAGGTGGTGAGTTCCGTTTTTGGAGGCTTCAAAGGAAGAACTCAACTTCTTCACTTTGCTAAACAATGCACTCAAGGGGTAACAACTCAAATTCTCTCTTATTTTAGTAAATACGCAATGATACTTCGTTAAACCACGCTATTATTTTACCTAATTAAATTTATCTCAATCTATTCGTTTAAGCTTTTCAGTTGATTGATGATTTAACATATAAATTCAATTTAATATCTGAGCAGACATTCTGAATTCAAATCTCTATCTTCTCAATTGAAATTGATTTCTGAAGAGCGTACGTTATTAATTGACATATTTTAATTTATCTTAACCCTACATTATACTAGAGAAATGATAATCTATTCACCCCCAAGTTGTTGTTGTGTCATTATGCTCTATTTGATCATACATGAAGTCATTAAAACTGGGCTACACTTGGAGTCCAAGTTTTAAATAATTCACAACAAGTCATACGTGAAGCCATTAAAACCGGGCTAAACTTGGAGACCAAGTTATCGTTGTGTCATTCTGCTCTATTTGATTTAAATAATTCACAACAAGTCATACATGAAGTCATTAAAACCCTTTACTTTTTCTTTCTTTTTTTTTTAGTACAATAAAGGGGTTGGAGAGGCTCGAACATTGATCGAATAGATGCTAAAGCATCACTAGGGTCAGCTGAACTATACTCGCTTTGACAAACCATACTTCTTTCATGAAAGTTATTTATTTGCATTTGAGATTATAATTAAAATAATAAAAAATTACAAAATTAGTCAAATCTAAAAAATAAATATTTTATTTAGTTTTTTTTCCTAAATTTAAACAACAATTTATTGGGATTTGAACCCATAATTTTTAGGTATATTGCTCTTTTGACAATTATTTTGGTCAGTTATTGTAAAATTCAAGAGCTTAATAGTTAGAAAAGAGATGTTATATTGAAATATGTTAAGTATATTTTGAAGCAAATTTAATTTGAAGTTTGTATTGATATATATGTGTGTATATATATAGGTGGTGAAATTGGATGAGTTCATAACACATGAACTTCCTTTCGAGAAGATAAATGATGCGTTCCAGTTACTCAAGGATGGAAAATCTCTGAGATGCATTTTGGAGCTTTAACTACAACCTTGTTTACATCCAGAGTTAAATAAAATCCTAATTAATTTCAATCTTTTAATTTTATATTTATCCGTTCACAGTATTATTCAATAAACATTTTGTATTTTGAGTTGTAATTATTTTTAAATCATTTACTTACAAATATGTCAAATTCCTACAATTATTGTATCAATTTTTTTTTTTTAATAAAGAATTTGCAACAAAACTATTAATGCGTATTCTAGACATTCTAAGCTCATGTTTTATTAAAACCAGTACAAAATTTGGCAATTTAGAAATATAACTCATTAATTTATATATCGCACAATTCCACCCTAAAACAAATAATAAACGTATATAATTCCTTCTGTATATTAACATTAGTAGGGTAGGAAGAGTTCCATCAACAAATCCAAATTTATTTCGAATCGAGAGGCCACAACCTTCTTCCATAAACATAACTACAGAAGTTCCGAAAAGCTTTCTCTCCAATCCCTTTACTTGGTCGGATTGGAGAGAAAGCTTTCTAAATTATGTTTCGGTTTGACTAGGATTGTTTTATTTCCCGTGAAAATCGGTCTTGGTGGATATGCAAGGTACTATTTTTTTTTTTTTTTTGAAGTTATAGCAATTAGAGTGTGGGGCTCGAACCCTTAATCTATTGTTAGAATAGTTCCTATTAATTCATCATATATATTCATTAACTATTTTAGAGAAAGGGGGTTCGTGTTGATTTGTAAGATTTTCGTATCCACGTGTCAAAGTTGATGATAGTTGCCATTGTTGATGAAAGTGTCTTGGAGGAAGTTTTTAGTGTAAGATTTCTACAAACTCGTTGCTTTTATTTGTCATTCTAAATGATACTTCAAGCTTTTTGAACTTTATGTGCTCAAAATTTTTAGTTTCCAACATCTAATGTTAGACATATGTATAATTATTCATCAAAATTTGATAATAAATTAGTGTTTGTTCATTCCTAATAGTGCTTATTTGGCGGCCAACAAAAATAATAACTCAACTGTTTAAGTGTGAACCTATCAACTAAGAGATCATAGGTTTGAATTCAAAGATATATGCTCATTTGGTTATTTCAAAAGCCCTAATCTCAAAAATATTAGATTAGATGCAAACTGTTCCATATCAAGTTGGAACTTTTATTTTGAGTTAAGTTGATTATTTCAAACAAATGTACATTCTTATTTTTTGTTGAGAGATTAGACCAATCTTCTTTTTTTTCTTTTTAATTATTGGAGCAAAGCTCCACTTGTATTTTTCACGAAAAGCAAACATGAGATAGAAAATCCAAGGAGGTCATTTGATATCCAAAAATTGCTCAGTAACAGTCGGACAAGTGAGAAATGTTGGGGTAACTAGAGAAGCTTGAGTAGAGTCAGATCTAAATGTTGGCTAGATAAGCGTCCTACCTTGTTACAACTTCCCTCCAATCGGCAGAGCTACTCTCAGCCGAATTATCGATGTGGAGAGGTTACAGCATAAGCTAGTGATACTTCTGACTACCGGAGATTCTCCTATTATATTACTACTCCTTATAATAATACCAATAAAAGAAAGCCTGAATATTTTATAAAAGTCTAAATAGAATCCAAGGTGGAGATTAGAGAAGAGTACATGAGATAAGAGTAAATAAAATTCATACTAAACAGCATTACAAAGAATAAAAGTTTGGATCATCTATCCTCTAGAATTCATGTCCATCGACGATCCCAATTTATAGAAATTATTTACTGATACATCCCTGAAAGAAGAGAGGATGGAAAAATAGAGATTAGCAGATCATATCCCATCTAAGAATATTAATAGAATGCATACAGAAAAGGAAATGATAAAAATTCTAAACCTAACTTTATCTTTTGTCACATGGCTCTGTCAGTTGTTGTCTTCCATTGATATTTGTTACTTTAACGCTGTAAAATGTTTCGACTGTTGCTCTTTATAAAGGGAGGAAAAAAAAAATACCTACCTATTACCAGCTACTAATCCCAAAAGCTTTAATTTTTATTTTTTTAATTCAAAACTGAGCTTTTAGGAAAAATCTTACTGTTTGAAAATTTAGAATTTAATCCAAAAGATTTGATAAAATATAAAAAATAGTTCATCAATCATAATTATTGGTAAATAAAATGCGTAAAAATTACTTATTTTTTGTGTTTAATGATGTGAGTGTGAGATAAGTAATTGATTGGACAAAAAACACGTAATTCATATATCACATTTACGCACTTAATTGCCTACGATTTACGAATACATGACTATATTTCTCCAAACATAAGGATTAAAGTCTAGATTTTTCAAACCATAATTCTAAATTTAACTAGGGACTAAATTTATAATTTACCCTATTTGTTGTGTGTTTTTTAGACAATATTTATTGAGTTTTTACAACATGGAGTTTTGAATGTTCCAAACTTCATTAAAACATTCAAAGAAAAAGCTTTTAATAACAATAAAAGAGTACAGAAATAAATATATAAATTATCAAGTAATAGATTTGAATTTAACCCACCCTATTGAAATCAAAAAAGAAAATCCAAAGTGATGAGAGGTGCAAAAGTGGTCACATACAAAAGAAAAGTTAAAAAAAAAAAAAAGGGAAGGCAGAGAAATAAAAGAGGAAGAAGTTGCATACAAGGAAAGGAACAAAATTTTTACCTTTACCCAACTCCGACGCTGCCTCTTATTTTCTTTAGCATCTTCCAATTTTCTTTTAGGCCGATTCTGATAAATGAAATAAATCCAAAGCATCTTCCCGAAAAAATAGACTAAAAAACACAAACAATCTCCTAAATTCAAAGTAGCAACTTCAACGGCATCAGAAACAGGCACGATGTGAAGAATCCGAGCCAATGGCTTCTCTTCTGCAGCCACAAAAAAACACATCACCACTGTGTGTTAGTCTCCACAAACAGTCAAGCAAACAGATATTATTATGGAACTGTAATGCACTCAAGTCCATCCAATCAATTATTTTCGTATAATCATTGAAAAACTTTGAGCCCTTAAAAGACAAATAGGAATCGTCAAAAGAGCAATAGTTTAGCCGCATCAGTGTACGCTCAAAGACTACGAGGTTACGGGTTCAAATCCTCCGCCTCAATTGTTCCGTAATTTCAAAAGAAAATAAGACAAATAGGAATCTCCATAATGGCATTACATTTTCAAAACTTTGCTGGAACGCTCGAGCCTCCAAAAGAAATTGTAATCTTTTTTCACAAGAAAGTTAATTGATGCGATCGAATTATACTTATTTCTCTTTGAGCTGCCACATTTGGAGGATAGTTAGATTATTATTTGGATTACAAGTTATTATAACATGGTCATGATAACATATTATTAGAACATAGAGTTTTGTTATAACAACGTTATTATAGTTTTGGATAAATGGTTATTATTACCAATGGTCTAAATAGAGTATAATACAACCTAAATTCACCAAATGGTGAACCAAACACTCCCATAAGGAATGGGATATGCATATGGCTGCAACTTATAATGTTAGAATGATCTCAAATGATCTGAGAAAGATTTAGAGTTGCAATTGGGATAATGCATCCATGTGCTCCCAGGCCCTAAATTCAACTCTTTACGGTTCATACTCCCATTTCCTCAATTTCCAGTGATTGGAAAGCATTCATCTCCCGAATTATTGGGGAGATTGAAAATTAATCTCAATGGTGTGTTTGTTTTTTGTAGAAAAGAACGGGAGAGAGGAGCAGAAGTAAAAAGATTAATGTTAGTTTTAATAATTACCTACTTGTTTGGTGATTAGTGTTAAAGAGGTTGGAATACTTAACTACTTGTTTGGGATTGATTTAATAGTATTAACTACTTGTATAAGTAATGTTTGGGTGATAGTTTGATGGAGTGTTTAATGGATAAGTTGATGGAGGGTTTGATGAGCAGTTTAGAGCAGCAGTATACTATCAAATACAAACAAGGTTGTTTGCCCCACTACTTCCACTAAAAACAAACAAAGCCTAAAATTGTTTCAACCATCATGTATGAACGGAACGTAAATCAAGCAAAAAAGATAACAATAATCATTACAAAAAAATGAAAGGTAATAGAAAAAATTTACCGTAGAGGAAGAAATAGACAAATAACCAACGGAGGTAGTGGGAGACACCGGCGGCGAAGGTGGCACGCCGGAAGTGCCATGAGTTCCGTTTCCCACGGCGTCGTTAATGGAAAATCCAAGCTGATAAACCGGCGTACCATCAGGCTTAAAGAGTCCATAGTTCCTCTCAGAAGTTGGTCCAGGCTTCATATTCTCATTAAACAAAGCAAACACATAAATGTTGAGATCCGAGCTCGGCCTCAATGGCGTCCCCTTCTTTTGGCAGATGTACTTAAGTAGATTCCCATTGTATTTCTTAGCATTTTCCGGCGTCGCACCGGCCTCATCATCGTCTCCTTTCGAAGGCCATCCGGTCTCCGAGATATGAACCGGAAGCTTCTTGTAACCAACAGCGGCGAGAGCATAGTAAACGGCGTCTATCTGTGCGAATAACATGTTGTCGTAATGAAGATTCGATCCAGGATCTAAAACCCCTTGGTTTGGTTGAAATAGGACAAAATCGAGCGAAACCTGCTTAGGATTCCCCTTGTACGCGAAGTAAGGATAAGCATTAATCAAGAACGGAGAGCCGATCTTGACATGGAAATCCAACATTGGGATCAAATTATCAACTAAATCCTTACGGAAGATTCCAGCGGAAGGCGGATAAGAAATTTCAAGTATAGCCAATGAATGCGCCGTCGTTACGGCTACCTGTTTATCTAACCCTAAATTTACGAGCGCAGTGTGTACGCTCTTCATCGCCGGTAGCAAATTAGCGCTTAGAGAAGTGTCGTTGAAGGTTAATACCTCATTGCCGACGAAGATTGAAGTGATTTTGGTTCCAGGCATGTACGCTTGGACATTCTCCTTCACCCACTCTTGAGCACATGCCGGATTCTTCATTTTGGCCAAGTACTCGTTTCCAAGTCCTACTATGAACTCAACGCTCGTATTAGCAAATGCGCGAAGAACCTTCGGACTCGCATCGTACAGCTTCACCTTCGTAGCTCCGATCGCTTTCACTAACGGGATTACATTCTCCGGAGCGGGAAGATTATTCGCTATTTGACCGTAATTTACTCCGACTGAACTCACCAAAACAGGCAGCAGCAGCAAAAAACCTTCACAAAACAACAAGTTCAAGATACATCCAACTGGACAACACAACACGATCTCGCTAAAACAAAAACCTATATCTTAAACCAACAAAATAGCACAAGTTAATGAAATTACAGATCACCTGAAACCAGAAGTAGAGAGAACGAACGGAAACGCTCGAATCCAAACCTTCTGAGCTCCATGGAGGTAAAAACTTCAGTGGCGTTAAAGTGAAGCTCGATGTTCGAAAATGGCAATCACTACAGTGGAGAGTGAGAACGAGAAGCGATCTGGAGAGTGACCGGAAACGTTTGAAGTCGGAGGACGTTGCCGAAGAAGACGACGGTGAGCTGCCGGACGGCGTCTGGTTGGAGCGTAAATAGAACAGAGAGTTAAGTGAAGCGCTGTTCGAATGCGAGTTTTGGTCATTTGTAGAACGTTGAGATGGACGGCGTAAAGTAGAAAAAGGAGAAAAAGAAAAAGGGAAAAAAAGTGTCCGAGTATCTATTCGTTTTCATTCCCATTTTAAATCAAATCTATTCTTTTTTTTTTTTTTTTCTCTTCACAATTCAGTAAAAATATTTTGTAGAGGGGTGTTTGGATTTTGGAACAGTGAGACGAGAGGTAAAGGAGGAGGAGGAAAAAGAAGAGGAAAGGAACGGGTTGGTTGAGTTTAGTTATCAATCAAACTAAAAAGAAAAACCACCATCGACGCAACCTTAATCGAAAATATAAATGTTGGATTATTCAAATATATATGTTGGACAAATTGGTAAATTTATCGATCCAAAGTTTTGAAATTGAATAAAAAAATTTCTTAACTCAACCTAGATGTGCACCCCTACTCATATCATGTGAGATAATGGTCACTTATATACTCACAAACTTCTCCACTAATTCTAAATGGGATAACTTTATTTCCATTTCAACGACTATTTTTCCAATTATTTGCAAAAATGGGAAATAGAAAATGGTTCACATTTATTTAAATTATAGCTTTAAAAATCTTCAAATTTAATTGTCTATTTGATCGAGCTCCACAACTAACATTTTGATTAGATTTTATTGCTGGAACTTACCAATAACTTTGAATAAAAGTTAGTGTGTTCAAAAAAACAAAAATTTTTAACTTGTATTCATTAATTTGCAAGTATATTATAGGCTACTATAAATATTGTTGATTGACTTTAATTAACTTTTTACTAAATTTTATTGGAAATCCATTCATAAACTATGGGTAATAACTTCAGCTTCAATAGATTGTATAAACAAAGTAAAAAATTGGATATGACTTGATAATTAAAAAGGTAAACTTGCTAAAAAAAATAGTGTAACGTTAAACCTAATCTATGAAAGAAAAAAGTTAAATTTGTTGAAAACTATATCATTTTATGTCTATTTCAAAAGCTATTATTATTGGATTCAAACGCTTTTATTTTGTTGCATAAATAATTATGAAAAATTAAAAAAATTGATAAACATTCTAGAGGCAAAGTAGAGAAAAAAAAGTCTTTTCTTTTATAAATTTGAAAATGAATGCTCTATTATCATAATAAATTTTTAAAACCCTAAAGGCACAATCTAGTAATCCGGGTTTGATCTAACCCAACTCGACCCATCATTGATGACCTCCTCACCCGACTCATCTGCTGACCACACATGGAGCCCCTCGAGCTACACAAGATGCATGTGACCGCTCCATCGTCTATCATCTACCCCTTAACCCTCAAGTTGTCTCCTGTATAAGCACGTCCCAACACTGTCGGACTCTTCCTGACAATTAGAGCTTTACGAGAGGCTAGAAAGCCAACATCAAATCTTCTCCTATTTGTCTTTCATCTTCCTATCTCTAACATTTACCATTGATCCTCTACTCATTTCAAACTCGACCCATGCTAACCACTTTCCTCTATCATACGAGACGAAAGTAAGCCCTCGAAACCCTGTCTTTTTACCTTCTCCTACCTTTAGCTCAGACCTTCTAGTCCTCTTACAACCTAGACCATAGCTATCTCTGTATTTTGCTAGAGAATGCAAAAACTCTCCATATTCCTCACGACCTTCCACTTCTTTAGTTTTCGATCTTCCCTTTCTTCTTTGTTCGTGAAATCTTCACATATATCGAGCAATTGACGCTACCCCGTCAAAGAAAGAGAAAAAGAGACTATCATCCCACCCTCATCCCCACCAACGAAAAAACAATTTCACCTAAAGTCAAAACCTCCCAATATTAAGAATAAATCCACCATCGTGAAGACTAGTCTCTAACTCTGAGGCAAGACCTCGCAAATCAATGGGAGTAACCCTCCATAAACAGTGATTTCTTTCTCTCTCTCTTTCAAAATAATTTCAAACATCGAATATTCGACCACGTGCAATTTAATAGAGAATTTTGTGAAAAGTGGGAACCTTGAAATAGATATTCATAAACATATATATAATATAAACTAAAATAAACCCTAAAAATTAGTCACAATGGTTATTTTGAATCTCAACCAATACAAACAAGAAAATTTAAAACTTTTCATCATTTTAAATGCCCATATTTTCCAATGATTCTCATCCCATGTGTTTGTGTGTTTCTCTCTTTTCCCCCAAAATCGCCATAATAAAGTATTGTTCCTTTTGCAAGTGGCTGTTTTTGTATTTGAATTTTGAAATCGAAGGTAAGAGTGAATGCTTTTTCGCTTCCACTCTTTAACCCTAATTTTTGGCTTCTTGTGTTCTTCCATTTGTAAGAATGGAGATGGATTCGAAGAATCTCTAATGTCATCAACAATCCTTAATTTTAAATTATTCAATATGGTCCGTACGTTTTGGAATTTGTTTAAACTTTCTTTGTATATAATCAATATCTTAAATATCTACTGATAATTAAATATTAAATCGAACCAATTTAAATATTATATTAGGATATTTATTATGCTTAACAATGTACCCTTTCCACTTTGAATTTGATTGAAATATCAATCATGAATTTTTATATCATATTAAATTAGAACAAATTTTCATCATAAAATTTATTGACAAATAAAATAGTTCTTCTATCTTATGAAAAATCTATTTTCATTTTTAATGTTAAATAAATTCTTATACCATATTAAATAATATAATATTCAATTATTTAGCTTTAGAGATAGTATA
Organism: Cyclanthera cordifolia; assembly: GCA_037832605.1. Lineage (NCBI taxonomy): Eukaryota > Viridiplantae > Streptophyta > Magnoliopsida > Cucurbitales > Cucurbitaceae > Cyclanthera > Cyclanthera cordifolia. Next base: position 10,032,718 of record JBBMEG010000027.1, read on the forward strand.
TGATTCAATTATATAATCTTATCTATCATAAATTGTAAGGACTAAACATCGTTATTGTATTATTTACAGTTTGTTAAGATTTAAACATTCGATAAAAGTAGATATTAGCATTGCATACGTTACTTATTAAAAATTAGTACAAATTTTTTTAAAGATTTAATATTGTATCACTTATATATATACATGTAAAATAAATAGAGAATATTTAAACCTTTCTCAAATTTAGCATAAATAGTTTACGCAACGAGATAGCAGATGCACGTAATAGGGTGGGAGAGGTCGAGATAGTTGTTTTGTTAAGTCTTACCATTAACAACAGTATGAGTGAGTGATCACCTGAAGATCCTATTTGAAATTTCTTGTTACATGTATTGATAAGATTTAAATCTAACACATGAAGAATCCTTTCTTCATGTTTGTTGAAACATTAGTTAGAAATATCGAATTGTCTGAAAAGATTGATTTTATCGTGAATTTTCTTATTGAGGGAGGTTATGCTCCAACTTGAGGAGTCGAACCCGTTCGTAGTACCGTAGTTGAGAAACCTTGGTTGTATTTGCCCGTTCTTGGTTAATGAAAAGATGTTTTCTTTTTCAAAAAAAACTGAAGATCATTCTCTCTCTGCATATCTTCAAACTACTAGTCATGAAGTTGATTTTCTTATTCTTTTTATGTATAAGAAAAAAATAGTGATGAAGTTGTTGCTGTTCACATGTTCAAGCTGTGATAAGAATTTATTCTCTTCCTCCTCTTCACTCATTTTCACCTCAGAAGGTCACACCCATAGCTACATTCATTGTTTCCTTTAGCTTTCCATAACACTATTTTCAACAAAACAGCCATCAATTGCTATGGAATGAACAAACATGAACTATTAACATACACCAACCCTTTTTTTTTTTTTTTTTTTTGGATTTTCAAGATGTGGGGATGAAATGTCAACCAAATCACTAGTGCAAGAATATTATATCTAAACTAGTTGAGTTATATACTCAATTTGGACAAAAACTAAGAGATGCATAATAATATATGTTATATACTAACACTCTACCACAAAGGACCAGAATCAACGATTCTTATTCCATAACGATACAACAATCACACGGATTTACCTGTAACCCGCCGTGTTCTGACGTGCAGGCATCAATGGGAGTGTGGCCTCGGTTTACCGAAGGAGCCATCTCACCTGTCTGCTGGAAGCTGGATAAGCTAGAGAATCAAACAACTGCTTCAGTACTTCCCTCTTCACATCCATATACTAAGAGAAACTGGGAATTTATGTAGGCCTATGCCGCTTTTGGCAGTATTCTCAAGGCGTGGCAACGTTTTCCTTGGCTAGAGGAGCGATTTCCTCGCCGTCTGTCCCGGGTTGACTGTTGTCAACTCCCAAGCTCAACAGCAACTGTTCCCATTGTTTAGCTGGACCCTGCGAAAATTACACGGGACAACAGCACGATTTTTTACATTTCAGTTGAATTAAAGATATTATGATGCAGTAAGATTGATGTAAGCATGATCTGATGATTAGAAAGGCATTTTGTGATGTGGGATTAGTGTTGAACTTACCTTCCAAGAGAAATCTTGAGCCATACAGTTATGTATCATTTGTTTAAAGGCAGCTGTGCCGTAGAGTGCAAGAGCTCTAAGTACAGTTTTAGCAATTGCTGCTGCGTCAGCTGGATCAACCGTTTCACACTGCCAAACAACCAGCCGACTCCGATCATATTTGGCAACAAGAAATGGAGAAGGAAAAGATAACAAAAATGAAATAATTAACCATTTTATTTGTAGTTTTTTATTTTTGAAATTTAAGTCTACATGTGATTTTTCTTACTTGGATATTTACCTCTTACCCATGTTTTCAAAAATCAAACTGAAATTTGAAAACATAAAAAATATAGCTTCCTAAACCTTATTTTGATTTTTAAAATTTAGTTAGCGTTCCTACTTTCTCAAAGAAAATGGAACACATGTGAGTAAAATACGCTTAATTTTCAAAAAAACAAAAAATCAAATGGTTATCAAACATGACTTAAATGATTCAAATTTCAAACTATATACGTACTTCAACATTGAATGAACCCATTTGGAGCCCTGTATAACCGTCGATAACAGTGTCTGCAAGCCCACCAGTTGTGCTCACCACTGGAACCTGAAATTGTAACACAAACAAGCTACTGTGATGGATGTGCTGACAGAAGATCGCTAACAGAAAATTCATAACCTACGAGCTGTAAAATATGAGATTTTTGGCGACTTACTGTTCCATAAGGCATAGCTTGCAACTGAATCAGCCCACAAGGTTCGAATCTACTAGGAATGATCAAGAAATCAGCTGCAGCGTTAATGAGATGTGCTAAAGGAACGTTGAACTTTGCAACCCCTCGCGCTTTGTCTGGATATTTTATCTCTAGCTCTTCAAGCTGTTGCTCTAAGTACTTCTTGCCAGTTCCCTAGCAGAAAGAAAATGGAAATCAACCTTCATTCAAATACAACAGCCGATTGAGAGAATAAATTTGGGAATATATACGCACAAGGACCACCAATTGAACATTTTCATGAATGAACATTGGGATGGCCGCTGATAGAATATCTGATCCCTTTTGCTCCTCAAGTCTACCAATAAATCCTATCAAAGGGATGTTCCTGTCAACAGGCAATCCAACTTCTGCTTGAAGAGCTTCTTTTAGAAGAGCTTTTGCTTCTGTAACCTGGAAATAAAGATCAGGTTAAGATTTTGTTCAATCAGTTCAAAAATGTATAAATGGAGCCTGCCAGAAAATTAACCGTTTCTGCATTGAATTTGATCGGAATGTACTTGTCGGTGGCAGGGTTCCACTCCTGGACATCCATTCCATTCAATATACCAGTAACGGTGGTCAAACGAAGAATGTTATCCAATTCAACACCCCGCTCAATTCCAGAAACAAGCTCTTGGGCATAGTAAGGACTAACTGTCACCACTCTGTCGGCTCCCAATATTCCAGCCTTCATCCAATTGATTTTTCTTCCCTTCACAGGCTTTTCATACCTAGTAACCAAGATTTCTTAAGATATATTGGGAAAACTATATTATTTGGGATGCAGATTAAATGAAAAGTAACTGATGGCACTGACCCATCAGTAAAGTCAAAGGAACTCTTGAATTGATCAGGCAGATTCAGGAGGGAAAAGTCTGAGAAAGAAAATCTGCCTTGGTAAGCAATGTTGTGAATGCAGAAAGCGACCTGTTAATATTTAGGAGTTCAATAACAGAACTTGTTATTTGAATTATAAAAAATGATGCAAAAGTCTACTGAAACAGAGAATTAAAATTTAGCACAAACCGACCTTGGCAGTTTTGTAAATTCCCCTTGCTTGATACATGGCTTTCAAGTAATATGGAAGAAGAGCTGTGTGCCAATCATTGGCAACAAATACAACATCCTCCCCTGCAATGATTACCAAAGCATATTTTCTTCAAAAATCATTCCTTAACAACTATTAAGTTGAGACTGCCGGTAAAAATGAATACATACCATATGGTCCTGCAAAGTACTTGCTGCTGTTTAAATCTAGAACCAAAGGCGCCAACAGAGCAGCCTGATGAACACAGGTATTCGATGGTTAAATGTATAATAGATGCTGAAACACTTGAAACCGTGTCATCAGATGGATATTAATCAATTTCTCAATCAAAGTAAATGAAGACGTAGCGAAATGGGTATTTTTGTGCATAGTAACTAACAAATGTTATTTGGCATTTTTGAACAAACACTAAATCTACTCAATTTTCAAAATGGAATTCAATGAACATTAACAAACTAGATTACAACATTCGATTGGCTGTCTCTATATTACTTTGATGCCAATGAATAGAAACATAGCTTGAGCCTTGAGCAAGACTGATCAAATTAAGACATAATAAGGCAAATGTAAATAATTTTATTCCTATTAACTATTATCCCACTTCTTAAGGTTGAAAGTATCTGAAGTATAAGGATTATGGGATTCGTCACCTGGCATAATAGGCTAAACCGCAACTGATTGTCCTCAAAATCAACTCCTGCGTTGGGGCCATACAGTTTAGATTTAGTTTTGCCCCAAACCTGTTGAGATCCACAGTGGAAAGCATCAGAAGAAAGATAGTCTGAAACATGTATACAGACTTCAGTAGTGTAATTCACATTACCTTTTCCAAAAACATCGGGTGGTCAACAAATACTCGATCAACACCTCGTTTGTAGCAATGGAAAAACCTTACGGTTAAAGTTTGATCTCCAACTTGTATCTGGTCATGTTCATGACAACATCACAAATGTGTTATTATGTCCCCTCCCCACAAAAGGTGATCATCTTTTAGATATGAGGTGCGTGTATATACCTCAACCGTTACGGTAGTGTCCCAAGTATCTTTATACTGGTCGTAGCGAGGAGATACTGTCATGACACGATGCCCTCTAGCCTAAGAAAGTAAAAGCAGGCAAAAATTCAGGCTGTAGCAGAAAATTATGAAAAAGCTGCATCTGTGAAATGAAGGGAGAAACTTTACTTACAGCCAGTGTTGGAGGCAATCCTCCAAGAACATCACCAAGCCCACCAGTTTTACTCCATGGAGTAACTTCAGCTGCCACAAACACTATGTTCATCCCTTGTTCACACACAATTTTCCCCACAGTTCTCACGAGTGCATCAGTTTTCCTACTGTGAGTCCTGCAAATAACACTCGCAGGGGCTTTCTTCCGCAAAACATCCAAATTGTTCAAGGATTTCAATCCCTTGTGGGTTTCTATTTGGTTCTTAAGGCCAGCCTGGGATAGGCTCGTTTTGGTCTCTGAGCCTGGAGCCCCATGACTCATGAGTGAACTCCTCGACACAAAGTTGGAAACAGTCACAGCTCCCATCGACGCCATCCTTGATCTAAAACAACATTCAGAACAATTAATTAAACTCACCTACAGTGAATAAATTGCAAATACCATCAGTTAACAAAACATGCAAAACTCTAATTACTACGGAACCAAATCATGTTAAAATTTCAGAATCTACCGAAACACAAAATCACATGGTTCATCTCTTTTAAACCGCGATCATACAAACTAGGTTTGAAATGATCAAGAAAGAACAAGACGCGAACAAAGAATCAAAACTACTAAGAACAGAAACTTATTCACTAGCAAGCTTTAGTAACAAAATCGACAAGAGAGACCACAAACCACTCGCCAGCGAAAGATCAAAGCAAGCTAGACTGAAATCCACAGTTCAAAAGCTAAAAACGAAAGTAATGAAACGAAACGAGAACTGACAAGCACTGAAAGCTAAATACGACAGTTCAAAAGCTAAATGTCATGACGAAGCACAGATACAATGGCAGAGAGTACTGAAGAAGAAAAAGAAGAAAAAGAAGAAAAAGAAGATGAAGAAGAAGAATCACTCACCGGCAATGAACTCAGCCGCAAGAAAACCGTCGCCTCCGGTCGGAGTGAATCAGCAATGCAGATCTCCGGGGAATCGGCGGTACTTGTAGGCTTTACTGAAGACATAAACGTGGCGAAGAATCAGTGGGTGCGCTTGCTAGCAAGGGCTGGACGCCTCAGGATGGGAGACACGTGCGAAGTCACGTGAGAAGTGGGGCCGTGGCATTGTTGAGAATATGCTGAAAATTTGAGGTTAATGGAGACCGAAGAAGGAAGGCCACCTGTGAATGAGAGGAAGATATTTCTTTTTTGGTTAATTTTGGAAGTTTAATTAATTAGTTATTTCCTTTTCCACCATAAAAATTAAATTGTTTTTTTTATTATTATTGTTTGCCCTATGAACGGTGGAGAATTAAGAGTGAAGTCCACTTGCTTTTCACGTGCAAGAATAAAATTAGGAGCAACACTTCTTCTAACTTACATTTAACCTATATTCTTAAGAATTAAATCAAAGCAGATGCAACTGGATCACTAAGGTTAGTTAAAAAAAATAATCAAATAAAAAGTGTTCATGGCCGCATTGGTTATATTATTTGGTAGTAATTTCAGTTAACATAATATCATTGGTTCAATCCTAAAATTGTTTGTCCATTATACCATTTAATACGAGGTGTTTGGGTGAAGAAATTTATCTAAATAAGTTCTTATCTTTTTTTTCTTTCAAAATAATTTTTTATTTCAAATTATTTAAAATAATGACTCATACAATTATTTATCAAAACAGCTCTTAGACTTATTATGAATAAGTGAGAAGAAACAAAAGAAAAATGCGGAATAAAACTTATATAATGCTTGTTTAGGGTACGAAAAAATTTCCTCCAACGTCACATTTCAACGTATCATTTAAATTCTTCCTTTAACTAAGTCTTCTTATAATTCCTCGTCGAAACAACATAACTATTCTCTCACAATTTTTTATGTTTTTATACAATCATCATTCAACTATTAATATTCATGCATAGATTTTTTTTTTTTTTTTTTTTTAACAACTTTATGTAAGGTATGTTTGGAGTGGTGGAATGAGATGGAAAGAAATGAGAAGAGATTTCTTCCCACCATTTAACTTGACAATTTCTCATTCCATCTACAACTAATTTACTCCATTTTCCTTTATGTTATCTCTTTCTCCTTTTTGCTGTAGCCAAACATGGTCTTGTTCAAACACCAAATTCGATCACCACTTTTTTTTTGTTTTCTGGATCAAAAAATGTCATAAGTAGGTCTTCACCCTAAAATTAGCTACAAAAACAACGATTAAAAATTAAGGAAAAAAGAAGGGCATGTTTAAGGTCGGGTCACTAACCCACCTTAACCTAACGCGTAGTCCAATGCACTTTTTTTTTCTTTTTTCTTTTTTCATTTCTCTTTTCTAATCAATTATATCTAATTATCTTCAATTTTTTTATATAAAAGAACAATCTTCGTCACATCACATGAACAATCTTCTCAACCCTACACCCCAACCACATATTTATTAACAGTTTATTTCCCGACGTAGCCAAACGCGTCTGAAATGCTTTAACGATATTACTTTCTCATAATACATTTGCTTTCCTTTCGAGGTATTGCCCATGCCCCTACTTTTCCACCTAAAGCTTCTTCAAAGACTATACAAAATAGAGATTATCCATGATGTGATGTGTTTGCTTTCTAACTTTTCATACCTTCAAAGTATCCCATCCAAACCCAACCCTTTCTCTTGTTTTTTTTTTTAGGGTAGTTGAAAAATAAAAACTCTTTCAATAAAATAAAACCATTTGACTAAAACAAATGTATCTATATATATAAATTTTAACAAATTGTACATTAAGTTGCTGTGGTGTAGTGGTTATCACGTTAGTCTTACACACTAAAGGTCCCCAGTGGACATGAACATAATCTTAAATGATTTTCATTTTTAGTAGGGTTGGCTAATTACTTATGACTTACAATTAACTTCATTTTTTATTTGCATTAAAAAAAAAAAATCAAACTTGATGGAGTATTTATGAGCACTTTTGGGGTAGCTTGAGTTGATTTTGTATATGAATTTGTGTGTTCTTGATATTGTGTTCATTGAATGGAATATTGATTTTAATTTTCAATGAAAGGAAATTGGAAAATGATGAGTAGAAGCCAACAAAGAAACTGTTGAATTTTCACCATCATCATACACACACCAATCAAACCAACTTGGTATTTCTTTACAAAACCCATCAATTGTTTATGATTCCCAAGCTTTTTCTTTCCTTCTTTTTTTACCATTTTGTCTTCGTCTATAATTTTCAAAATTATTTCATCAAATGTTTGTTTGAAGTTTTTTTAAATTATTAAAATTAAGTTTTTATAATTACGCTTAAACCTCTCAATTATTCATCATAACATCTGACATCCAACAGAAGCCACTAATTTCAATAAATTACTCAAAAATAAAACTCTTTTGAGGAGTTTATTTATGGATTTTAATTAAATTTGAGGTGTTAGATTTTATCAAATGTTTATTTGAGAAGCCAAAAAATGAAGCACTTAAGTGCCCAAATAAATGTTTCATAAACCCACAAAATAAATGTTCCAAATTTTTTTATTACAAGCACTCTATCAAAATCACCCTACAAACAAACAATTACCTCGAAACCAACAACAAAACCACACACAAACAAACAACCTATACAAAACCACCACACAAACAAACAACCTATACAAATCTTTTTCCAAACCATGATACAAACAAGTATTTAATTCTAAATATTCCACTAAAACTATCAAACAAATGAACTATTATAAAAACAAAATTTTCTAAACACTCAAAATAAACCCTCCATAAAATCAAACAAACACCCCATTTGATATTCAATTTGGACATTGACACAAAATTAAATTTTGGGCGTAGTAAATCCCAAATTTATGATCTCATATAAGTTAATTTTTCTTGTTGAAGTTATCGAAAGATTGTTTAGAGAGATTCAATGAAAATAGAATACGAGGTTTTTTGCACCTCCAATATCAAGAGAGTACATACCATTTATCATTAAAAAAATATGCTGGTGTAGAAATCAAATTCAAATATTAATATAAAAAATGTCGTCTAAAAATTTCACTAACCTAATAAAATTGAAGAAAGAATCGTACATTGCAAATTTTAGTTCACTTTTTAAAATTTTCAATTTTATCTCTATTTTCAAAAAGACTATTGCTATACAAAAAATGTTTTCAAAATTTTGTTACACTTTTTTTTTTTTTTTGTAATAAATGAAAAATCTCCTAAAATGTATGTATAAATATCAAAAACGGAAAGAACTTTTCTTTTTCTTATTTAAATTAAAGACACACAATCGATCATACATATAACCTAATAATCAGGGCATGTTTGGCTTTAGGAAGGAAAACGAAGAATAAATGAACAAAAGTAAAAATAAATTAGCGATTGATTTGGTAGAAATTGATAGACTAGAAAGAGATCCTTCCCTTCCCTTCCCTTCCCTAAAAACATAAATATAATGAATTGAATTTCATTATGGTCTAAATCAATATAAAGGGAGCAGAGAGACAAAAATAAATTTAGATAAAATGAAATCAACCTAAAAAACGTATGAAAATACAATTCGTAGTAAGATTTATTGAATCCTAAACAAGCTATGTTTAAGATTAAACTTTTGATTGCATCCAAAGAAGAAGAAAAAAATGTAAATTTTGATAGATACAAAATCATCTGAGGTGATTTTTTATTATAACTATTCAATTAGAAAAAAATTTCATGACATCAAAAACTTAAAATACTTCTCAATTATTCACCATGTTGTTTTACCATTTTGTCTTCACAATCAAAAAATTTACCCCAAAAAAAAATTGTTAAAAGAAAAAAAAAATTCCAAAGATAAACAGATCGTTGAACAATTGATCAGGGAACTCGCACAAAATTTCTTGATTTTCCTTCTTTTTGATAACTTTCGAAGTCGAAGTATAATCGCTCAAGAAAATGTAAGAACAAAATCTCAATTTCTTATAATCATAGAAACAGAAAACGATCCGCAAAATCTTGAGAAAAAACAAGAAGATTAATGAAACGAAACCGAAGAACGAGGACCGCGGCTCATTTAGGGTTAGGGAATCGTATTATCTTATTATCTATGAGCAGTTACCAAAGTTTCAATAAATCTCAATCCATCGAACCTCGGCGCAAATTTCTCCTTCTCCGATGATAAATCCGGGCCAAAACCTCTGTTCGCACGGGAATCCGATAAAAAGCCCTAAATAAAACACAATCCACAAAATCAAAAAAAGGAAAACCGATTAGATCGTCAAAATGGAAGAGGAGCAGTCAAAATCGAAGGGGAATGTGATTATACCTCTTGAGAGGGAGGGTAATTTCCATTGGAATAGAATGAAGACGACGAGGAGAACGCCATGACGGAGGCGGCGAAGACGGAGGCAAGCAACGTGCAGGAGCCTTTCATGGTCGGACGGAGACGAAATCCGACGGTTATCGCCGGATCTCGGCCGATTTGTGTGGATGGGGAAAGGATCGGCAATGAATTCCTGTACGCGGCGCAGAACATAGGGGGGTCTCGTTCTTATATTCAGCGGCTCGCGTGGTTCTTCAAATTTGTTAAATATTATTTGTCTCTTTTCAAAAAAAAAAAAAAAGTTTAAATCAAATTATAAAAAAAAATCATATATATATATATATATAGTGTTTTTTTGGTATGTTATACATTTGGAAAGTTAGAGCCTATGATTCAAAACATTATTTAATTTTATAAATTTTCAAATATACGAAACCTATTTCAATTAAATTTTTAATTTCTTCCCACATTTAAAATTTCTTACTAATTTTTTTTTGTTTACGATAAATTTTTTATCTAAATCTAAAAAATATATTTCATAACCTAAAACATATTTCATAATATTTAGGATGTTTAATATTTACCTTTTAAAAATATGTTTGAGAGTAATTTTGTAATCAACTTGTTTTATTTTTTAAATTTATAATTATAATTTAAATTTAACTTTCACAATCTATTTTCAATTTCATAATCAATTTTTTATTTAATCAATTATACGATGGATATTATTTCATCTTTATAATTATTGTCATTATTAGTTTATATATTATATTTTAAAGTAGTATATACTTTTATTTTCAAAAATTTGTTTATATTTTATATTCTAAAGTAGTCAATTATATTTTCGTAATTTTAAATTAAGTGTAATTTTATAAGTAATTTCATATTTTAAAAATATGGGTTTACAAAACTAAATTTGATGGTAATTTCATAATTAATTTCGTAATTTAGTCCAAGAAACTATTATAAAATATGCTCTCTTTTTTGTATACTGCCTCATGGCAAAGTTGCACGCCCAACATAACATTTGTTTTAAACTTATTTTTCAAAAAATCTCCATTCAAATTGTTTATCTCTTTTTTTTTTCTTCCATATAGTTGTATTCATTTTCGTAACTCTTTTAAATTTAAATTTGCAAAATATATTTTAATTAAAAAAAGTATTTTGTAATTTTTAATTAATGATAATTTCATAATGCAATTTATATTTTATAAATATGTTTGTAATGTTAAATTAACGTTAATTTCATACTAAAGTTCATATTTTAAAAATATGTTTTATAAATTAAATTTAAATAAAAGTGGTCCATATTTTATTTTTAATTATCTAAATATATTATAAATAGTTATTAATTTATATTGTCAATATTATTTTATTTTATAGTAAAAATCGTGAATAAATAAATAAAAATATACTATTATAAAAAATCTTCAACGTTAATAATAATTTGAAGTTTGAAATAATCAAAATTAAAAAAAAAATTAAAATATGTTCATGAATGTCTCATCATAAGAGCATCAACAAACATCCTTTACGACTATTTTTCACATTTTATTAAATCCTAGGGACTAAATTATAAATTTTCAAACCACACGAACCAAATTGTATATATATCTCTAAACTATATGGACTAAAATATAGATTTTTTTAAATCATAAGACTAAATTGTATCTTTGTTCGAATCAAAATTGTAATTTAACTTTTTTTTATTATTATTATTTCAAATTTTAAATTATAGTCTTACATTCTTTTTATTAAAAAATAATATTTAAATTTGTGTAAGTAAAATTTAGCTATTATCATGTTTGACTCTCTATTATAATTGACAAAATTTAAAGACGATCTTTTTTTTTTCTTTTTTTTTTTTGTATGTATGTTCAATGACTAGTATATGATTGAACTTATAATTTTTATTATTATGATTTTTGTTTTAAAATTTATTATAAGTTTGAAGTTAGTTTCAATTGAAAAATAATAATAATTTCCCTGGAATGCACGATATAAACGTATTCCTAAAATTTGGTGAATAGTATTTTCTTTTGAAAAACTTATCACAAATTTTAGGGCAAATTAGCAAGAGGGTTGATTTCGAATTTATGAGAAAAAAGGGGTTAATGTGTAATAATTCTAAGTAGTATAAATATTGCAAACTTTTATTTTTTAAATTCTAAGCCGTATACAATGAAGTGACATCAACCAAATGACAATAAAATAATAAGCTTTTTCACTTTATGAAATTCGAAGATTTATGAGATTTAACAAAATTGAATTAGGGGTTAAGATCCGCCTTTCGCTTTGTTTCGCAGCTACGTTCACTCTACGCCGTCCATTCACTTCGTATCTTGTGGACCCCACAGGCCCACGTGGCGCTGTTATAGTATAATAAAATGTTGGTTTTTTTTTTTAATGGAAGAATGTAATTTGAGGTGAACATGGGTTGGGTTGGGTTAGACAATGTTGAAAAATTATAACATCAATCTAATTTTTTAGGTTGGTCAATTTAGTAACTCATCCACTTCTATTTGTGAAAGCAACCCAATCCAATCCAATTCTTATATTGTTGGGTTGGACTGTCAGTTATTATGCTTTTAAAATATATAGAAATATTGAAATGTTAAAATTTAAATCAGCCTAATAAACTTGTCAAAAAAAAACAAAAACCAACCTAATAGAACAAGTTATATAACCGAATAGATCAATGGCGCAGTAGTTTTATTGTTTGGTGTTATTCCAGTTCAAGGAATTTACCTAAAATACATTATTCCAAATAGTTAAGTAACTATTCAATAAACACCACACTCTTAGATCCTAGGAGCACCAAATTCCCACTTCACACATTCTCTACATTTGGTCAAACAACTTATCTATTGATAGATTCAACTGATCCCACCTAAGCACGAGCTAGCATCCCAACCAGCAATATATATTATCAAAACCCGCTGAAACATTGTATTTTATTATATTATCAAAAAGTTTTTTTTTTTTTTTTTTTTTGACATTTATCACTTATTCAATATATAAAACATTTATTATGTTATCAAAATTAGAGTTAAAAAGAAACTCAATTATTTTAATTATCTTAAAGTGAACTGCATTTTTTATGGTTTTTATCAGATATTAAGGTTATTGTATTTAAAATGAAATAAAAAACGAGGCTAAGCTAAGTATCCAAACCTGAGTCAAGTCCTCCTAGATTGACTCGGAAGTTTCTGATTGGACCAAACAGTTACTCGATGGTCCGGTTTCTCGGTAAACACGGTCGCCGTTCAATGCACGTATGCGGGTTCTACGCAAGTCAGCTCATGGTTGCCTAATTTTCGGTTTTTTTTTTTTTTTTTTTTTTTTTTGCAGGATCATCACATTTTTAGAAAAATGTAAAAACATCACAAATAATAATATTAGTAAAGAGCTATTATTATTACTTAAAATTAAATAAATTTTAACTGAAATATTACCTGATTAATATCATAGCTCATATATTTAAATGAATGAAAATACATAACCCAAATTTGGAAAACTTTATTTTTAAGAGAATTATAATAAAATTATTAATCTTTAAAGATAAACTGTCTCATTATTTAATTTTATTTTTTAAATGATTTTAAGATACATATTTATCTAACAACAGATATTAAATAAAAATAATTTAAAGAGATATGTTCCAAATAATAAAGAAAAGGTCGTTAATTTGGAAAATTCTTGGTCCAAACTCGAAGGGCGACTTGGACAAAGATGAACGGCTATGATCACGCAATCTCATTATTCTTCAACACGCTTGAAGACTACGCCAAAGTAAAATTCAATCCCCACGCTTCAAGAAACCTCTCGGAATTTGGAATTTCCAAACAAATTCCCCTTTATAAGTCCCCCAAATCTCTTCCGTCAAAAATTCAAAAACCAACTACCACTCCAAGAATCACTACAACAACATCAAAAGAGTTTGAGTTATTAGATCTATCGATCGATTCCAAGAAGATGAATTCCATGTTCAGTTTGTTCGATGCCTTCGCCGCCGAATTGATCATCGGCAAATTCGTTAGGGCTTCTTCTTCTGTTCCGTCCTTCACTACTAACCACCGCGGCGGCGCCGCCTCTTCTGATTCTGTCAAGTCCTCGCCGGCGAGCAACAACGATGAAGAAGCTAAACCTAAGAAGAGTTCGTCTACGAAGCCGAGATTTGCTCTGGAGTTAGATGGCATCAATTGCTTCGAGACTATTGTTCCCAATTGAATTCTCGATTTATAGTTTCTGCCTCAATTATTCTTTTGATTCTTTCAGTATTAGGTTTGAATTGTAGTAGTTATACTTTCTTATATACGGAATTAGTTGATTTCTTATTCAAAAAAAAAAAAAATAAATAAAATTTTGAGTTCTTCTCTGTTCTGCGTTTTTTTATAATTTATTAATGAAAAATTTTGCCGCAAAGTATTTATATTTATAGTAATTAATATATTATTATAAATATTTATTAATGATAATAAATACTTTTTTTTCCGACTTTCATCAAACAATAATATTCACTTCCTTAATAACTCATAACTAATCTCACATTTATGATAATTCATTTTAATTATTCACTCATTTCTACTATTATATAAATTTTTTTAATTATTTATAAATAATTACGTATAAATGAGTAGAGTTATTACTATAGTTAAATTTTTTAATTATTTTAAATAATATCTCATATACAATTACTCAAAATAATCATTCTACTATTTTATATCTAAATTGAGTTACCTATAAACATACAATATATTAGGAAGTTCTTTTTATTTATTTATTTATTTTTACTTTCAAATGGTGTAGCAAACTATTTCATTATAAATAATTTTGTTAAATTATCCTCTAAGATTAGGTTATACATGTGTTATCATATATTTATTATAGTTAATGGATATGTTCCATAATTAATGGGATTTTCTCATGCATGAAAAAAAACAAAAAAAAAATCAAATAAAAACTTCATGGTTTGATGACTTCAATTAATGTCACAGTAATCTTCAATTAGTATAGTTGATATTTTTAATAGACAACAAATAGCACAATTAGAATACAAAAAAAATGTCTAAAATTCTATTAACGAATGAAATATTTTTTAAAGTATTATAACTAAAACAATTATAATGAAATATCTTTTTAGTTAGATGGCTCAATTTGCCCCTCATTTCTACCATTGCGTTTATTTCACTAAGACGTTGTATCGTGTGTTTAATTTTTTATTTGTGCGGTTGCGTCTTTGTGGAGAAATGGTTGGTAATGCCAGTACAGTTATTAGAAGGTAGTGTTTTCTGAGCAAGAGGGAAAGATGCCTTTGATGAGGGTCAAGTCTCTCCCTTTTTCTTTAGCGAGGCATTTTGCTTCGGTCATGGATATGGATGTGCAATTACCACCAAAACAGTCTTTAAATTGAAGATTGGGTTTGAGTCTATTCATGTAAAAACTTATCGTTAGAAGATTGGGTTTGGGTCTATTCATGTGAACACTTGTTGCTCATAACAATTAAGGCCAAAGCTCGGAAGACTTTCTTTCTTTGTGGTTTTGTCTTTATTATCAATTTCAACTTTGTTTGGTGGTCACACAGTGGAGTCGCACTAGTTTGTGATCACACAATGCGAGAGGTTTAAATGCATTGAGTTGGGTTTGTTGATTAATGAAAAGTACCTAAATTTCTAGAGCTATGGGATGTATATGTATAGTAGTTAGCTTGGGCATAGCGAGAGGTATACACCAACTCGAGTTTATGTTTTTCATATTTGAGCTTTTATGAGCATACAGTTCATAAAACTTTTATATTTTTCATATTTGAGTGTGCAATTTGTTCATGTATCTTTGTGAATATTCTCTAGAAATCCATTTTCCCATGAACCTTGAGCTACTCAAGGTGGATATATTCAGTGACAGATATATATATTAGAATCCAAATTGATTCTTACAATGTCTTGGGCTCTTTTTGCAATCACGTTTATATTCTTACCAATACAATATACAACCACACAATTCAAGGTGTAAATGAAGCCTACTCTCATCCCCATTCTAAACCTTTTTACAACTCATGAGGAAAAATATAACATTTACCACCTTTCAAACACTTTCTTCAAAGGGGTCATATGTCAAAGAAACCAATGCTAACCTCAATCTCATTGCATCTATCTCTTTCCGATGTTCGAAAATCTTCGCGCAACTCCGAACACAACTGCTTTGGTTAACAGACCGCGATCGAGACTGCAAGCTAGGGCAATTGCCCCGCCCACCAAAAGAAGCTTTCCCAAGTTCTTTCCTGCTGGTTTTTCATGGGGCTGCTCCAAGCTTTTGACCTCCGAGGAATCATCATCTGTTGCATCTTCGGAGCATCTCAAGGAGTCGGTACTGATTTTTGTGTTGATATTAGCCATCCGTGCGCAGTTTGAAAGCGGGGCTTCGGACGCTCTATGCTTTTGATATGCACGTAAAGCGGGGTCCATCTTCTTCACGGCTCCCCACATCCCCTGCTTCACTCCAAGCTTTGCAATTTCCCATGGAATACCCATGTCTTCATAGTGAAACAGTAACACCTCGCATGCAGTCAGCTGGCCGTTCCCCTTTTTCGACTCGACTGTTCCATATACAAACAGAAAGAACTGTTAGTTGCGGTATTATACCGAAAAAGAAATTAAAGACTCGGAGCTATAACTTCAGGGAAAAAAGAAGGTTAATTTAAAATATTTTTCCCGCTAATCGTATAAATTTGTCCAGTAAACATCCATGTCAAAGGGGTATAAATTCACCTTGCCCAAAATTATGTGTTCGCGAACTTTATCAAATTTATCACAAATATAAAGAAAACAAAGAATTTAGTTACCTGCACGGATGCACCAACTCGAATAGTAGAGATCGACACGTTTTGGCTTGTTTTGTCTAGGTACCGAGGAACAAGGTACACCCTGAATCAAGAAAAACCAGGAAAATCCATTATTTCCTGAATGCTGTGTTTTAAACATGCAATATTTTCCGCATACTCCGAAACTAGCAAAAATACTAGAAGAGTTGATCATATCAAGGAATTAACCGAATTGCAAAGTTCTCCATGAACGAATGAAGATAAAAACAGACGAAAAACAAAGCACGGAGAGATAGGTACACTAGCACAGTAAGTCTTACCTTTGTCACACAGTAATATGACTGTCCTGATTCCCAAATTCTTCGTCCGATCACGTATTCTCGATCACTACAGAAGAAAGGGAACTGCACAGACAGAAAAATCAATGAGAAACAAAATACGACGACGACTAAAATCTGAGGAACAAGAAACATAAAAGTGAAAGAAACGAACTTTACTCACCTTGCGCACCCAGTGGACAGTCATGGTTCCTGAGGTAGGGCAATCCTCCAAAGTTTGGGCATTTATAAGCATGCCATCCCATTTCTGTCTAAATTCATCATCCCAAAAGAAGTCCCTCACCATCTGAGGTGTTGCATCCTCAAAAACCGTTCGGCTTCGGTATTGTGGTGGCCCCGTCTGGCAACAGAACCATAATTAAGAACATGTCTATATGTACTAGAACAATATGCAGATACTCGCAACAATTTTTTTTCATCAAACATTCAGAAACTCTTCACTAAACATATTGCAAATTTCTTCCCAAAAAAGGTATGTGAATACGAACACAAGCGAATATAGTAATGTAATGGATAGCTAGCTAGCTACCTCAGGGTCTCGCCGCCATGCTTGATAATTCATAGTAGAAGTAGAGCGATCCATCATCTGAATCCATGAGGGCCCTCCATCTTTCTCCTCAACAAGCCGGTATAAATGCTTTAAATCCTCCTCGGTTAACTGGGCTGGCTTTACGCCTTCGAGTTCTGATGAACTGCAGTTGAGAATATGTATAAGAGATTAAATATATCATAGCATTATAGAACATACTATAATTTCTAAGCATTCCTTATCACTTATCAATTCACTTTACAAATTTCCTTACAATTTCCAAACCAGAGAGTTAAGAATATGCTTATAGAACAAAATATAACATGATTCTTTTTTTTTTTTATACATAAGTAGGTGGTTATAATGGATTGAATCAACCATCTTTTATTTTATTTTATTTTTGCCCTTTTGACCACAAGGCTACCTATGATGATGATGATTAAATTATAACAAAGGCATTAGCATAAACAATCAACCAAGAAAACCCAGAAGTTTAAAAGCAAACACAAAATCAGAAATAAACTACAAATTCAAGTATCACTCTTAACTGCAATTAAAAGCAACAAACCTGGAGATAACAGCAGTAGGTGGCTCAGGTAGAACTTCATTTTCATCCTTACAACTTGAAGTCAAATTCAAGCATCTGGGGAGCTGAATCATCATCGAATTCAAGCATGAAATCGACGACAAATTATCCTTCAACTTGGAAGAATCGAACAAATTCATACCGAAATCCGCCCATCTAGGTTTCCAAATCCATCCCACCAAAACCCCAACAATAACTCCCACCCACAAACGAGCAATAAACATCAAACCCTTAAACACTAAATCGTAGGCAGTGGAAGACTTCAACGAAAACAAATCCACCGCCATTAACCCTCAAATTCAAGAAAACAAAACGACCCACAAATCCAAAGAGCCAATGAATTGGGAATTCAGCGCAAAAACAAACAATAAACAGAATCGAAAGGAACCAATAGAATCAAACAACTGAGATATCAATAACAGAGCAAAACTAAAGAGAGAAAAAAAAACGGATCAGAATCCAAAGATAAGCGACGAAAAGAAGACGAACCCTAATAAGAATCAGATAAAATTTCTCTGGGTATTGGCAAATTTTGAAGCCAAAATAGACGAACTCTACTAAATAATTCCCTCTTCGTTGCTTAAATACAGACACAAATAAAGGGTTTTCTCGAAATCTCAAAAGAGATTATGGATTTTGACCGAACTTTAAACTGAAAGGCGAGATGGGTCTGGTCGGTCGCTCTCTAATTCACCACCAAACTGACCAATTCCAATTTACAAGTAGCTTTCGATCGCGTTTATGGTCACCGCGTTTGTATTTTTCACGTTTGAAAAAAAAAACCCCTTTTGTTTTCTGTTCTTCTTTGCTTTCAACTCTGTGAAATTTTAGTCTGAATTAATGAATTAGTAATTAGTGAGTTAATTGTGTATTAATAAAGTTCTTATTTTCCCATTGTGATTAGATAATTAGATAATTTGTAATTTAGTGTTGCTAAAATAGAGAACTGAAATTACCCTCTATTTTTAGGTTTGCACATTCTATTCTTATCCTTGTTAAGGATAAGGATAAATTAATAAGTGGTTGTTTTTTTTTTTTGGTTTTAGTTATAGCGTTGTTGTAGATAGTCCTACTAAACTTTGTCAATTGAACCGTTATTAATGGATAAAATTGATAATTTTAGTTATTTTGTCCTTATAATTTTAGCTTAATTATCCATTCGATTACTAAGATTTCGGAACTAATTTGAATTCCGTTATTAATGGATAAAGTTGATATTTTTAGTTGGATTATAGAGTTTATTTTTACCATTTTAGTTGAATTATCCATTCGACTACCAACATTTCGCTACTTTCAGTTTTCTTATCAATACATAAATTTGGTTAGATTATAAAGTCTGTCTTTCCAATTTTTTACTCAATTATCCATTTCGCTATAAACATAAACATTGGGGAACTTCTATCTTTTAAAATGCAATAAATAAATAGTAAATTATAAATTTAGTCCTTAGTTTGTTGAAAGCTATAATTTAGTCCACATCGTTTTAAAATTTAAACTTTAGTTCTATGTTTGAAAAAATCTACAATTTAATCCATAAGGTTTGATAAAATCTAAAAAATAGTTCGTTGTTCGATTCGGTTGGTGAGTAAAATACGTAGAAGTTAGTTATTTTTGTGGTTAATGATGAGTGTGTGAGATAAGTAATTACTTGGAAAAAACTACATAATTCATACATCACATTTACCTACTTAATTCGTCTACGATTTACGAATAACATTGACTATTTTTTAGGTTTTATCAAATCATAGAGACTAAATTTTATTTTTCCAAATCATATGGACTAAATTTTATATTTTCCAAATCATAGGAACTAAATTTTATATTTTTTCAAATCATAAAAAATATAGATTTTTAAATCATATGGACTAAACTCTAATTTTCACGAAACCATAATAACTAAATTTACAATTTACCAAAAAAAAAAAAAATAATGAAGTTAAATTTTGAAACAATTAATAAGTAGAGAAATAGTTATCGTCTTGTCCAGTACAAACAATTGAACGATAAACATCACTTTATTTTGCTTTGTCGGATTGTTTAGTAGGTTTTTCAAAATCAGTTGTTTGTTAGGTTATAAATATAGACATGTTGAGATGATAATTTTAATCCATTAAACTCTTCAAGGTTGAGTATATATACACATCCAAATTGATAATAAATAACTTTATTAGATTAATTTATTTTGGTTTTTCTCAAGAGAATAATTCATTTTGATTTGTAAATCTTTACAAACTTTTTTCCCCTACTCATAATCCCTTGAAATGAGCAAAATAAGGTTATGTTTTCCAATATAAATATATAAAAATACAAATCACGGTCAAGATTAATTCTTTGCCGTATTCAAAGTCAAAGTTATGTTAGTTTTGCATCAGGTTTAAGTCACAATTTTTCGTTAATAATGCATAGTTCAGCGAATCAATATAAGTTTGATGATCAATAAAATTAAAGGTTCAAGTCTCTACTATCCATTGTTTTAACCTCGTAAGAAAAGAAAAAATCACTAATTTTTGGAGTTGAAAAAGAAAAGGTCACAATTTTCCAATATTCACGAGAAAAATTGAACCAAACTAACCATATTCAACTATTGAATTAAGAAAATGATCAACCACATTCTACTTTAGAATTGGATCTCACATTTAAAAGTTAAAATTTATTTTACAAATTTGTGACTTTTTAAAGTCAACAAATTCAAACTCACGAGATTTTGATTATGGAACACATTCAATCACTACTCTAATTTACAAATTATGAACTTTTAATAAAGCAAAAGTTTTTTTGTTTTTTTGTTTTTTTTGAATAAAAATGAAAATTTAATATAATAGGAACGAAAAGAAACTTTCGAATAGTAAATTTATAGAAATATCAACAAATATTTTAATTACAACTTGGTGATGATAATAATAATAATTTGATTTTGTAAATGAGTGGAATTTTTTTTTTTTTTTTTTTTACATACTAAGTACATTAGTTTTATTTTAATAGAATAACCAAGTATAACATGGCATAAAGTTATTTCATTTTTTAATTTAGACTGCTTCCTTGAAACTCACCTTGATAAAGGGTTTGAAATTTTTTTAAAAAATAAATAATAATAATAAATAGTGAGTTGAAAGTCATACATTAATTAAATTTTTTTAAAGGGTTGGTAGAAGGGCAAGCTGTCGCATTGGGTTTTTTTTTTTTTAATGAAATTCATATGCATTGTAATTAAATACTAATTGAACTCATCCAATGAGTCGGTGGTGTGTTGGTTGATTGATTAATTCCTAAATTACAAGTTATAATAAAATACATTTATTTTATGATTTGAGTCTCGATATTAATAATATATTAACATTCATAAGATATGTAATTTAAGTCCTAAATTTTTGTATTAAAATAAAAAAAAAGATACATATACTTTTAATTCTATCAAAACATGATTTTTTTAGAATTACGAGAGGTGTTTATTTATATATTAAAAAAAGAAATTTACACTGTAAACAAAACTATAGTCAAGGTATCAATGTAAGCTTGATGATGAAGCGATAAAAGGGTTCGGTTTTTCTCCACTCTTAATTGTTATTAACTCAAAAAATGAAATTAAACTAAAAATAATTCGGCATCTAATTTATGTGAATTTATGTTTGCCGCCAAATTCAAAATTAAATATTAAAAAAAATATCGCTTTCTTTTAAATTGTCAAATATTCCAAAGTTGAAATGAAATTTTTTTCAAATTGTTTGTGGTCACAACGACACAACTTTTATATATATTGATTTTCAAAAATTTTCTCTACATAAAATTTATTAATTCAACTACAAGAAAAGAATAATATACAAGTAATTTTAAATAATTTTCTTTTTTAAAATAGTTATAATCCAATTAGTATTTCACATCCATCTAACTGTTTTCTAATAAGAATAATCAAGATTTAATGGTGTATCTAATCTTCCAATATAACTTAAGAGCTTGAACAATGATGGAACATTAAGATATAATTCTTTGAAACGTGTAGATAGTAATTGAGTTTTTCCGTAAAAGGTCCTACTAATAAAAGTTGAATTAGTTAGAGTTGTTCCTGGTCGAGGAATGTTAACTATCGTTAAGAGTAATACTTGTCTCCTTAAGAATAAGGAGACAAACTCTCCTTAAGATATACGTGACACCACAAAATTTTTGTTTCAATGAATATTAAAAAAAAAAAAAAATGTGATACAAAATGGTGTCACATATATCTTAAGGAGAGTTTGTTTCTCCTATTTTTCTATTGTTGATATAAGATATAACCATGTCTATGTTGGGATGCAAATAGATTTGTCTCGCAATGATTAGAGAAGAGAAAAATCATGAGTATATAAGTGATAACTATAACACTCCAAAATTTCGAGGTACACACACTATAAACTACTGCAAAAGGTCAACAACATGAACTCTATATTCGAGTGTCTAGTCCAATTATCATCTTACATATCTCACTAATCACAACCAAGTCTTGTCATTTCTATCCAAAAAAATCGGTTAGAGTTAACATCATAGAAAAAAGTGAATATATACCTACAAAGTAAGCAATTTTTATGTGTGGGAATCTATCATGCATCAACAGAAGCTAAAGGATCACACTAATAACTCCTAAACAAGGAACAACCAATGTCCATGATATTCGAGATCTCACAATTATTGTCCACCACTTACCGCACACCACCCTATCTGACATGTATATCACGTAATCTAC
>JBBMEG010000027.1:10067468-10107217 GCA_037832605.1 Cyclanthera cordifolia
AAGGCCTTTATGGAAATC
Organism: Cyclanthera cordifolia; assembly: GCA_037832605.1. Lineage (NCBI taxonomy): Eukaryota > Viridiplantae > Streptophyta > Magnoliopsida > Cucurbitales > Cucurbitaceae > Cyclanthera > Cyclanthera cordifolia. The sequence continues at coordinate 10,067,487 of JBBMEG010000027.1, forward strand.
AAACTCCATAAGAAAACATGCTTGACACCCTTTTTGGGATGAAACTCCATATCAATGTCATCATATTTTTTGGGGGGTTTGATTTCATGCATGACGCCTATTTTGACATGTTTTACACACAAAAAAGAGTTAGATTAATTCCTGCGCCAAAAAGACAGAGTTAAATTAACTCAAATGTTACATCATTCATAGTTAACAAAACTCTACTATAACTCATTACAAACAATCACATCAAAAAAGTTATTATTATAACACTTCTATAACTATTCTATAAACAAATACATCAAAATCAGTTATTATAATAGTTTTTTTTATTATTATTAGCTCCTTCCCAACTTATCGACCAAATACCTATGAAATTTTTAACAAAAAATTGAATTAATTATTAAATATATTTGTTTATTGAAACATTCAAAAAATAAAACAAAAGGGAATATCTGGTTTTTCATTCAATGTAAATATATTTAATTAAAAAGGTAGATTGTAGTAAATTCAATCTAAAAATTTGTTTGATCGTAGAAAGTTAAAATATAACTAAACTTTAAATATTAAAGATGCTTACTTTAAAAATAAATAAATAAATAAATAAAAACAAGATGCTAGGGAATCAAAGTTAAAGATAGTAGGGAGGTTTTAAGTTGAAGATGAATAGATGCGGTTAAAATTTTAAAATATGGCAATTATATTATGATGACATTAAAAAAAAAAAAAAAAATTACGTAATATAATCCAATTACTTACATAAAATATATATAGATTTTAAATTTCAACCATATAAAGAAAATTAGAGTTTATTCTTCCTGTTTCAAAAACTATAATTTTAATTTGTATTGTTTGAATCAAATTAAAATTTAATAAATATGATTTAAACACTAAAGTTAAATCATTATCTTTTGATAAAACTTAAAAAATAATCTACATAATTCTCAATAATTATTTAATTAAGTATTTGAAATTTTGTTGTTCATTTGTCGTGATAAAATTATGAGTTAAAATATTCATCGAACAAAAAGATCAGATCATCTCCAATAATTAACTTTTACATATTTAATTTATCGCGATTAAGATCGACAAGGAAGTTTATCAAACCATTAGTTTCTTTAAAACCATTTAGATGAAATTTATAATTACTATATATATTTGTTCACACAAATTTTCAACAAATAACATAAATGTGAAATACGTGTAAATTAAAAATGTATATTTGTATTGATTTGAATATGTGCGAATGTGGAGTACAATCCTTAAATATTGTCTCAAAATTGTATTTAGTATCGTCATTTAATTTAGGATAATGGCGTGACAATTTATATTGTCCGAAATTTTTAGTCAATAATATTTTTATTACCATCTTGTCTCTTTGCAAAATTTTAATTTACAAATATGCTAGCAACAATTAAGAAATTTATAAATTAAGTTAAACTCATAAAAAATGATTACAAAAGCTAAATGATAAATTATCCTTGATAAATTGTTTTTAAAAAAAAAAACTAAAGAAACATTTTTTTTTTTTTACAAATTCGCCTCACTTCTAAATCTGTTTATATATTGCTGATTAATCTTTAATTACAAATAAATATATATATATATAATTAATTAATTAATTAATTAAAGATTGGTAAACACCAAAGTCAATTTTGCTGGATTTTATTTCAACTAATTTTTCTGATATATATTATCAAGGTGGGAGTAATAATTTTGTCTTAATCGAGCATAACTCAGCTGACACTAATATATATTAATATTTATTCGATCAGTGACTCGAGTCACTATATAGAAAGTACTACGACTCTAAAAAAAGTGTTGAACTAAATTAATACCAAACAATAAAACTACTTATCTTTGAATAAGCTTATCAATATTAAATTATATTTGTTTTTTGAAATACAATATTTGTTATATTTTTAAGTGTCTGTGTGTGTAATTATTTTATACATATTACTAGTTTCTTAGAGAGTGTTTATTTTGAGTGTTTAGAAATGAGGAGTTATTTTAAATGATTATAAAGAATAAATTGTAATAATAGCTCGTTTATATAAGGTTTTTGTAGAGTATTATAAAAGCTCGTTTATAAAATATTTATAAACACTCAAAACAAACATCCCTAAATTTCTCTAAGAATTATCATATTTTTCTATACATTTTATAAATTTGTTCACATATTTTATTGATCTGTAATCAATTTCAATAAATATTAACTTTAAAATTTTCTTAATAACTAATTTTATTTCTATTTTTTAATTTATAGACTAAAAAAACAAATAAAAAAAACTGAATTTGGAAAATATAGTAACCAAAAAAGGAAAATGAATGGAAATTGAAGGGTCCGTTATTCGGAATATTCATGGTCTTAACATGAACGCGGACTAAGAAAAGGATGGACGGCTACGATCTCAAGTGGGCCCACCACGCAACCTCCTTCTTCAACACGTTGTTTACGACCATCAAGAAACCTCTCGGAACAAAGAAGGAAACTCCAATTTCTAAAACCCTTTATAAACTCCCCCAATCTCTTCATCAAATTCATCACCAACCCAAGAATCAAGAACCACAACGAGCTCAATCCAGTCGAAGAAGAAGAAGAAGAAGAAGAAGAAGAAGAAAGATGAACTCCATGTTCAGTTTGTTCGATGCCTTCGCCGCCGAACTGATCCTCGGCAAATTCGTTAGGGCTTCTTCCTCCGTGCCGCCGTCCTTCACTCCCAGCCACGGCGGCGCCGTCTCCTCCGATTCTCTGAAGTCGCCGCTGCCGAGCAAGAAAGACGAATCTAATGCTGAGTCGAAGTATTCTTCGATGAGGCCGAGATTTGCTTTGGAGTTTGATGGCATCAATTGCTTCGAGTCTATTGTTCCGAATTGATGTCTCTGTAGTTTCATCTCGCTTTCTATCTATAACTAATTCTTTTGATTCTTTCAATTTTAGGTTTAAGTTAGGTTTAACGAAATCTGGAAGAATACAGAGTTTTTTTTTTCTGGTTTGGTTCTGTAAGAGGGAATTAGATGATTGATTTTTGTTCTGAGAAATTTGATATATGAAATCTGTATCGTTCGTTCATTACTCTTGTTCTTCCTTGATTTTCTTGTTCATTGTCGTCGCCTATTTATTTATTTTTTCTTTTTCCTTCATCAAAAGCTAATACATACGAAGGCTATCTTAACTTTTTATAGAAGAAGAATAGTAATCACAATTATTCAAAAATTTATGCGACAATAAATAACTATTCTTAATCACACCTCCAATCATTTATCAAATATATAACTTAGATTACTACTCACACAAATCTCTCAAACAATTTTATTTAATTAATCACATACATCTTCCAAATAATTAATTAGTTATTTAATCAATCACATAAATCTCTCAAACAATTAATTAATTTTTTTAGTACAAATTTGGAGGGAAGACCACGTTAATTTTTTCATTCATCTAGCTATTAATACTAATTTTCACTATTATTAATATTAATTTTTATTGAATATAAATACCACAAACAAATAATTAATTATTCAAATCGGTATTAAATACTAATCTCCACTACTAACGTCTAACATCAATCTCCACGAGTGGTTATTTAACATCAAACTCATATTTCCAGCTACTATTAATTCTCTTTTTCCTATAAAAAATACACACCTTAAAAAGAGACCTACTTGAATAATAATTATTGGACAGGTTTAAATAATAGTAATTAGATAGGTTCTTAATACAAAACTTATTAGTAAAAGTATAATTTAAAATTTGTATAGTTAAGAACTTTACTTTTGATGAGAACTGATGTAATTACTACTATTTAAACCTATCTAATTACTATTATTTAATTACTATAATAACACGATTGAAAATTTAATGACTTTAAAAAAGGGTTGAATTAGAATGCTCTAAAACAAAAATATGACTATGTGTTGGATTAAATTGTCATAATCTTCGACCCAAAAAGGATTGGATTAGATCATCGCCAATCCAAAAGGTTGGACATTCGAAAACATTACCAAGGGTTAGATTATATATATATATATATATATATATATATATATATATATATTATAAACACCTGATATCTTATTATTATTTTTAATCAGAACAAACTTTCTATATCCAGAGTTTTCTTTTTTTTTTTTAAAAAAAATAGTATTCAGGGGGTACCCATTTCAAAGAGATGTCAACAAAATCAATAAAATAGCTACCCAACCTGCCTGCATATGCATTGCTTCTTAATTTTTCCCTATATTTATTCTACAGCACTCCCATCTTTACCCTTCTCTCTTCCCCATTCTAAACCTTCTTTTTACAACTCAAGAAGAAAAAATAAAAAATTTACCACCTTCCAAACTTTCTTCAAATGGGGTCAAGAAACCAATGCTAATAATGTGAACCTGATTATGAGATTTGTTGAAGCGATCATCGTTTTCCAATGTTCGAGAATCTCCGGGCAACTCCGAATACGACTGCTTTGGTTAAGAGACCGTGATCGAGACTGCAAGCAAGGGCGATTGCTCCACCGACCATCACAAGCTTTGCCAAGTTTTTTCCTGCTGGTTTTTCAGAGGGCTCTAAGCTTTTGACCTCTGAGGAGTCATCAGACGCAGCTTCTGAGCACATCAAGTACTCAGGACTGACCTTTGTGTTGATATTTGCCATCAGTGCACAGTTCGAAAGCGAAGCTTCGGACGCTCTGTGCTTTTGATATGAACGTAAAGCGGGATCCATCTTCTTCACAGCTCCCCACATCCCCTGCCTGATTCCTAGCTTCGCAAGCTCCCATGGAATGCCCATGTCTTCATAGTGAAATAGTAACACCTCACATGCAGTTAGCTGGCCATTTCCTTTTTTCGACTCGACTGTTACATGTACAAGCAGAGAAGAACTCTTTAGTTGCAGTATTTGATCGAAAAAACAATTTAAAACACGAAGCTATTACTTTGGCGCGTAGAAAAAGGACAGTTTAGTTACCTGCACGAATACACCAACTTGAATAAAATAGATCAACACGTTTTGGCTTGTTTTGTCTAGGTACTGAGGAACAAGGGACGCCCTGAATCAAGAGAAACCAAGAAAACCTATTAATTCCTGAACACCGAGTTTCAAACGCGCAATATTTACAGCATATAAAAGACTAGAGGAGCTAAGCATATCAAAGCATTAACCGAGTCGTGGAATTTTCCAAGGACAAAAGCAGTGTTTTAAAAAGCTCACTTAGGCACACTCCGAAGGCGCACTTATTGCAGGAGCCTTGCCTGCACTGCCGTTAATAAGGTGCACTTTTGGTGCCTTCCTTTTGTGTGTGGAAAGTGTTTTGATTGTGCATGTACTCATATATATACACACACCTTAAGTAAAAAACCTAGGCCTTTTGGTACGTCTTGTGCCAGAAGGTTATTACGCTTTAATGCACCTAGGGCTTTTTAAAACATTATTGAAGAAAAAAAAGACAAACAAGGAGACATAGGTACACCAGCATAGTGTTTCTAACCTTTGTCACACAGTAATATGACTGTCCCGATTCCCAAATTCTCCGTCCGATCACGTATTCTCGATCACTACAGAAGAAAGGGAACTGCACAGACAAGAAAAGATACAAACAGGATTAAGAAACTGGAGGAACAAGCAAAGATAAGAGTGAAACAAACAAAACTTCACTCACCTTGCGCACCCAGTGGACTGTCATGGTCCCTGTGGTCGGACAATCCTCCAAAGTTTCCGCACTTATAAGCATGTCATCCCACGTCTTTCTAAACTCATCATCCCAAAAGAAGTCTCTCACCATCTGAGGCGTTGCATTCTCAAAAACCGTTCGACTTCGGTATTGCGGTGGCCCCGTCTAGCAAAACAACCATAATAGCACACCTTCATTAACTAAAACAACATACAGATACTCATAACACTTGTCTTGATCAAACATTCAGAGAATTTACACTAATCATATCAGAAAATTGTTCAATACAAAAAAAAGCATATAGTAATGTATAACGTATATAGCTAGCTAGATACCTCCGGGTCTCGCCGCCATGCTTGATAGCTCATGGTAGTAGTAGAGCGATCCATCATCTGAATCCATGAGGGTCCTCCATCTTTCTCCTCAACAAGCCAGTATAAACGCTTCAAATCCTCCTCGTCTATTTCGGCTGGTTTTTCCCCACCGAATTCCGACGAACTGTGGTCAAGAATACCAAACCTCATCAGCTTATACTTAAGAACAACCCCCTAGTATCAATGCCTGCCCTAGTTTCCTTACAATTTCGTAGCTCAGAATATCTTAAGAATCTCCAATAACCCAAAATATAGCTTAAATTTCCAAGCACGGTCTAACATCAACAATTACAAAAAAAAAACGTATCATTCTATAGCTTAATTAAAAGAAACAAACCTGGAAATGAAATCGGTAGGTGGGTTGTTAGCAAGAACATTTTGATCCCCACAATATGAAGTGAAATTAAAGCATCTGGGTAACTGAATCTTCAGCGAATTAAAGCTAGAAATCGATCCCACAAAGCAGAAGGATGAAAAATTTTCCATCAATTTAAGAGAAAGGAAGAAATCCCTAGCGTAATCTGCCCATTTAGGTTTCCAAATCCATCCCACAAACACCCCAACGATAATCCCCAAACATAAACGAGCAACAAATATCAAAATCATAAACACAGAATCGTAATCAGCAGCAGGAGCCTCAGCCGTGTTCGTCAAGGACGAATCCACCGCCATCAGCCACCAAAAATCAAGAAAACAAAACGACCCAGAAAGCAAAAAGAGCAGAGGATTTGGGTACAAGAGAAAAAGAATCGAGAGAAACCGATAGAATTAAACAACTGAGAAACGGAGTAAGAAACGGAAAGGAATCGTAAAAAGAGAAAGAATACCGGGATTCGGATAAAATTTGGTACCCTTTTTTCCCCTATAATCCAGCAGTGAGGCAGAAACGGAACGGAAGAAATCAGAAAATGGATAAGAATCCAGAGATGAAATTCTGTGGCTGTAGAGAAAGTTTGAAGGGCCAAAACGGATCAATTTTTCTAATTATCTCACCCTTAGTTGCTTAAATAGAGATTAAAATTAGGATTAAGATTCTGGCCGACCTTTCCAACTGAAATGGCAGAAATGGGTATGCTCGAACGCTGTGTAAATCGCCCTTAAATAGCATCTTTTCTTTTCTTTTCTTTTTTTTGAATTTCCAAGATAGGGTTTTTTGTCACCGCGTCTGTGTATTTTTCACGTTTGAAACTGTTTTCTTCTTCCTCCTTTTCAATTCTTTGACTACACTTGCAACTCTACTAGGGTTTTTTTTTTTTTTTGAATTTATTTTTTAACGTAGATGATACTAGTAGAATTTTAAGCAACGAAGATCAAGTTCAAGAAACAATACCGAGCCCTAAACATAGTGGCTCACGAAGGTGGAAGTCCACGAACAACCGAACCATCTCGTCGTTGAACCTTTACAAAGAAATACAAGACTATACAAGTCTAAAAACTAGACTCCAAATTCAATAATATTTGACTATTTCAATCAGAACATCTCAATCGAAAAGTTTTTTTTTTTAGATTATAATGATTGAAACCGAGGATTCGAACTAGTGATTTCATGATACAAAAATGTGTGCTGATATTATTGATCTATTGCTATTGTTAGCCATTAGAAAGATAATATTCATCGTATAAAATGAGATTTTAAATTAAAGTAAATGGACATGCTAAATTTCCAAGAAAATTATAAAACTAAAATAATTACACATTTAAAAGAAGAAAAAGTGAAATTTAATGTGACCAAATATCAGTACTGATGAAATTATTTATTTAACAAATTTATAAAGATTTTAGAAATATCACATAGTAATAATAATTTAAATTCACAAGTAATTTTTTTTTATCTTAAAAATGAGAGAGCTTTTCTTTTTTTTTAAAAAAATACAAATTACAAAGTATATTTGTTTAAAATGTTGCAAAAAAGTTGTTTGCTTTTTTTTTTTTTTTTTCTAGTATAAATTAGTGGGGAGACCACAAACCCTACATGTATAACGATTTTCAGGATCGAACGTGGTGTTGAACTGGATTATTATCAAACAAATGTACCACCAACTTTTTCGATAATTGTTTGATTGTTTAATTAGGCTGCTTCCTTGAACTTACATTAATTAAAGATGGATTGAAATACATTAAAAAAGAAATAGTTATAAAAGATTTGAAATAGTGAGTTTGAAAACCACCATATCATGACCTATGAACCACATTAATTAATTAATTAGTAATTAAATATATTGAAGTGGTTGGTAGGGTGCTAAGTTTTCTCACACATTGGATATGTGTTTGTAATTAAATACCACATGGACTTGGTCTTAATTTCTTTGAACACCATATAATCAAAACCAATAACTCAATTTTTATTTAATCCTTTTCAATTTTTGCATGAAAACCACATGTGTTGAGATCCATAATTGGAGTAAGTGTTAGGTGTTTTTCTTGGAAAATTACAAGATTTATTAGAGTTTAGAGAAATTAATAAATTGAAACATATAATGTTTTTTTTTTATTCAACAATGACATTCTATTAGATAGTCTGGATTGATCGTGATGAGGAGTGCCTCTATCTTATGCTTTTAATTAAGATGGTGCCTCTTTTAGATTTACTAAACTTGAATTTGATATAAATTTCATTTTTATATGACCGAATATCAATTAGAATTTTGAATACGTAATTCTCATGGATTACTAAGGTCTCGAAATTTAAGTTTATATGTACCTAAATTCTCTACAAATATTTCATATACTTTTTGATTAAGTATTTGAAATCTATTTTTTTTTAGCTTTCAAAACTTGGTTTTGTTTTTAAAAACACAGATAAAATGTAGACATCCAAATCATGAAAACAGTGTTTGTGAATAATATAAGGATCTTCTACCTAGTTTATAAAATTAAAAGAAGAAAACATTTTTTTTTTTTTTTTTTTGAGTTTGCCATAATTGGGATTAGAGATTTTCTTCCAAAAAAAAAAAAAAAAAAAAATCTATAAACTATTGGCCATTGTGTGTACGTTGATGTTGGCTAAACGTTTGTTTAGATTACCTTACACCCTGGGACTGATTGAACAAGTAATTGAATCAATTAAAAAAATAAGCACCTTTCATTTATTAAATTTTAAAACATTTTTAGCGCTTAAAATTATTCAATAAATTATATTAAATGATTAAATTCTACAAGAACAATCTCTTTTTTTAGTGCAAATTGGGGGAGGGTTTACAAATACAGATATGTCGGATCGAATTCTGATCGTGGTGTTGAATTAGATTATCTTCAAACAATAAAACCAATGTGATATTGACCTTTATAGTAATTCTACAAGAATAATCCAGTGCCTATGAAAATGTCTGACCTTTAATGGCTACGTCCAGAAGGGAATGGAAGTGCTAGTAGGTATGTGTTTGGATTGATTTGATGTAATGGACATTATTTTTTTATATAAAAAGGATTTAAAGATAATTAATTTAATATGTATGGTTGATTGAAAAAGAGAAATAAAAAAAAAAATAATAATAATAAATAAAAAATTGGGCCATGGCTGAGTTTGTGTAACCCACCCTATTCATCCTTACTCGACACCCCAAACACGCGGTAGGTTTATGCATACCTACCAATTAAATTCTTTCAAAACTTGTTTTTTTTCTTTTTTTTTTTTTCAAATGGTCAAAAATTTAGAGTTGAAATTAAAATCTTCCACAAGTTTTTTTTTTTTTTTTTTTTTCCTGAAAATAAATCTTCCACAAATTGTTTGTGGTCATAACGACAGAACTTTGATTTTCAAACTTCTAAACTTTGGTCGCATTCGATTCCTTCACATATTATTTTTCGGGTACGAGGAAAGAATCACATACACGAAACTATGAATATTCACATTAATTTTTGTTATTCGTAATTATTTAACTCCTAAATTTTAAGTTTTTGAAGCACTTCTTCCGCATTTAAAAGTTTACTTCTATGTTTATAAAATCAACATCAATTTCAAACATTGAAAATAAATAGTATATTTAACCTTTGCGATAGAAAATATTCAAATGAGAAAATGTTTATTTTATCAAAAAGATGGGTGATGCAATGATTTCGTTGTTTATCAGCATTACGGGTTAGAGCAGTGGTACTCTCCTTGTTCTGAAATTCTTATCGGACTATATCACTTGATCTAGTAATTAAACAATCATTTTCATTTTAATTATTTTTTTCATTAAAAATAATCATTTACATTATTTACACCATTTAAAAGGAAATACATTATTTAGATTTAAAAAAAAAATCATTTTTAATTAAAATTCTCACACCAAATAAAATAAGAAAAATCGAATTAACAACAACACAAAATGTTAATTTATTTTCATTTGATCTAGTATTAATTAAAAATTTAATAAAAGTATGTTTGTTTTTAAATAACATTTTTTTCTAAAAGAAAATTTGAATAAAAACTAGTAAAAAATAATTGTTTAAAAAAATTTCATAACTCCTCGTATAATAATCTGCCTCTCAAACATCCATTATAATAATCCAATTACATAATTACATAATTGAATTGGTAGGAGGGCCTACACAAATTTTAGGTGCATTTTTTAAAATATGTTAAATAAGCACACTCCAAATGTGAAGTAATTTGTTGAATTTAACCAAAAAAAAAAAAAAAAAAAAAACCCAGACCTAAAGGCCGCAATGCAAAAATAAAATGGAGTCCACTATTTGAGTTCCTACACGTTTTTTCTCTAGATTTTCAACATTACAAAAGTCAAATTAATATTGAATTAGTATAAAAAAAATACTAAAACATGTATGCAACATAGTTTTAATAATTACTTTTCCTAGTTAAGAAAACACAGTAGATTTCGAGTACATCTCAAAATCGCATGTCTTTCGGCATGTTTGGGGCAAGAAAATCAAATTGGGGAGATAGAAAGTACTACTTTTGCTCACGTTTGATTCAACAATAAGTATTCTCTACCGATAATCACTATTTAAACTCTTCATTCATCAATAGATTCGTTCTATGTATATTCTCATTCTCCCCACAATCACTTTAGTGAAGCATTTGTTTGTGTTAATGATACAAACAAATATTCTACAAAATATACAGACACAAAAATAAATATATCAAAAATCAAATGCTTTCTAAAAACTTGTGTGCCAAATAGCTTCATCACCTTCCCCACACCTCTGGTGAACCTCTTCCATTCTCTCCACTGATTTGCAAATGCCACTGCAACTCCAATCAAATGATGCACCACAAGGATTCCCAGCTTCAGCCTTCCACTCACAGTCTACATTCAACAGTTTAATAACCAAATTCAATTACAGATTATGCAAATGAATTGCATTTCGTAACCGTTGAATCCGCTCGATGATATTCGGTCAGTTTTGACGAAATAAAATGCAATATTAACTCATTTTTTTGACACGGTGAGAGGCGTAGGGACTAATTGTAAAGTCTTACCGAGTGGAGTGCCACAGCAAAGACTCCTATCATCAATGTGTTCCACATCAAGACCAATGAACCATGAACCCAGAGAAACATCTTCATTTGCATATCTATGTAGTATGGGCCTAGAGAACAAGCAAATTCATCTGGTAAGTGATGCGAAGTAAATTACAAATTGGGCATTTGGGCCCGTTTAAATGTGAGTTAGGTTGAGTTATAATAACCGTCACAACTTATAATAACCGGTGTGAGCATGTAGCCCCCTTATTCCAACTATAACGCCCTCACCATGTTATAATAAAACCTTACATTGTAGTAATCCAATCATAATAATTTGTAGTCCAGTCCCCAACGGGTGGCACAGGGGTCGAAGACTTGAGCTTTGAAGGTATGCTCCCTCAAGCTCCCAGGTTCGAGACTTACTTGTAATATTAATTTGTAGTCATCTCTCTTGTCTCCATTCCTTCGTTGTCTCCCGATGTCTAGCCTAGGGACGAGCGTCGTTACCCCAGGTATAGTGAATCAAAACTTCAATTTTTCGGTTTCGAAAAAATATTGTAGTCCAAACACAATTTTATTATAATAACTTCACTCCAAGTCCAAATGCAGGTTGTTACAACATCCTCTGTTATAATAACCCCTAATATAATAATTCGTTGTTTATATAATCCAACCGTCACCTCAAACTCACCCTTAGAGAATAATGCAGTGTCTAAAATGACTTACCTATTAACAGAAATGTAGGTAGCCAAATCTTTGGAAATGGCATAAATTTGCCCAGTTGCATGTCTAAAATACTTATTGCCTTCCTCACCAAATTTCCAAAATTCAGGTTCATGGTACTTAACACCTCTGCACAGATTTCATGGGGTTTAATATTTGATGCAACATTCCTTGAAGTAAACATTCATGAGCATAAAATGTTTAATTCCTTACTTTTGAGCAAGGACTGGCCCCGATTTCATGCAACCAATGTAAACGCGTGGTTTTGATCTATGACGAGCCAAAGTAGAACCAACCATACCTGTGATTTCTCAATCAGTTTAGTCAGGAAAAGCAAGCGGGGCATCTCTCTGCATCCTACCTCCAACATAAACAAACACACACACTCGAAAGTAGAGCCAATAATCTTAGAATGTGAGAGTGCTAACCAAGATTTATGTGAACATCATCATCAACTTTGATAAAGAAATCAGCATCCCACTTAGCAACTGCTGTTGAAAAGTATGTTTGGGTTTTCGAGGATAACTCGTGATATCCTTCAATGTGGTTCTGAAAGAAAGCAATCGAAGTTTATAAGGTTATTGAACTATGATGCACTACGATTACTTAGTAGAGTTTTATGAGATCATACTATATAAACTTTCTTAAAATCCTAACTCCCTCTAACCAGGAAATTGTATTCTTATCTACTAAATAAAACGATGTTAATGAACCACGTAAATCATTCTGTTATATTCTTGAGTATTGTTCCAATTATTCATTTGTGTTCATTATTAATATCAATTAACAACAGTACAGATTAATTAAACCAATCTCCCTAAGGCTAACACTCAAAAGAATCGCACCAGTTGCCAACAGCAACCAACTCTTTCTTCCCTCACATATGTCCTGTTTGTATCACAATATGAACAGTTACATACCAGTCTTAGGAAATCCTTATACTGTGCATCCTCTGCATCAACTGCACGATCCAACACGCCACCAGGAGTTGCACTGAGAACCGTAGCACATAATATTAGCTATTAGATTATGAAACTTCGATTTTGCAATTAAGGAAGTTCGTGCAATAAACTCGTAGCCTCATAGCACGCATTTACGAAAACTATACTCCACCTATGCCCAATGACAAAGCGTATTATAATTCCCTTTTCCATTTCCAGCTTCCTTAAATCTTCACCTACATTAAATATAACCATGTGTTGTTGTAAGGAATGAATTTGTTTCAACAGCAGAAAACAGTTGCATCAGAATGACTATTTTATGGGCGTTGAACCTCGAGGCATCCATGTTTCTCTAACAGAGTCTCTTCGCTTTCTGCTGTTGAAACCCGTAATGATTCCCATAACAAAGAAAACCTTTGGTCGCTCCTTCAAAGTCTTAATTCTGGGATCTGTAACCATAGGAGATCCTTCGACATTATTTGCTTTAGAAGCTCTAGCTGCAGCTAGCTGCACCTCCAACGATGAGATTGTCTTGTCTAATGTCCTGAAAAAATCATGTCATAATGAACTTCGAAGTTAGGATGGACATAGGACATTATCAACTAACAGTATCGACCATCGAAGAATTAGATTTGAGACATGGTTACAAGGGAACAGCTAAATTTCCTCAACAATACATATACAGAACTTACATGATAACGTCATGGGTTTGTGATACTTGAGAAAAAATGTCAGCGTGTAGGGAAGCTTCCTGTAACATGAACAAAGTCATCAAAATATTGTTGAAAAGAAAAATTTGTAACATTTATCATACTCTAACTTACCTTCTCGCAATTAACAGTGGGCTGAGAATATTTTGATTGGACTTTCTTTAAAGATACCTCCTCTTCTGTTTCTACTGGATCAGGCACAGGCACAGACCAAAACCTGCACGAAAAAAATCGTAGCAGGAAAAGATACTTTTTATCGACAGATAAGGATATGCACAATATCATACATATAATTTCATTATAAGGGAAAACTCTAGGCTTAGAAGGAACGGCAGGTAAGGGTTAATTCCGAGTTCTTTACAACAGATCTATGGACGTTTGACTGATTTAAAGTTACCAAGACAATCTTTACTCATCACATAGAAAACATGGGCATTGCCTAAGAGTCTACGACTATACCGAAAAGAGGGGAAAAAATAACCCACATTGCATTTCTGTCATCTGAACCCAGTTAAGATTTTAAGTCTGAAGTGAAACAAAATTAAAGCTATACATTTTCACTCATTTCTTCTCAGTATGCATCCAAAATCGAATTCAAGGAAACGCGTGCTTCACTGCTTACAGAAAAATAATCCTTGTGAAGTTCAGGATGCACTGACTTAGGTACCCAAATCTAACCCTTCAACATTTCCTTAGGTCTCCTAAAATGAGAGAGATGCATAAAAGAAGTACGTGAAGGTGAAACCACAAACAGACCATGGAAAGTCCAGAGCAGTTCATTGATTAACAACAGGAATGCTCCTCAGATTTCCAATCAACTAATTCATTTTTAGTATTTCTTCCATCTAACTGTTTTCTAAAGAAGTCAGAGCCAACCAAGATTCAAATCCAAAGTTGATTGAACTTTTTTTTATATTCATGAGCATCGGAGCCAGCTTAAGTGCACCTCAACTATTTTCATGGTACATAATACCAAACCCTGTGAAGAAAACCCGTAGGGGAAATTAGCTTAACGGTAGGTGGGTGGCCATTATAGATTGAACTCTTCACCTCTTAATTACTTAGACCCTCTCCACTATTAGGTCACTCCATGTTGGGTCCAAAGTTGATTGGATTCAAAAAGGCACATCCAAATCCATAATAGCTTTAGAAACTTGGTACACTATTTACATGCTCAGTGACAGTAACTGTGAATTTAATCATCCAAAAGGATATATTTTTCATGCACTCTATGCTAAGGATGACAACCCTACTCGAATTTCCACATTGATATGATATTGTCTACTTTGGGCGTACACCTGCATGGCTTTACTTTTGGTTTCACCCAAAAGACCTCGTATCAATGGAAATGGTTGTCAACACTTATATACCCATAATCTTCCTCTATTTTAACCGATATGGGACATTTTGTTTGTATCGCAACAATCTTCCCCTCGAACAAAGTTCCACCAAACCTCTATACGTGTTCGTCTTTCTTCTGCATTCGGCACTAGAGGATTATATCCTCCCCTCAAACAAAGACCGAGCTCTCATCACATATACTCAATCTGTCTAAAGGGATGACACACCAACTCCTCTTCTCGTGAAGGTACACAGTTGGTTATAGCACACATTTAACGACTACTATGTCCGACTAACTCATCTTCTTAGATGTCCAGACTTACCACAGTTCCAACATTCAAATTTTTTATTTCTTGACTTGCTTCTGATGTTTCTTGATTTACCTAGATTCTATTGATTTCGGCTATTGCTTTTGCCTCTATCCACATTTAGCATTGAACTAGAAGAAGAAGCAACATTTGAACTAATGAAAACTCCAATTTCTCCTTCTCACATGAATTATTGAAAATTTTAGTTGCGAGATACACTTTATAGTTTACTGCTTCTCTGATACCACTTGATTAGCATGCCTTTGCTTTTGGTTTCACCCAAAAGGGGCCTCATATCATGGGAAATGGTTGTTAACATTTATATACGCATGATCTTCCCCTATTTTAAACGATGTGAGACACTTTTCTTGTATCCCAACACTCTATCTCATAAGAGCACCACCATTTAACTAGAAGAAGAAGAAGAAGAAGAAGAAAAAAAGAAAAAGCAAAAGCTCACGAGATCAACTTTCTTGCCAATGCCACGATCAGAAATACTTCTCACAATTATCTAAATACAAAGCAACAAAAATGCTAGTGAATCATACAGAAATGAATTAATGTACAAACAGCTAAAAGATGAAATCAAAAAATTGGCCAAGAATTAGCAATACGGCAACAACAAAAGATCCAAATCTAGGAAGTTCAAAAGCTCAGAAGAAAGAGACAATGCCACAACAAATCAAAGGTACAACTAAACACAATTACAAGCATCCGATCAGCCAAAAATCTCAAAAGAACAGCTCAAGAACACAATCCATAACAAAAATAGCAACACCCATTAACCCAACATCAAAAAGACGATTCAATTCAGTACAAGATCTCAAGCACAAAAAAAAAAAGAGAAATAGATAGTACCTGTCGACAACAAAACTACCCAAGAAGAAACTAGCAATGCAAAATAGAAAAACCCATCTGCGAGAGAAGCCATTGGTGTTCTTGTGAGGTCTGCTAAGACCCATTACAGCCCAGAAGCTTCCAAAGCCTCAACGAAGCACTTCCAGGCTAATCTCTTGAGATTAACCTCAGAAAGAAGAAACAAAGTAAACCCATCAAAGAAAAAGAGGATTGCGATTCAGAGGAGAAACTGGAAAATCGAAATGCTAGATTTTCCCTTTGCTGTTCTGTTCTGGGCGCAATCGAAATGGCAAAATAGTGTTGGGATTTCGGCGAATTTTGATTGATTTTGAATTGTTCGTTCACGGGAATGTACAAACAATTGTACAATCATAAGGCATTGGACTCGGGTCTCAACCAGCCCCACCTACCAGTAGCCGTCAAGCTCAAGCGGTATCTGAAGCAAACACCATTTTGTACAAATTTTGATTTTGGGGTCTTTTTCTTTGCATCTTTTTAGGGTGCTTTTCAATTGATTGTATTTTCAAACAATCCATTTTTAGACTTAAATTACAATAAATAAAAAATTGGTTTTACCTAACAATGGTAAAGGATACTAAAAAAATTAAAATTGCAAACAAATATCAATTATAATTAAATGGTGGAGCTAAAATAAATGTTTTAAAGTAATTAACATGTATAAAGATCAAATTTTTAAAAAGAAAAAAAAATGTATACAACAATCAAGAGGTAAAAGAATATAAATTTGCATAGTTTAATGGCATTTAATCAATTTTGAAATAAAAATTGATAGTTCAACAAACTAAGACATACATTGCTAAAGTTTAATAATCATATACATGCTTGTCAATTAAGGTTACTTGGTCTCTTAAGTATGATATTGTGATTAATCGTGAGGACACTTTTTCTTCTTACAAAATTGGGATCAATTGTCGTGGATATCAATTTATTTTGATACTGACACGTCTATTTGTCACAACATTGATCGAAAAGTTGATTGAGCTCATATTAGAATTTTAGTTGATATGGTATTGTTTGATAACGTTCTATTTCAATTTATAATTTCTTAATTTTTTTTTTTTTTTAGAACACAAAAAAAACATCTTGTAACTATTCTTGTTTCTTACAAAAATAAAAAATGAAAACAAAGCTGGTCTGATAAGAGATTTTTGTTTCTTGTTTTTATTTTATTTTATTTGTCTTCTTTGTTTTACAATTTTGTGGTAGTTATGAAAAATTTAAGTTAGGTAGTGTACAAATATATATCATGCATTAAAATATAATTATAAAAAAATGTACTTTATCTAATACGTATAAATTTAAAAATAAAAATTAACGAAATGTTTGATAGGTAGAACTCTCCCGATATTGACTTGAATCTAATTCAAAATTATTGCTAAACATATATTATGTATGTAACCATTTAAAATAAAAATAAATGCAAAAAAAAAAAAACACGACAATATAAACTACTATCTTAGCCAAATATTGATTTATAAGACTAAATTCATAATGTGACATTGAACTAGGTACTACCAAATATTAAAACAAACGCGACATTGACTCTTACATTCAACTTTAAAAAAACATTCTTTTACTTTTAGAAACAAAAAATTAAAACAGTTATCAAATAACTCTGTTTCTAAAAAAAAAAAAAAAGAACTTTATCAAATAAGCCATACAACTCTTTCTATTTAATTTCTTGGATTTGCTATAAAGCGAGCTGAAATGAAATTATTTTAATTTTTTTTACATACATGTATTCTCATACTATACATTCAGTTTTATAAATACGTCGACCCCCTACTTTTTCTTACTTAAAAAATATTTAAGTAGACTATTGAATTTGTTCGATTTTAATCTTATAAATTATAAAATTTAATTCATTTTAGTTCATAAACTTATCAAAGTAGTTATTCTCTCATAAATTTTCATCAAAGAGAGAACAAACTTCTCTCCTCCATTTTTCCTCTTTTCTATCTCGATAAAAAATAAAAATCTGTGTTAAATAAAAAGACAACTCCAGTTAAAGTAAGTTGTGGGCTAAACAAGTTTTTTGAAAGTTAAATTAATTTGTATTACTTTGATACGTTTGACAGGTTTGCAGTTTTAAGAACCATGTCTAGATAGCTCATCGGAGAACATAGCAGTTACTTTATGAAAGGTGAGTTCTACTTTTTTGTTGGACTGATGGCAGCTTATGTGGTGGTCGGCCTTCCTACCAGGATGCCTCATTGTGTTCGATATGTGCCTAAACTAAATTAAGGGTAAGTGTTTCCACTCCTAAAAGTGCCTTTTGAGAAGAAATATGTAAATAACTAGAGGCCTGGATATAGATCCGATTATCAATATTATTTATGAATGTAGATCCGATAATCAATATAATTTTTTAGGTGGACGAGCTCTAAGAAAAATTAATATAATATTATCATGTGATACCACAGGGGGTGATTGAATTTAGGGGAGAGTGAGGGGAGAGGAAATGAGGAAAACAAACTATTAGTTCGTTTTTAATGCATTGTAACCTCTTTCCCACTATTTTCCAGCATCTCCTCAAATTTCTCTCCAACTTCCCATCAAACGTCAAATCAAATTAAATATAAAATAAACACATTCTCTCATAAAATACAAATTTCAATCAAACTTTATATTATATTTATTCTAAAATAAACATATTATATCACAAAACACAAATTCCAATAAAATTTTTTTACAATCTCTCCTCTCTATAATATTAATTTCAAACAAATACTCAAGATCTCCGGTTTACTCCATTTTCTCTCGTCTCCTCTTATCCATTCTAAAATTCAATCATTGGATCTATGTTTAAGAGCAACTCATTTAAATAATAATAATAATAATAATTGGTTGACATATTTATTTACACGGAAAATAAACAATTTTAGATACAATGAACATACATGCATAAAAAAAAATTAAAATAATTTACTTTGTGCTGGCTTTATCGAGAACGAATGTCCAATGGCTTTTCATAAGGTGATGGGATATTTGTGTACAAAACCATATTCTGTGTTAATTATTAGTATTATTTTATCATAAAGTTTCTTCATTGACCCACCTTATAAATGAAAAGTCTAGGGAAAGAGTAACACGGGATTCGAAACATTGGTCGAGTGGACGTGTGACTGACTCTTATAAATGATATAATTCAAAAATATTTTGTTTGGGTGATAACAATAGATTTCTATTTTCATTATAAATTTTTTTTACTATAAATATTACATCCACAATATAATTTTGGGTGTTTTTTTAACCTATTCAAATATTTTAGTTATAAATTCGGTCCTCTTTTGATTGAAAAATATGTGTAATCATGATTAAAGACTATTTGTAACTCTTTAGAAGTGTTTCTTAAGAGTTAAAAAAAAGTTAAAACTAGCATTTAATACTAAAGTTTAGGAGGTTTTTTTTTCTAGAAGCTGTCTCACAATGAGGGGGCAGTGCCCCTATTGCAGGCTACACGTGGCGCAATAGAAAACGCCAAGTGGCTACCTTGCATTTTTAAAATTTTTTGTTTTCTTTGATTTATTCAATTAAAAAAAAAATTAAAATATTCATAAATGTTATATCATATCAAAAACCACGAACACTTTTCATAACTTTTTCATAAATACGTATAGTTAAAAATTAATAACACCTATTTTTAAAACACTTTATCAAGACCTTCAAACAAACGAGCTATTACTAAACACTAAAAATAACTTATCCATCAAATCTCAAACAATTTTAATTTTTAACTCTCAATTATTATCTTCTTTGTAAATTTTAAAATAGGCTTCTCATTTTATTTTTGATCGCATTTAAATTATTAATATTTTTTAATAAATTTTGATTAAAAGTGACTTCAATTTTATTGCAAGGCAGATTTTAAGATTTTTTTGAAATTTTAAGAGCAAATTTATGAAAGTTAAATGATCAAGATAAAACAAAACTTTCAGAGACTAAAGGTGTGTTTGAACACCATTTATGTTATTGTTGACGATCGTGAATTATGATAAACACCCATTTATAATTAACCATGACATATATGAGATATGATAAATGACGTTTGAATGACAAATTATTATAACTTTAGTTGTGGATATTATTTTCTTGTTTTTTATTATTTTAATTTCGATTTAAAAATTTACTAAGAACTAACCAAGCTATATTGTTAAACACAAATTTTGACCTAATCAACAATAAATTTAATATTAATTTATTTTAAAAATGTTGGTATATTTTTTATTTGATTTTTTTTTTTTTATTTTGAATACATTTCATTTTGGAAATGAGTTATCCAGTTTGTAAAAAATGAGTTAATTATACATGAATATAAATTAATATTATTAGGTCAATATTATTATAATATTTTATAAAATAAAATTTAGATAAATGGACACATTGATTGAGATAAATAGATTTATATAAACAAAAATTTGTAGAATAAAATGAAAAAAATGGGACAAAATGTTATTTAACCCAATTCTATATCTCAAAAACTGAAAATGATATTTGAATAAAACAATAATAAATCAGAAAAAGAAATACAATTTCGCGAGAGAGAAACTATTAAAAATAAACATATCACTGTGCAAAAAAAAAAAAAAAAAAAAAACCCTATTAGGAGAGAAAAATAATACAGGCGGAGGACTACCGCCGCCCGCCACGGCGGTGGAGGGTAATCTGCAGTGGCGAAGGTGATACAATGGACGGTCACTGGAAGAATCGAAACCCGGGACGGTCACCGGCGGGAAGAAGCATGGATCTACAAACAGGGCAAGTAATCTGAAGCTCATCAATCCACGAATCCAAACAGTCCCGATGGAAGACATGGCAGCAATTAGAGAGCTCTCTCATCTTCTCCGATCTCTCCACTTCACACAAACAGATCGTACATCTCCAATTGTCTCCAATTTCCCCAAATCGGATCCCCTGTTTTTCGACAAAATCTCCAAACTCGACGATCGGAAGGGTGTTCTTGATCCTGGCCTGCAAATCGGTGGCCGGAACGGTGAGGAGATAGGGGCAGGGACCTTCTGCGAGGAAGACGTGGCTGGTCGGCCGATCGGAGGGAGAATCGGTGCGGTGCTCCGGCGAGGGCTTGTGGAGGCCGAAATAGGCCGCGATGAGCTTCAATTGGAGGAGGATTCTGGTGAAGAGGTGAAGGATTTGAGCGCATCTTTGAGCGTTAATGGCGAAATAGAGAAACCCCATTCAGAATTTTGTGGATGGAGATAAAAGATAATTCCCAAAATGCCCCCACTGGGTCTGGCTTGTTTGGATCGGTTTAGTTTTCGAATTTTGACGGAATTTGAGGTTTTAAACGAGAAAGTTGGATCAAGCCGGCTCCCGTGATTATTTTATTCAAATATATGAGGCTGGAATATGTTTTTCGTTGAGGAATTTCAAATCTATTAATTTGGAATTTATTTCATTTTCATGATAGACTTCAAAGGCGTTCGGCCTGGTGGATTGGCGCAGGAAGGGATGAGTTGGGTAATCGACCCGACTTTTGGTCCGCCGAGTTCTAGTTTTCGTCTAAAACGGCGCGTGGCCACGCACGTTTTTTTTCCAATTTTCCACAAAGTATGCATACACTTTATTTAAGAGACCATAGAGCTTGTCTATATTATTTTTACATTTTGTCACTTATTTACACAATATTTTGCTCGTTTTATTTGAGACATGTGGTATTTATTTCTCTAGTTTTAAATATCATGGGTAGATCTTTACAAATATAAAAATTTGAGATTTGAATAACAAACAAATAAAAAATATTATTTTTTAATTTAAAAAACTCATAAATCTCACATAATTCATATTTACGCATACTTCTCTACAAACATCTAAACATACCATTGTTATAATACTGTACAAACTTACATATACAAACGAGTTATTATTATAACTTTTATACTAACTTTTTCACAATTTCTTTTTTTAAAATTTCTCATAAAAAACACAGAAAAATAAAACAAAATTCAAAATCTAAATACTAAAATAATATTATTATTCCCTGCTTATTTATTTAAGGGAATGTATTTGGTGGAGAGATTATTTTAATATGGCGGGAGACGAAGGGCAGGCTTAGCCGAATTATCAACTTGGATAAGGAAGAATATGATTGATTATTCAATGGAGACGTGGAAGAATATATGAAAATCATAATCACTCGACATTGTGTTATAAACTATATTTTAAAGTACATTATAATATTTTAAATGTTATAAACTATTCTGTGGTAAACTATACTTTAAAGCACATTATAATATTTTAAATGTTATAAACTGGTAGATATATATATTTAGTATTATATGAAATTCTTGTACATTCTAGCCACACTAGTCCACATATGATAACATGGGTGGGTGACCAAAAAACTTTAGCACACTCAATACTGTACAACATTAAGAACAAGTTTAGAGAAAAGTTATTGTATTTTTATGTCATAATAAAATTTTTTTGTTGGTTTGAAAAATTATCTTCATGTTTGTGGAAATGAAACAAAAAGAAAGTGAAATGGAATCTTAATAAAAATTATAATAAAACTGGTAAATTTATGCTTTGTGTACAAAACGAGAGCGATTATAGGCACCAAGTTCTTTATTTTATTTATGTACTTATTTCACATTTAATAGAGAATAAACGTGTATAATAGCTGAGCTAGCACAAGTATTGATGCATTAACATCTACTCGATCAGTGGTACATAGGATTTGAACCGAAATGGTTGGTGACACAGTAATTTTATAGTTTGATGTTAATCCAATTCAACACCAGTTATTAGTCCATAGTAAAGCTTGAACATTATGGAAAAGCAAGAGGTAAACATGTTTGATTTAGAAACATATGTATCAAATAAAAATAATTGGAGGTATACATGGTTTGGGTTGAGTTGGATCAAGGAGATAAATCCAACCTAACTCAACATTATATTTTACTTTATTCATATTCATAAACATGGAAACAAATGAATAAAGGTTGGAAGAGTCAAAAATTAGTCAACCTCATAACCAACTCAACCTAACCCAAATAAAATTAAAATTCAACCTAACCCTTACGATTTGAGTTGGGTAGTTTAAGTTGCTCGAATTTAATCCCTAAAATTTGATAAAATTAAAAAAATAGTTAATGTCGTTTATAATTGTCGGTGAATAAAATATGTAGAAATTAGTTATTTATGTGTTAAATAATGAGAGTATGAAATAAGTAATTAATTGGATTAAAAAAATGCATCATTGATACATCAAAAGTTATATCTACTATTTTAGTCCCTCTATGATTTATTAATAAGAAAAATTATTTTGTAGATTTTAATTTTATCAAACCAATATAGATGAAATTATATTTTTTTAAAAAAAAATTAAGTACTAAATTTTATTGTTATTCAAATTATTTGACCTACTTTGAAAAAAAAAAAAATCCAAAAAAAAAGAAAAGAGTAAGAGAGTATTTAAGTCATCCAGCAAAATCCGAAGTTAAAAATCAGGACATTTTTTTTTAAAAAAAACTTCATTTTTGGGGTTTATCCAGATAAACTCGGAGAGCTCTCTTCAGTGTGTACGCTTATCCATGGCTTCTTCCCTCTCCACCTTTCACCAACACCATTTTCTTTCTCCTTCATTTTCTTCAAAAACTTCTCCTAATTTCAACCTTCTTCCCTCTCAATTTCTCGCTTCACCCTCTTCTGGGTTGTCTTCAAAGTTCAATTTCTCACTTCGATTCATCAACAATGGCCAATCTTCAACCCTCATCTCTCCCACTCCAAGGAATCTCACCATTGTCTCAATGGCGCCTCCAAAAGCCAAGCCTGGTGGAAAAGCCAAGAAGGGTAATTTTCTTTTTTTTTTTTTTTTTTTTTTTGATGAACCCTAATTTTTTTCAATGTTAACCTAAATTTGGTTGTGATTTTATCTAATTTGCTTTTGGGAGGGGGGTTTTTTACAGTAATTGGGATAATTAAGCTTGCTTTGGAGGCTGGAAAGGCTACCCCAGCTCCCCCTGTTGGCCCTGCTCTTGGTTCCAAGGGTGTTAACATTATGGCTTTCTGTAAGGATTACAATGCCAAGACAGCTGACAAGGCTGGCTATGTTATTCCTGTTGAAATTACCGTTTATGATGTGGGTTTTATTTTTTTTTCCCCTTCTCTTTTGTTCTTTGTGAATGCTCTGTTATGGTTTCTTTTGGAAATGTCTTGAATATTTTGATTTGGAACAGGATAAAAGTTTTACTTTCGTGCTCAAGACCCCGCCTGCTTCAGTTCTTCTTCTCAAGGCTGCAGGTATTTCACCTTTTTTAAGTGTTTGATTCTCTTTTGGCCGTTCCTCTTGTTGCTTATATGTGTATATATGCTTATATGCTAAGAAGCACGGACACGATATACAGAAACTACACGATACGGATACGTAGACACGTCATTATTTTAAAATGTAGGACACGGATATGTCGAGTACACTTTATTTATTATAATTTTACATGATATACTATTAAAAGATAAAATCCAAAATATTTAAAAAAAAATGTACTCACTATGCAAAATATTTCAAACAATGATGATTATGCAATTAGCCTACGTAGTTAGTTATATGAGTTCATATAAATCCTATAAAAAACAAAATCTCATCATTCTTTAAATGCACATGAAAAATACACAAATCAAAATTTATAAGCCTACCTTTAACAATCTCAAAATACTTTAGTTTTTACTTCATTTTTTTTTCTTCACTCTATTTTTTTTTCTTTCTTTCATTTTAGTCCGTCTATCTTCGGTGGATGTCGTCGTCGACGGTCTCCACCAACTTGAAACTAATGTCTTAAATGAGGTGTTCATGAAGTATCCATGGTGTGTCCGTGAAGTGTTCGAAATTGAAAAAATAATAATAAAAGAGGACACGGAATTTTGAGTGTTGAACACATGTCCGAAGAGTGTCTGGAAGTATCAGTGTCCAACACATGCCCGACATGGATACTTTGTCAAAATAGAAGTGTTCCTGCTTCCTAGCCTATATGTTTATCCAAATTTTCCCATTTGTGCCTATTGTGATGTCTTTTTGCCAACACAAATGGCCTCCCTTGTGTAACTCTATCTGTGCTCTTTGATGTAATGAAAGCCTGGCTGTTTCTTCTTGAAAATTGTTTAACCAGCTTTCGTTTACAAAGGGACAAGTAGTGGCGTTTACAAGGCTATGGGTAGGGTAGGGGTGAGCTAGGAGGAGAATAAGTGAGAGGTTTTTTTAGAGAAAGAAACGATTTCATTATTTATGAAATTACAAAAGAAAGGGTACAACCCCAATGAGAGAGCGGAACTCAACTGACATCCTGATGTATTAGCAACCGCAAAGTCTGAAGTTCAAATCCTACATGAGAGAAAAGCTATAGGAATGGAAAAGAGGGAAAAGTTTACTCCAATTCATGACCACAACAACAGTATTTTCAAAGAAAAGAGAGCGAGAACTTTCTTTGTTATACAATAATCCCTGACAATCTTCTCCTTTTTAAATGGGTGGCCTATAAGAGTAATGGTTAGGAGCTCTTTAGTGGTCGTGGGGAGGGCACCCTGGTAATTGAAAGCATCACAATCATATTCCCTATAAGTCTTGCGAATTGACAATGCAACATGATGTTTGATCGGGATTCCTCGCGATTCTTGCAAAGGGTACACCGTTGGGGAGGGGGGATAAGTTGATGAATGACAGTCTCTTTTGTAACTTGTCTTGGATATTGATCGCTCCATGTACAACTTCTTGTAGGAAGAATCTAATTCGATACCTGTTCCTCACAATTTGCCAATGATACCCTACTTTTCTTTTCACTTTGTGAACTGCTTCAGAAAGAGTTATCTAGATTGGTCAAATCTAGGACAAGGCTTCAGGGCTTAAAGTGGATTTAGATGGAAACTGTGGTGGCAGAGATCAATGTCTTTAATAAATAGGCCAAAGCAAGGTTAGCTCAGTTGGCATTAGTGATGTACTAGCACCTACTCGATCTGTGGTTTGAGTCTCCCACCCCCGATGTTGTAACTTCAAAAATGAAATCTTTAATTAATAGTAAGCATTCTATAACATTGGCATCAATGAAAGGGCATAGATCCTAGTTTTCAATGTTATCCAATGCTAAGGAGGTTTGACAATTGGTTGGGTATTTCGTGCAAGCCTCTCTTTTGGTCTGCCACTGCCAATGCTTCTCTGCTTTTGTTACCAATAAAATTGGAAAGGATGACCAGTCTTCTGTAGAACAAAGTTTTCTCCTGGTGTGGTATTAACTTCCATGATAAAATCTTGAGAAGATTGCCGAGCGACCTTCTTGTCGTCAGCTCTGATATGTTTGGTGCAAAAAAAAAACATTTGGGGATATTATCCTCATCTTCATCAAATGTCATCTTACTGCCATTCTCTCCCAAAAGGCAAATCACCTACTTATGAGTTTAATCTATAGTGCCAACACACTTAGGAATAAATTTCGTACGGGTATTCCTGGCATCCAAATATTGTAAGTAGATGGTTTGTCTCGTGAGAAACATTTGAACTACACGTAAGCTAGCTCAGACAATCACAAACAAAAAAAATGTTGTGTACATACAACTTATGATTCTACATATTACAAAGCCTACATCAAGTAGACCCTTACTGTTTAGCTTCACCTCCTCCAGCAATTTGTAAGACCCTTAATTTTAGTGAATATTATAGAAATGGCAAATAGGAAAGTTCTGTAGTAATTGGTTAGAGGGAGAGTGGCGAGGGCTCATCTTGTGGATATAAATAATGTAAAAAGAGATTTAGAGAAGGAGTTTCTTTTTTGGAGGCTATATCATAGAACTTGGAGGAGAGGTTCTGGGTTAGCTTGTCGTTTATCATTTTCCGTTTCATCTTGTTATTTTTGTTCAAGTTGTGTTGATTTAATTTCTGAAACAATGATTATTCTATGCAATATATTGAAGATTTAGTGCCTATTAGTTATTGTTATGTGAGTGAGTTGGTAGTGAGTTTTTGGTATTGGGCACCTTGTACAATTGCTAAACCTAGGGGTGTTCATTGGTCGGTCGGTATCGGTTTTCGGTGAAAATTGACGCCGAACCGACCCTATCGGTTTGCTTGAAAATAAAACTGAACCGACCGATCGGTAAGTCAGTCAAAACGGTCGGTTAGGTCGGTTAATTTATTTTAATTATTTTTCCTTTTTTTTAAAAAGCATATTTTTCCTACAAAATTTTATTGAATTTTTAAGGATTAATTAAAAAAAAAAAGAACATACCAAATACTTTTTAAAAACACATTTAAAATTAAGTTAATTTTACAATAATTTAATAATAAATATAATTAATTAAATGAAAATATTAATATAATACAAAGGAGTTTTTATTAATCGACAAACCGAACCGACCTAAAGGCTATTTTTTTTTTAAACCGACACTGACCGACATCTACTTGAAAACCGATCGACCGCCCTTAATTCGGTTGGTTTCGATCGGTCGAATCGATTTTCGGAGAATGTATGAACACCCCTCTAAACTGATTGGGCCAAAACAAAACTAATTGTCCTCCTTTTGACCTAAGAGCTTGATTCCACACTCTTTTATTAGTTGTTCCAATCATTTGCATTCTAATGGGATTGGATCACCTTCATTGTTCTTAACCAAAAAAAGTGTTCTTTGTTTGGTACCAAGTTGTTTGTCTCTGCTATACCTCAAATTTAAGGTGTATGAGTTGGTTATGTAGGAGTTGAAAAGGGATCAAAGGATCCACAGTCGGAGAAAGTGGGAAAGATAACAATCGAACAGTTGCGTACGATTGCTGCCGAAAAGTTACCGGATTTGAATTGCACAACCATTGAATCTGCAATGAGAATCATAGCAGGTACAGCAGCCAATATGGGAATAGAAGTTGACCCTCCTGTTCTTGAACCTAAAAAGAAGAAGGAACTTGTGTAGTCATTCTTTCCCCCACTTTTTTTTTCTTCATCTATTTGAGGTTTCTTATTACTATTAAGAATATTTGCAAATCCATAATCAAGTTTTCCTTTCTTATATTTGTTCTTATGCTTGTTTTTACTTGGCCTTGTTTTTTGTTGTTTTATCTTGAAGAGCAGCACATCACCAATCGGTCTTCTTTCTTAAAACAAAAAATATAGTTCAACAACGATTATAGGTAGAGAATTTGAACATATGATTTCTTAATCAAGATACGTGATGGATGCTGACCTATTAATTTTGAATTAGGTTGTATTCATGCACCCTCGTCTTTGGAAAAGAGTGTTGTACTAAGTGTATCATGGTAAAGATGAACAGGGGTTTAAATGATACAAATTCCTTATACTTTAATTTAGTCCATATAATTTAAAATTTATTACCATTCAAATCCTACTTTGAAAAACTTCATCTAAATGTTTACCTAGTGTTTACACTTGGTCCATTTCAGTGTAGAATTTTTGGTAACATTATCAATGACCTTAAATTAAATTGTTACAAATTAATGTTTAAAGATTAAGTTTTTTTTTATATAAAATTGATAATAGAGACTAAATTATTATAAACTAGATATTAAATCGGTATAGAAGCTAAATTACTATAAACTCGAGATTAAATTGGTATAGAAGCTAAATTATTATGAACTAAAAAATGATAATAATAAACTAGAGATAAATTGTTATTAGAAACTAAAAGTACTTCTAGAACGAAAAGTATTTGCTGAATTTTTTTTATTGAATAGAGCTTATATCCCATATCTATTAAAAAAAAAAAGGACTTTTCTCATGAAATTACTAAAGAATTGTCCTGTAAAAACAAATTCCCATTAAAAATATTTGTATGATAAAATAATTTACATTAATAGTGATACTTTTTTTGCTATAAAAACTAAATGTTAAAATTTATCATTGCAGATATATTAGTTTCAACTTCAAACAGATCATCACTAATCCTAAAATAGCGCCAATCAGAATCCAAACAAGTTTATTTTGTTTTGTGTTTTGTATGTGGGTGTTTTTTTAAAAAAATTATGAAATTAGGATTTTTTTTTTTTTTTTAAATTGAAATTGAAATTAGGAAATTCAAACCAACCAAGATTGGGATCTCTTGTTGACCACACAAAAATATTTAATTGCAAGGATTTGATATTTTCAAAAATAAAAAAGAAAAGAAAATTACTGTGATTTTGTAGCTTTAGGGGATACAATTGTAACAATTGAAGAGAAACTGTCCTTTTTCATAAACAAAGATTGATTTATTTATTTTTATAATCAGTAAGTTATCAAAACCAGCTTATCACCTAAACTATTTTCACATGACATAACATTTGATACTACAATGACATACCATTTGATACTACAATATTAGAATGTGGATATAATTTGTAAGAAATTACTTTCTGAATAGAGGC
Organism: Cyclanthera cordifolia; assembly: GCA_037832605.1. NCBI lineage: Eukaryota > Viridiplantae > Streptophyta > Magnoliopsida > Cucurbitales > Cucurbitaceae > Cyclanthera > Cyclanthera cordifolia. The sequence continues at coordinate 10,097,181 of JBBMEG010000027.1, forward strand.
TCAACTTTCAAGGTCCTTTTTCCTTGTTCTAGCCAATCATCATTTATATCTGACCAAATGTAAGTCTTTTAACAGGCTTGGTTGAGCAATGAAGTGGGAAGAAATAGTTCAGCTGATCAAAAATTTGACATTTTAGTAAATCAGGTACATCATACCAATATTAAATATGTGGGGGAATCGAATCAAAAGTATGTCTCTCCTGGCCAAATGTTCCAAGCTGGAAAACAGAAATATCAAATGGGGAATATCTCATAAAAATTTTAGGTAGCTAAAGATGCCTCAAACTCATAATTTCTCAGCAAAAAACCTGTGTTTCAATGTGGTGACTTAAACAAGGCTTTACTGACAATGCTGGTGGCCTCGATATATCGCTCCATGCACCGGGAGATGCAACTACCCTCGCTCCCACTTAGACTTGACCCTGGCTTTGTGATACACTTGTCGAAGCATTTCGTTCTTAAGGTCTACAAAGATGAGCAATGAGCTACTCAAAATTATCCAAATAGAGAAGAAATAATTGATTAAAAAAGGAATCTAATCCCAGGACAAGAGACTGGCAAGTGAATCAATTCAATTTGTTGGAAAGTTTACACTTTCATTTCATGAATTGCAACTATTGTCAAGAACCATGATGCACTACTATAGTTTTTTTACATCAAGATACAAAACTATTACCAAGTTTGATAATACAAAGCGCACACAAGGTGCAAATAGCAAAGGAACAAACACAACACCAAAGGCCCATATAATATCGATTTAGAAGTTAACACTAACTTTTTTTTAAAGTAAGCTTAAAGTTTGCTAGTGTCAATTTTCTTCACCTCTTGTTATGCATGTTGTATGCAAGTTCCCATGAGGTATGACCGGATGGACTATGCTATGGAGTCACAGTCGCAAACTAACCTTTAGTGGCACTTTTCCTTGCACGAGTGACTCGCATAGGTCCAACAATTGGTGTAGCTTTGTGGTAGCTCCTCTTCTCATGAGGTACTACGTTGGAAAGGTCTAGCTTCATTAGAGCGTAGCGGCATAGCCAACTTACCTTTATCTCTTTCAACCTTACACGTATTCTGACCCGCATAGGCACCATAAATGGAAATTACAAACATTTTCTTCAAAGGTATAGTGTTATGAGCGCCAACAGACTAGCTCTACCAGACTGGCGTTCACTAACCTCCAATGGTACTTTGTCTAACGTAACCCCTTTTTTTCTTTGAAAACCGAAAAAATCGAAGCTTTGTTCCACTATACTCAGAGAAACCACGCCCGTTCCTAGACCAAGCACTAGAAGACATTGAAGGAATAAAAACACGGGAGGTATCTATAAATTAATATCACATGTGGGTCTCAAACCTGGAATCTTGAGGAGAGCACACCTTCAAAGTCCAAGCCTTCGACCACCGCGCCACCAGTTGGGGACTCTTTTTCTTACAGAAGTGAAACACATAGTCTCCTAGTTGGTTCAGTTGGAGTCATGGAGATAGATTTAACGCTCTTTAGCTAGAATGTCTTCATGCTTTTAGTATACTGAACAAGGTAGTCAACACTACATGTTTTCAAGTTTCAGAATTGTTATAAATGTTTGAACCTTTAACTTCTCAAGCGGCGTTTTTATACTCAACTCATGCATGCAACTTTACTTTCCTTTTCAGGTGGTGCTTGGACTTATGAGTCTCATGGCAAGGGCGTTCAACTTGACGAGCTATGGGCTAGCACCATACCAAAGACCAAAGTTGCCTACGATTTTAGGATTTCCTGTTTCACATTTTCCTCACATTTATTTAACTGGTTTACTTATTTAAAATATTTCTTTTATTTGTTAAATTCAAATGCAATTTCTTTGTTCACCTTAGCAAACGTTTTATTGTTGAGCTAAGTATCATGACCTTTTATCACTTTTATTCATGATAAAATCTTCCTGGCTTTCCGCTTACATGAATTTCAGCTTAAACGTTTCCAAATGTTTATGTATCCCATGCATGTGGTAAGAAATAACTCTACAAGTAGTTGGGTCGTTACACACCAACAATAATTACATGCTAAATCACTATTTATAACGGTTCAACACATTAAATTCAGAAAGTTCGATACTCATACTAGTACATGCCACTCCCCTTTCTGATCAAAGTCAACGGAAAGTTAAAAAAAAAAAAAAAAAAAATCTGACAATAAATCCTACAAAACAAGTTATTGTACAAGATACTAGCGAACTTATAATCACCAAGATAGCTCATCATAACTCATCGAAAACAAATCTCTGCAAACGATAGCGAGATCAAGTATTTTATTTCTATTGCACTCAAATCACAAAAAGAAATGATAAAAAACAGATTTCTACATCTTCAATTGAATAAAAACAAGATATAATGGTATAAGAAAAAACAAGTTCAAACTAGAATTGAGAAATGTGAATGTAGATGATTCCATTTGTGCGAAAGATTACCTCAAAATCTATACCTAAGAAACTCGCTAACCAATTCTTATTTCATACATCTCATCTTTAAAAGCCGATTCCAACTGCTAAACCCTAAACTTCAAAATCAGAAATTATTAATTCATTCCTCCAATTTCAACTACCACATAATATACAATACTACAATAGTGAAACGCATTCATCAAACCGACTACTCAAAGAAGTTCATATATACAAGGACATAAATCCGCACAAGAATCACAGTAAGTACTCGAGCAGCAAGTACGGAAGAAATGAAACAAGTAGAGAGAATTGAACCTCAAGAAACTCCTCGGCATAGGCCTGGGCAAGCTGAGTCTTGAGCTGATCTCTGAATTCAGAAGGAGAAAATTGGGAAGAAGAACCGCTTGAAGGCGATGAAAATGAATCCATTTGTTCGTTGATTGCAAAACCCAATAAACCAGTGCCCTTTTGTACTTTGGTTGCGACCTATAGATGATTTTGTTTTACAGGGAGGCGATGGCTATGGCTAATGCAATTAGGGCTCTTACTTTCTCTTTTTTTTTTTTTTTTTTTCTTTTAAAATTTTCTTTTAATTTCAATATTTGTATTAAATAACTAAAATTTTAAAATGTTTTGTTTTAAAAAGAAGAATGTTTGATGATTAAAAAAAAAAAGGTTTGATTATAAGTTTTGAAAAGTTATAAAACTACTCCCAAATTTTAATAAACGTTTTTAAAATACTTTTATCATTAAATTCAGATAAAAATCAATAAAGTTGAATTTAAAAAATATTCCTGAAATTTCTGAAAAGTTTTAATGAAATTGTTAAAGGTTTGTTTCAATCATACTATACATATTTACCTAATTGATTGGTCGGCAAGTTGTTTCATTATTTGGTGTAAATCAGTTTAACACCAGCGTCATGAGTTCGATCATAGAAATTAGTATCACAAAAATAAATAGGATTGACATAAAGCTTGTTCCTTGAAGACATTTTGGCCATGGCTCATATTAAATTATGTATTTGTGAGTGAAGAATCAAAGAAGATAATCATGCTAGTAGTTTTTCACACTCACCTTCTCCACATTGCAACTTGAAAACTTGCTCTAAGCAGCATCGACATTTTTCGTTTTCGCATGACTAGCGATTACAATATTTGAAGGTTTTAGCGGGTAACCAAAAACACGTGTACATTGAATATCTATCCACATAGACAATAATGTTAGGAATATTGATTTTCTTTTCATCATATAATTCCTATACAACTATAAACTCTATAACCATTCATTGTTAGGAATGCAAAGAATAATACTTCTTCAAATGCCTAACTCATTTAAACCGCAATCATAAGTCACTTTAAATAAGGAAGACATGTCTTTCAGACCTGGTCCACTAAGGGCCTCATTCTCTTATGTGGACACTAAGGGCCTCATTCTCTTCCAAGTTTTAATACACTTAGGTTTTGGTGGGCTCCGACTAATTCCGAGCCCATTGAATCACAACCTAACCTACCTCGTGTGACCCCTACCTATTCGACACCATATCCGCAAGATCACAGAGGCCCAAGTTTTTGAGATATCTCTATTGAATCATGTGGATATCACTCGAGAATCTAAGGAGACGGGAGGTGGTTACGTGTGACCCTTCCTATAAGACATTGAAACAGAATAAAAAAAGGTAACTTTTGAGAGACTCCAAAATACTAAACTAAACCCTAATTCACATTCGACTTGGCCATTGGAAGTCACGTGGCTCACACTACACCCCATGTCTATCTCTTATTGTTTCGCAGGTGTTCATTCCCGATACTAATTCACAATGTTGATCTAAAAGTTCGGTTTTGGCAACAACAAAAATTAATCTCACTAACTAGCTAGTTGTAGGACTAGTTCTCAAATAACTTTGAATTTTGTGTTACCTTTCTTCTTTTCTTCTTCATCGAGGTTAGGTTTGATTTTGTCGGTTCTTGATTTTTCCATTCATCCCTAGATACGAGTGGGAGAGTTTGGGATACTTTTTCAATTCTAATTTCGAAAAAAAAAAGAAGATGGTAAAAATATTAGAGTGATGCATTAAACTACTATTTTTGGGCTTTGTTTTCTCGTTCAAAATTAGACAATTTGATTAGATTTAATACTGATCAAAAAAAAAAAAAAAAAAAAAGTGAAAGGATTGAATGCCATTAATTAGCCATTGAATTGAATTGAAGTCTCTGATTTGAGATGAAGAAAGAGTTAATTTTACCATCTCGAAAAAAGAGAGGAAAGAAAGTAACCAATGTTAGTTTTGTTTTAAGAAGGAAGCAAGAAATTAAATAGGCATATTTATTAGGGTTTTTGAAAGAAATTGAAGGTTCATAGTATTTGTAACCGACGGCCATCAATAATTCAGAAAACAAGAAAGAAGAATCAATGTACTTTGAAATTCTCTACAATATCAGAATCTTTCCTGCTTTAAATACTTAATATAGTTATATCTACTATGAGGTAGTACGCAATCAGAAAATTTGTTGTAGATCAAATAAAAATGATTTGAATATTTCACTTAAGTTTTTGATTTGCCTATTTCGGTGGGGTTCGAATTTGTAATGAAAAGAGTAGCTCAAATATATCTCTCGTGATGGTGATAAGTATGACAACTCTACTTGAATCTCACCTAAAAGACATCATATCAATGTATATGATTGTCATCACTTATATACTTATGATCTTCTCCTATTTGAATCGATGCAGGACACTTTGTTTACATCCAGAGAATCCTCTCCTCGAATAAAGTTTTACCGAGCCTCTCTGTGAGCTCATCTTCTATGTTCGGTACCACCTGAAGGTTCTACTAAATCATTTCCTCGAACAAAGTTCTACTGTGTTTAGAAACTGAGGATTCAACGTCCCTGATCCCCTCGAACAAAGACCACTAAGCCTTCCATCATATTATCTATATGTCTAGCTCGATACTCAAACCAACTCCCTCTTCTCCTAAAAGTACACTGCTGGGTCTGATAAACCAGATTTAATTTTTCCCATATATATATACATGACTAACTCCTCTTTTCTCGAGAGTAACACCGCTAGCTAGTCATCTCCAGGCTCCAAAAACGTCTTAATTCTACACCAAAGCGTTCTATAGACATGGTTATGTTTGAGACATGACTCTGATATATACCAATTGATAAGGATGACAAACCTATCCGAATTTCCATATTGATATGATATTGTCTACTTTGAGCATACAGTCTCATGACTTTGTCTTTGGCTTCACCAAATAAACCTCATGTCAATGGAGATAGTTGTCATCACTTATATAACAAGATCTTCTCCTCTTCTAACCAATGTGAGATACTTTGTTTGTATCTTAATAGATGAGGCCATATCCAAAAAACTATCTTGAATTAAATCTGAATTTGTAGACCCCGAATCAAATACCGAATTAGATATATAATATGAGATTTCACCACAAAACTAATTAATAGTGAAAAATGTAACACCCAAATATCATTATAAATATGTCCAAGAATTCAAACATTTTAATGGGGTACAAATGTCATGAAGTAAATAAGTAAAAGCATATAAAATCTCATAGTAATAATTAAACTGATTCCAATACAAATTTTTATAACTTTGTAAAAGTCTCCAACCAATTTAAGACACACCTTGTTCTGTGTCATACATATCTATTATTTTCTATTATTTAGTTAGTGTGGGACTCTTGATTGCTGGTTCTTTTGATGTTTGATATCAGGTTCAGAGCTAATTTGCTCTTACACATTTAGCTATACGCGAAAGAAAAACAAAATCTAAACAAGTTTGAAACCTTAATATAAATATCTTGAAACAAAATGAATTTATTGATGCTAATCATACCTACTATAATAAAAAAATAAGAGTGTTCACTCATTCTCCAAAAATCGATTTGATCGACAAAATCGACTAAATTAAAGATGATCGATTAATTTTCAAGTATATGTTAATGAGTGTTGCTTAAAAAATATATATAACCAACATTTTTTTTTTTGTCGGTTCAATCGATTAAGTAAGTCGGTTCGATAGGACGGTTAATAAAAATCTACTTTTATATAATATTTAATATTTTTCATATAATTAATTACATTTATAATTAAATTAGGGCAAAATTAAATTAATTTTAAATATTTTTGTAAAATGTATTAGATACGTTAATTTTTCTTAATTAATTCTCAATACTTCAATAAAATATGGTATGATGAATATATTTTTTAATTTAAAAAAAATGAATATATCGCTTTAATCAACTTAAGTGAGCGATTGGTTCGATTCTATTTTCAAGCAAATCGATATGATCAGTTAGGTGTCAATTTTTATGGATAATTGACATCGACAGATGGACACACCTAGTCAAAAGAGCAATATTGTTTTGAAGGAGATAATTAATGATCAAAAGCACTGCAATATTTAAACCAAAAAATATATACAGAGAATAAACAAAATGACTTAAAAATGTGAAATTTAAAGAATCATAAATGAGGGATGACACCTCAAATGTGGTAATGTCACTATAATATATAGCCAACAAGAGGTTTGTCGATAACATTGATACTTGTTAGCATAGACAACACTGTGTGCTGACATAGTTTTTCAAATCTTTTGGTAAAATTACAAACTCTGTTATAGAGACGACTGGCCCCGAATAGGGTGATAAGTTTAGAATTAGCTAGGCGAAATGAATTTTTGGCAAGCTAAACGAGACGAAAAATGTATTATCCATTTCTGTTTCCACAATCTCGCTCTATTTTTTGAAATTGTATCAATGTTAAGTTTTTCCCGATCTCCACCGAAAAAAAAAAATTAACAACGAGAATTAAAAAGCTATTTCCCTGATTTCGTCCTGCTCCATGAACATCTCTATTGTGCACGATTTCAAATGTCACCAAAGTTTTGTTTGTGTGTAATATAAGTTTGTAGTTTGAATACGCAAACCGTTGTATTATATTAAAAAAGCCCTCCAATATAAGGGTTAATTTATAAAGATTTCATCACCAAATTAGAGATGCAATAATATATTTGTTAATTACTTTATGCCAATTCTTATGTTTTTAATTCTAATCATTGTGTGACAATGTATCAATTTAATGAAAAAGTGTGGAAGAGAGACATTAAGAATTGCAATTGTTTCAATTTTCTATTCAAACAATATTTAAACATAGTAACATGTAGATTATATAAGATAATACTAAAGTTCTCTTGTGGTTGACTATTGCAAAAGTCTTCTATTTCTTAAAAAACAAACAAAAGAACATTGTTCATAAACACAACGAAACGTTGGAGCATGGTGCCAGAGATTTTGATATTAACTTTTCATGTGTGGTTAAGAAATCGTAAACAACAATAAAATAAATAGAGAGAAAAAGAGACATAATACACAAATTTACGTAGGTTGTCTAATAATGTATCATCTACATTCACAGATAAAGAAGAGAACAATTATATTAAACGAAGGAAAATACAATTATGTTATTTCTTTTTGACAAGGGAATATAATGATTAAAATGATCAAGAAGAGATAAAGTTTTATGAGAAGTTTAGATAGTACGCAATCCTATAAACTATATTACAAACAATAAACTCAATTGCATAAAAGGTCATACACAAATTTACGGGGTGTTTGTTTGAGATTTTAGGGAGGAGTTATTTTGAATGTTTAGTAATAGCTCGTTTGGTTGAGGATCTTGATAGAGTGCTTAGATAAATGTGTTATTAATTTTTATGTGAATGAAAAGTGTTTATGGAGAAATTATGAAAAAACGTTTGTTATTTTTTGTATGATGTGACATATATGCATATATTTAAATAAAAAAATATTTTTTTTTTAATTTTTGAAATTTTTTCAAATTTCAAATTATTATTAATGTTGAGGATTTTATTTTGCATTTTTTGTTTAATAAATGAAATAAGAAACATATTTATAAATTGTTAATTTCATTATGAAATTATCTTTGATTAAAAATTACAAAACTATTTTTCAAAATATAGATGAATGAGAATAAAGAAAAAAAAATAAATCTACTAAAATAACAAAATTCAAATTGAAAGGAAACAAGTTAGAAAAAATTAACAAAGTTATTTAGAAGAAAAAAGTTTAAAACAAAATGAATAAATTTTTTTTGGAAAATAAGTTAAAAAAAATAAATGGTAGGTGACACGTTTTTAGAGCGCAATCATACATCAAACAAAGGCTTCGACACATGTGTAATCACTTATTTATTTAAATTACGAAATTAATATTCAAATTACCATCAAATATAATTTTTTAAAACAACAAAAATTCAATTTTAAATTAAAAAGTTATGAAAAATAAATAAAATTATTTACAAGAAAAAATGTTTAAAAAATGTTTTTTTTTTAAAAGAATTAAATATTATGTGAAGGTTGTAAGTAAGTCGCATGAACAATCAAACAAATCTTTTAATTATTTTATAATCGCTTGTTCATTTAAATTACAAAATTAGTTATTAAATTACCATCATTTATGAAATTGATTATCAAATTTAATTTTAAAATTGATTATTAAATTACTATCAAACTTGTTTTTATATACAAATTAATTATAAATTTACAATTATCTATTTCTAAAATGTGTTAGGAGATAAACGAGCGAATAAAAAATATTATATATACATAAATATATACAGAAAAAAATTAATAGTAAAAACAAAGTTAAAAAAATCAAATTAAAAAAAAAATTACACCACGTGGCGCTCAGATTTTGACTTAAACGCTCCATTAGAGTGTTCGAAAAAAGAAAATCATAAAACGGATATTAAATGCTTCACAAAACTTGAAAAACTACGGTCTCTTTTAAGTTTAATTACAATTTCGTCTAGGTTCGAGTTCCGCTTGCTAACCAGCAAAGACTTTCAACTAAATAATTATAAAATATCATAATTAAAGACATATCTTTAAAATATCTCAGAGTTTTTCTTTTCATTATTATCTCTTTTTGATTTGGCTCATTGTATTCTTGTTTTATGAGTAGAATAAAAAGTAAAAAAATAAAAAATAAAAAGAAGAAGAAAAACTTAGTCTACTTCTTTCACGTTTGACTGTACTACACAATTCTTTTTATTTTTCTTTTATTATTGTTCGCAAGTAGTTACGTTTTTGTCAATTATATATATCAATATATATATATATATATATATATATATATATTAATTATTTAATTTAATTTTTTTTAAGGAAAAGAAGAAAAAAGAGAAAAGAATCCGCATTTTTGAAAATTGAAATTAATTCAAACTTAAAATCCTCATTCTTTCATGCCATGTTTATTATTATTTTTTTCTTGCCATGTTTGTTGTTCAATGATCTTCCATGCAAAGAGTATCAACAAGTTGACTTATTAGATTCTTTTTGGAGCCTTGTATTAATTGATATATAATAGAAAAAAAAGTGTATATATATATATATATATATACACATTTTTTATATTTTTTGAATGCGGTTGATATTTGGTCTCTTATTTTAAAATTCTTTCATATTTTAATAAAGTTAATTTTAGGGAATTTAACATAGATATTCAAGTAGGAAATAATTATTACATTTTTATCCCAAATTGATCTTAATTGCAAAGATATCCAAATGATTTTTT
>JBBMEG010000027.1:10107317-10122818 GCA_037832605.1 Cyclanthera cordifolia
AATGTTCTTTTGAGATGCATGTGATTTGTACTATGGCTAAAAAATATATTTTTATTTTACTCAAAAAATGTTAATTAAATTGGTTGTAGTAATTTTGAGATGTTTGATTATTCATTAATTAACTGATAACAATATTAAAGTTTTTTTGGAAAAATATATTGTATTAAAGGGTAAAAGGGAGAAAGAGTTACAATTACAGGAAGGACTGTCAATTTAATTATGTAATTAATGATATAGAGTAATCTTTAAAAAGTTCAGATTTGCTACAGGCTTCCAAGTGATAGAGTCAGGTTGGTCATCTTCAGGTTTATCCCATCAAACAAGAAGAATTTCACCCTTACCATCCACACATTTCTAAAGGAAACACCACAATCCTATTGCTGATAGAAATTAGAGCTTGAAAAACATAGAGCAGGTAGGCTGAAATTGTTAGGAAAAACCTTTCCTAATTATCGCAGTAAGGAGAAAAATAATCGAGAAATTAAAAGGAAAAACAATAAAATAGAACACAAGAATTTACGTGGAAAAACTCTCACACACCCTTTACCCAAATTTCTCAAGATAATACAAAAGAAACTTAAATTGAGTCAGTGCACAAAGCTTAAAGTGCTTTTGACTTAGAATATTTTGAAATCAAAGCCACATGCTCTGCTTGGAGCACATCAATTCCTTACTTCTTTTCGATGTGAGATAATTCATTTATAATATTTTGCCAAAAACTCAAAAGAAATGTTCTCCCTTGAATCATTTTATAATCTATCATAGGATAAATAGGTGAATTTTGGTTGATTCAGATCCTATCAATCTTGCCAATAATGCTTGCTCATAAGGAGTGAGACTTGGGGTTACCACCTAAGGGCATACCAAAGTAAGCTAAAGGAAGATATTGTTGTTCGATACCCCAATTGATTTTAGCCCCATTATCTTATTGAGTGTCTAAGCTTATGGATGATATGGAAGATTTAAATATGTTTACTTTCAACCCAGAAGTTAGCTCGAAGTAGGTGATGATAGCACACAATTTTCTGAGTATATTGCTGTCAAACTTAGAAATTAAAAGAATGTGAGGTGGGAAATATTTATAAGATTAGATCAATCGTAGAACTTGCGACCTTCAATCAGGCCTTTGTCTTGAGCATAATTTATCAGTCGAGAAAGGTAATCCATAGCAAGGACAATGATGAACGAGAGAGAGGTTCACCCTGTCGAATACTATGATTTTCTGTGATGTTGCCTCGAGGTTTCCCATTGACTTAAGTAGAATACGTAGCTGGGAGTAGAGATACAATTCCTCGTAAAATTGTTCGAAGAATTGCATTGATCATGATCGGTCAATCTTTAACAATTACAGCTTGCTTAGAATCAATTGTATGAGGTAAGACAACTTTTGAGTCGTTCAGCCAGCACCTCGGAAACAATTTTGTATATACTTGTAATAAGTTTCATTGATAGCACGATTGACAATGCCTTTCGTAAAAAAATCACGAAACATTATCATAATTGATGGTTTGATAAAAATATATTAAAGTTGATCAATTACTGTCTTTAATTTTTTATTATTATAAATTGGGGTTGGGGACCACAAAGCCTATATAGAAGCAATTATTGTTTGTGATGCTAATGTTAACCGATCGAATAACACCAAACAATGAAATCAGTTGTCTTAAAAAAAAAAAAATTTAAATAAGAAAATTGGCATGTATCTAAAACGTTTTTTTATTACATTTAACCCTAATATTCTCATTATACTGTAAAAAAAAAAAAAAAAAAAAACAACTCATGTTATTTTTCATATATGGAATAGTGCAGAGATTGAGAGTGTCTTGTCGCATAATTTAGAAGATAAGAGAGAATAAATTGAATAATAAGAAATATATTCTAATTTAGTTTTGCGTAATAAACAAATTCAAAGTTGGAGTTGCTTAAAGACATTGATGTGATTTAAAGGAATTTTAATCTTGCTTTGTGCCCACTTATTCCACAGACCTCCTCTCTTCCCCCTCTCACTCTATTTATTTTCACTCCCCTCTCTCTCTCTCTCTCTCCCTCTAACAACAATAACAGAACACCAACAACAAAATCAAAGGAAAAAAAAAACAGAGGATTTTTCTTCTTTTGAAAATTTTGTGAAGAGAGATAAGAAAAAAAACAAAAACAAAATTGGAGAGATGGGTTTGTTTGGAATGAAGAGTTTAGAAGGTTGCAAGCCATTGATGGCGATGGTAGCCATAGATTTGGCTTTCGCCATTGTGAATATTCTTCTCGAGACAGTTCTTGATCATGGAATCAACCATTTGGTTCTAATTACCTATCGTCTTTCAATTGCTTCGATTTCATTAGCTCCAATTGCATATTTCTGTGAGAAGTAAGTAATTAATTAACTACTTGTTTCTTCGATTCTGATATCTGGGTTTTTTAAATTGGTTTTCTGCTCTGTTCTTTCATAGGGATGGCAGAGCCAATCTCTCTGTTCGAATCCTCTGTTATTTGTTCTTCAGTGCCATTGTTGGGTCAGTTCTAAAGTTTCTTTCTGGGTTTTTTTTTTGAATTTTGTTTGTTCGTTTGTTTCTTTAATTTGTTTGGTTTTTTTTTTAATTGCAGGGCTTCACTTACTCAATATTGTTTTCTTTTGGGAATTCAACATACATCAGCCACTTTTGCTTGTGCATTTGTTAACATAGTGCCTGTGGTTACTTTTCTACTTGCTCTCCCATTTGGGTAAGTGTATATAATTATTTCTTAATTTCTTACTCCTAATTTTACTTCTCAATTTCATGAGTTTTGATTCTTTGTTTGTCAATTTTTAACAAATTTCTTGGTTTCAACCTACTTTATATTACTTCCCTTTAAACCTTTTCAAGAACTTTATTTTATTTTATTTTTGGTTACTTTTATACGTTTTAACATTTTGAAAAAGCATTTCAAATTAGTATTTACCAAATATTTTTGACAAAATTATATTGAGATTTTGATTACAATTAATACTTCTAAACATTTGAAATAAATGTTCATTCTAAATATTAATTTTAAACATTCTAAATATTAATTTTAAATATTCTTAAAAATTACATCGAAAGAAACTTTTATTGTAATGAATATTTATCATTATTTTTAAATACTCAAAATAAATTTTCATTCTAAATACTCATAAAAACTACCTCCAAATAAGTTTTTTACTGCAACAATTACTTATATACTCAAAATAAACTCTTATTGAAAATAATGATTCTAAATACTCTTAAGATTTCAATTCAAACCTCAGTTAAGCATTAATGTTATTTGGCCATTATTTACCAAAATAGTATGAAAAGTAATCTCTTATTTGATAATCGGTTATTTATTTTATTTTTAAACTTTACCCGAACTACGATTTTGTTTCTAAGAGAAAAATGGGACGATTCATGCTTATGGTTCAATCAATTTTTAATTGACTGCCTACAGCGCTTATAAACTTCAATCAATTTTGAATCCTGCTTTTTATTTTGAATTTCGATGAAATTCAATTGAATAAATTACACAATTGGTTGCCCGGCAGATTGGAGACGGTGAAATTCAAAAGCAGCAGTGGGAAAGCGAAGATAATCGGGACGGTGGTGTGCATCTCCGGCGCGGTGGTGTTGACGTTGTACAAGGGACCAGCATTGGTGAATGGTTCGTACGCCGCTGCACACCGCGGAGGTGGGAAGATGAAGAAGACGGCGGAGAGCTGGACGGTGGGGTGTGTGGCTCTGGTGGCCGGAACTCTGCTGTGGTCGTCGTGGTTTCTATTGCAGACGCGGATCGGAAAAAGGTATCCGTATCAGTACTCGAGCACCGCCATCATGTCCGGCTTCGGCGCCGTACAATCCGCCGTGTTGAGCCTCTCCACCGGCGCCAAGCTCTCTGCGTGGGCTCTTACCGGCAAGGTTCAAATTTTTACTGTTCTGTACTCGGTAAGTCTCACAATTCCCCCTTTTTTTTTTTTTTTTTTTCTTTTTTTTTGAGTTTACAAAATTTGTGCTCCATTATAATTAAACTTCCATCTATCCATCAGTTTTTTTTCCTTGAATATTTCAGCCATTAAATTTACTTGATTTGAATTATTTTTTTTTTTTTTTGCTAGATTTGATATTTATTTAAAAATTTTGAGATCTATAGAATTTCTTGTAAATACTAATTTTAAATATCGTTAAAATTACTTCTAAATAAGTTTTTGACTGTAATTATTCCTAATCATTATTTTTAAATACTGACAATAAAGATTTTATTCTAAATACTAATATTAAATATTCTTAAAAACTACATCCAAACAAACTTTTAACTACAACTATTATTAATCATTACTTCTAAATACTCAAAATAAATTATCATTCTAAATATTAATTGTAATTAATTGCAAACATTACTTCTAAAAACTCAAAATAAATCCTCATTCTAAATACTATTTTTAAATACTCTCAAAATCTGAATCAAAATATCTCCTCTAGTTTTCAAAATCAAATATTTTATTTCTAACATTTGAATGATGATTAATTTTAATCTTCCCATGTCTTTTGAGTATATTTGTATACTTATTTTTGTTATTATCAAAATAATTAACTACTACATCAATATATTACTATTTAAAGTTAGTAGATATATAATTATTTGTTATACTATTAGATTAAAATTGTATTTTATTAAAATATTAGAGATAAATGTTTTTAAAATATAGAAATAAAAGTATTTATTTAAAACAGATGGCCAAATAGAATCAATACTCTTAACCTATGAACTAAAAGGTATTTCCCACTAAATTTAAAAAGTCTATCTAATTTCATCAAATTAAATAATTTAATTTGTCTAAAAGTAACAAAATAAAATGTGTAAAAAATATTGAAAAAAATCTAAACATATATCAAAAAAAGCATAACCTAGTGATATCACGTACTATACTTTTGAATGTTCATGATTTTAATATTGTTGAAACAAAAAGTATAAATATTCGTAAGATTTAAAGAAAATAAATAATTAACTTTTTTTCAATACAAAAATTAATAAAGAACGCACACCAATTTGTAGCCACTTTGAAATATACCATTAAAACTACCACTTGAAGAAATTTCATGAGCTTAAGTGACGGATTGAACTATATGATATTTCAACATATATTTTATTTCATGATGAAGAGAGGTTAAAAAAAAAAAATTAAAAAAAGAAAAAAATTATTGGATTTACTATATTTACAAAATAATTGTAAATATTGGCAAATTTTAAAATATTTATATAAATAGTTATTAATATGTTTTAATATGTCTTAAGAATAATGTATTATAAGAATATATGTAATTATACTCATTACTATAAATGTCTATCTTTGTTAATATTTTTCAAAGCGGTTATATATGCAACTTTTTTATAGGTTTAACTACTTGTATAAGTCTTGTCAAAAAAAAAAAAAAAAAAAACCTACTTGTATAAGTTTTCCTTTTAAAAATTAAGATGAGACAAATTTACGGGCAATATACCAGTTTGATCCTTGAGCTTTCACATTTGTTTCATTTCGGTCCGTCAATTTTCAAAAGTCAAATTTTAATCCTCCAACTTTGAGTTTTATTCTATTTTGATTCATAAACTTTCAAAAGTCAAATTTTAGTTCAAAAACTTTGAAAACAAAAAAAACTTAAAATTAATCCCTATAATAAATTTGAAGTCAATATTAATCGAGATTGGTTCAATAATGTTAATTATTTTAATACAATACTAAGAAATTTTTAAAATTTATAGAAGAATATGATAATTTTTTTAAAAAAATAATATCAATTTTAAAATTTTTTAAAAGTTCATGGATGATCTCTAAATTTAGAGACTAAAAGGTTGCAGTGACTAAAATAATTTTATCCAAAATATATAATTTAGGTAAAAAAGAATTAGTTAATATTAAAATATTGTGAAGTTAAATATTAATGATTTGCGTAAATAGAAATAATGTTGTGTGACGATAATATAGGGAATGATAGGGTCAGGAATATGCTTCGTTGGAATGTCATGGTGTGTGAAAAAGAGAGGACCAGTTTTCACAGCCGCATTCAGCCCATTGGTTCAAATAATGTCAGCCATGTTCGACATCCCCATAATGCATCGCCCACTCTATCTAGGAAGGTAATTAAATTTATTTATTTATTAATAATACCTTCCAATTAATATCAATCTACTCCTCCTACATTTTCTCTTTTTCTTTTATTATTTTAACAATTACAATCTATTATATCACATTTTGTCTAATTATTTATACTACTTTCCAATTATACTATCTTCAAATTTATGATATGGTTTTATAAAGTTTTGAGAACTCAAATTCAATCTATGGAAAGTTTAGAGATAATATCAAATCCACGTCTTCGTACTAAAATTAGACGTTTGAAAAGTCAAGAACGGTAAAAATATTATTTTGGTCAATGAACTTTTATATTTGTTTTTATTTTGATATATGAACTTTCAAAAATTCAATTTTAGTCACGAATTTTAAAGTTTGTTTCATTTTAACTTTTGAACTTTCGGAAGTCAAGTTTTAGTATCTAAACTTTGAGTCTTGTTTAGTTTTGGCCACTGAACTTTCAAACAAAAACTTAAAGATTAATTTTTGATTTAAAAAAAAAAAGAAAGAAAGAAAGTTATCACCTTTTCCTTTGTAAATTTAAAAAATGTCGTCACATTTTATATTTGATTGTATTGAAATTATTGCTATTATTGAACTTATTTGATTCATATTGCCTTCAAATTTATTATATGAACTAATTTAATTTTTTTTTTCAATGTTCAAGGATTAAACTATATTTTAAAAATTTAGATATCAAAACAAAATAGAGATGAAAGTCCATAATCAAACAAAACTAAAAGTATAAACACCAAACTAATATTGAAATCTTTAATATACAAAGTTTATAATTCATTATTATTATTATTATATATATATATATATATATATATATATATATGTTTGACATGACTTTGGAAATCCTTAAAAGCACTATTTTGAAAAAAGTGAGCTTTCATTTTCATAGTAGTTTTTATGTATTCTTAATTTGATTTTGTTGTGGCCTTCAAAATGGGTATTGATGGGACAGCTTGTTGGGGTCAGCCATTGTGATAATTGGACTCTACATTCTACTATGGGGCAAAAACAAAGAGATGGAGACTTGTGCTTCTAAAGTACTAGTGGTGGAGGAGGAAATTACAACCACAAACACTACTCAAATTCATATCATCAAGGAATTACAAGATCACCCATAAAAAAAAAAAAAAAAAAAAAACTTTAAAATCCAAACAATATTTGAGATATGAGCTTGTGTAATTTGTCTTTTTTTTTTTTTTTTAATATTGTTACTTCTAGAGAGAGAGGGGGTTAAATTGATGGAGAAGAAGCAAAAAAAAAAAAAAAAAGTAAAAAAAAAGGAAATTGAGATTGGGAAAGTAGATTTCAACCTTATAGTTCATTTCTTTTGTCCATTCAAACCCATCATTATACATATAGCTATTATTCGACAAGTACCAAAACAAAAGATCGTACATTTGAACTAAGCATGTTTGGCTAAAGTGAAAAGAGAAAGAAAAGGAAGGGAAATAATAAATTAAAAAAAAAAAAAATTTAGTGATTGATATGTCCTAGACAGTGAAAATGAATCCTTACACTTTCTTCCGTTTCCAACTCTTTCCATCACACCAAACATATTCTAAATGAATCGTAAAAGTAGAGTAAAGTTAAATAACATGTGATTACGAGTCATTTTCACGAAAGGCTCTTTTGATATATAGTTTATGAATCACGTCATCCCTAGGTTTGAGATTAAATAAAAAGTTATTTATTTTGGAGATATGAGGATTAGGTATTGGTGGAAACTATTTGACCATTTGTCCCATCACAAGATATTATATAATTTGACAAAAGATAGAGAGAATTTCAAAGATGGCCTTTGATATTATTCTCTTATTGATGGGTCAATTTGTTATTTGACCTTTTTGGTCCCAAAATAAAATAATGAAATGGGCCATTATTAAAATGTTTAAACTATTTAATTACATAAAATTGTTTGCATTATTAAAATGAATGGAAGAATAAGAATTTCAACCCCAATGAACATAATAAAAACACAGCATATTTCATAAGAATAATTCAAAAAAGTTCTTATTTGTTTCTATAATTTTTTATTTTATTTTATTTTTGCAATATCTGTGTGTTTGTTGAAAGCCTACAAAATAACCTGATCCATACACTCCTCATAATTAATTAATTGACTTATTTGCGGAAATAAATAAATAAATAAATTGTTTAGTTCATTTCAATTATGTAATTTGTTTTTCATCACCAAAACTAATTAGCCGGTATTCACGACGCAATTTCAGAACCCATTTGTTCTTTGCTTTTTTTTTTTTTTTTTTTTTTAATTCTCGCCTAAAAATCTGGGGAGTTTGGTTTAAATTGAAACTTTCTCTACTCGTTTTTCGATTTTTTAGCTGTCACTCTACTGCTCCAATTCGTCAAATCTGAGTCTACCCTGGTACGACCTCTTTTTGAATCTATTTTGTTTTTTGTTCTTGATTTTGTTTGTTTTAGATTACTGTGTGTAATGCAATTGTTTCAATGGGGCTTTTGCGGCTTATTCGTTTGTTTGAACTGATGAAGTTTTGTTGGAGAAATTCTCGATTTTTAATTTGTTTGGTGCGATTAAATTTCTGGATATAGGTTTTTGTGAATTGATTCTCCTTAATGATTTTCGCTTTGGTCTGTAGTGAATTTATAAGTTCGATTGTAGCATGCAATGCAATTTTGTTTTTAGTTTATTTTGTAACTCTGTTGTTTGAACTGGAAATTGGCTGGTGGGCTTGTTTATTTCTTTATTGGTGTTGAAATTTTCTATTCAATTTAGGGTGAAAGAAATGTTAGTAAAAGACTTTTGTTCAATTGATTCAAGTTTGTGGAGTTGGGAATTTGAATGAACTTTCATTCAATATGTCGGATTGTCAATCAAATGATGTAAAGTCCAACACCAGTGCCAACCAGAGCAATGAAGCTGACCTTGAGAAGCAGAGGATTGCTCAGCCATCTACCAGTGATGCTGATGATCATACACCATTGACAATTATTGTTTCTATTGGGGAGCTTAAATCAATCTCTGAGGTTCCTCAAGATGAATCATTGGCTTGTGCAGTTTCCCCCCAAAAGGAGCTCTTGTCTGTGACTTCTAGCTCCGATGAGCAGTGCAGGTACTCTTGTAATGATGCTCTTCCCTGAAAATAGCTTTTCTAGTTCTGTTCATTTTTGGCATCACTTTGGTTTTTTTCTTTCTAGTACAACAACAATATTCGGGGTTGTAGGATTCGAACCTATGAGATATATGTTAATTACAGCTAGGTTTGCCTGCTTTTTGTGGCATCAACGTAAAACTTTAGATATTCTCGAGTTTGTTAGTAGAAAACTCAAGATATTCCCTAGTTTGTTTGTTTAACATATATTGAAAGAACAAAGACCAAAGTTAAACATTTGAAAGTATATTCAGCAAAAGTCAATTGCAATTTAAGTTTTTAACTTTATGTCACACTCTTAAGAATTAATTTTTTATGGGTTTCTTTGACACCCAAATGTTGGTCAGGGGATTTGTTGTGAGAGAATAGTTGAGATGTGCGTATAGTGTTTTGAACACTCACAAATTATCAAAATAAACAAAAAATGCAAGTCTTAAGGTACAAGGATCGTAATGGCATTTTAGTAATTGGCGACCACCTATACATAGAAATTAATTTCTTCTGAGTTACCAACCAAATGTAGTAGGGGCGTGAATAGTAGTGGTGCACATAAATTGGTCCGGACACTCACGTATAAAAAGAATACTTTATTAACCCTCATTTTTTTTATAGACTTTATAAGAATAAAACCGTTAACAAGTGCCTTGCTTAACAATCAATACATTTTTTACTGCCCTTGAGACTCCTTCCCATGTGTTGCACAAAAGAAATCCTAATGAAATTGGTTTTCCTTTCTGGAAATCTTATCTATGTTGTACATTATATAAATAGCATTTTTTCAAATTCTGTTGTCTATAATGCATTCTTCTTTATAGTGGGGTAGTTACTACTGCCTTCATTATCTTGTTAATGTGTTGTAAAGGAAGTTGAGGCCATTAAGCCTAAGTACTGTTATTCAGAATTTGTCAGCTAGAAAAGGAAGAAGTCTTGATAGAACTTGGATGTCTCTGTCGAGGTGATCTCGCAAAAGCTCATCAGACTTGCATAGATACCTGGTTTCGTTCGAAAGGATCAAACATATGTGAGATATGCCAGTAAGTTCGTCTTTTTGAGGACGGTATTCCTTGACTTGACAGAATCATAGTATTTTGGAAGCATTTTGTAATATAATTTTAATAACTTTTGCAGGGTTGTAGCAGCTAATATATCACCTCCACAATCTCATCATGGTGTAGGTATTCTGTAGTTTTTGGCAATCTTTTGAGTACTTTTCAATTCCTATCCTCTTCCATCTTCAGTAAGCTTAATTGTAAAACCTTCCAACTCAATGAATACTAAATCAGTATTTCTGTCCTCATGATTACACTTTTTTTTGTTTTGAAATTCTTCTTTTCACAGATTAAACAAACCCTTTTTAAACAAACCCTTGTTAAATAAGTTTGGCTATCATTCCTGGCCTAAGGACGGGCGTGAAAAAAACTTTGCCTTCCAAATACATATTAAAATAGAACATTTCACTAGATTGTTTTCAATCAGTTTTGAAACCATTAGTTTTGTGAGCTTGAATGAAGCCGTCAGTTTAATTTGAATTGAATCATTTTTTCGCTATATTTGAATTTCTTAAATTTTTTACATCCATATATTTTTTTTCCCCTATTACATAAACTCTAATCCCCTATTACATAAACCAATAGATTAAGTTAACCTCAACTTAAACAAATGTCAGTTACATAAACTCTAATCCCTCGACCATACACCCAAATTTCTTAATTGATAACCAATATCGGTGTATTAGACGTTTTGCATTTGCTACATTTTTTTACTTCCTTTTCCCTTATTAGGAAAAAGTCGTCATGACGTTTGCATCTGTAATCTTTGCTTCTGAGTATTCTTTTTATTTTGAAAGGCTTTATGGTGTGGAATAGTGGATACTTGCGAATGATTGTCCAACTTATTTAAGTTTGCGTAACTGGTTTACTCATAATTGAAATGAAATATCATATTTGTGAATTAACTATTATAGTCAAAGACAATTGGTTTTCACTCGCAATGCTTCCTTATAGGAGACGTGAAGTGACAAGAGTCACTCACTCTTCTTGATAAGGATAACAACCTTGAGCAAATCTCCAGTTGGTATGAATTGTATGTTATTCTTCACTTTGGGCCTAAGCTTTCCTGGCTACACCTTTAGTTTCACTTGCATACCAATGAAGATAGTTGTCTTCACTTGTATACTCTTGATTTTTCTTTCGATTACTTTCTATCCCAACAATATCCCTTGAACAAAGTATCATCAAGCCTTTCATAGGACTCACCTTCTTATCTATGTTTGGCACCTGAGGATTCAATCCGTTTGTCGAACAAAGATGGAGTCTCTCCTCAAATACGCAATCTATCTAATTGATATCCAAGCCTACTTCTCTTATTGTGAGAGTATATTGCCAATTTGATAGAACGAATTTCCACCATGACTATGAAGGTGGAATCATGGGGAGAATGATTCTCTTGGGCTACTAAGAATCATTTCTTCTATTATCTCATTTTTCCATAACCACTTTATTTTCTTCCTATTTTATTCTCTCCATAGACATTTTCTTAATCCTAAACACAAGTAAGAGTTTTTTTCATAATCATTCTCTTCATTTAAACATTGATAATTATTCTCGTCCTTACTTTAATCATTTTTATTTTCCTTACTCAAACACCCTTGACATGGTTAAGTTAGAGACATGGCTATGGCTTTCACACGTAATAAAGATGACAATACAGATCTTCATATTAATATGATATTGTTTCTACTTTAAAAATAAATTTTCATTGTTTTTCTTTTAGTTTTTATCTAAAAGACCTCATATCAATGAAGATGAATGTCCTCATTTTAAAATCCCATGATCTTCCCCTTAACTAAAAAAAGTGAGACTACTTTGTTTGATTCCCAACCATACCTAAATACAAACAAAACCAGACTCCTCAACTAATACATGGCTAATAAATTATTTTTTGTTTTAATTGAAAATGAGTTTCCTTCTTTTACTTGGCATCATCATTGCCTTGAAAGTCAAAATATTTGATTCATGTTAATTGCAGCTTAAAACTATATAATTAGCATTGAACTTGTAATCTTGATAGAAGGATATGGTATCGAAACTATACTGAATTTTGATTATTCCTTCAATTTGAGAAGCACAGACCAACAATTGGATTTGGAGGATTGATCCAACCTACACAACCCAAGATCCTCAAAGGGTAAGAGTTTTCTTTTCTTGCTTGTTTCATGAGTTGTAAAAAAAAAAAAAAAAATCAACCTTCTTAATTTCTTGCAGCATTACTGCTGCAGTCCACTTTGGCTGGCTTTTGCCATTCTCATAGGAGGTCTGCTACTGGATATTCTCGTATCCATCACCCTCGGCATTTCGGCACTCCCCGTAAACATTGTCATTGGTACGTTCATAACTTTTGCCGGTTGAGCTATCTAGATTCATGTTGTGTTTGTTTTGTTTATTGAAAATTCGAAGAACAGGAGTTATTGTGGTTCTTGGACTTGGAACTGTGTTTCGGCTTGCTTTGGAGTTCTTTCAGGAGTGGAATTCAACAAGAGGATCGCAGAGAGTGGAATCAAATGTCACTATTGGGTACTTTCCAACTATATAGTCTTCTAACTATTTGTTAATATATAAAATAAAATGAAAATATAGTTTATTCTTTTCCTTGTCCGAGATGTATTTGCTTCTTGATCAAACATATTAGTTAAGGATTTGTGTTTTGATGGTGAATTTGATAATAAATTAGTAAATATGCCAATGTGTGTGTATAAATATATTGTATTAAACATGTATATGGTATATGCAAAAAACCACAGCAAAATTATATTGAGCAAACTGCTACAATATTATTTATGCTAATTGCCCAATGTTGCATTCTTTTTATTAAACAGTTGCAGAGCAGTTTTGCAAGTTTTTCAGTTGTTTGTATGTATATGGACCCCCATATGTTACTGTTGTTAGATGATGAAAAGAAAACTGAAGTTGTGTCTCTGTTTCTTTCTCTTCTTCCTTGCTTTTAAAATCGTAGAAACGAGTTTATATTTATACAAAACACGATAGCATCATGGAAAGACTTTCCCGAATGAGTGCTGGCTGCTGTGTCGTGCCATAACGCTCGTACAAGAACGACACGACGCTCTTTGTCAGCGTCATTACACTCCTTTAAACACCGTGGTGCTAGAAATTAGAGTCGTGACGCTGACGCGAAGTCCTACTACTGACTTTAAGCGTCGTGGCCGGCAATGATGTGTTAACTCTTGTGGCAATGCCATCGTATGTTCTACCCTTCTCTGTTAAAGCTTCAAAATGACTTTGTTTTTGCCATAAAAGTTTCTTAGTTTTGTTACTTGATTTTAGGTCGATGAGAGTTGAATTGAATCCATAATCTTTTGGTTTATACTCATCGATAGTTGAAGTATTTGAATAAAGTAAAAGAAGAATATAAATTGAAATTCTTATCCAGGAAACAAGTAGGCACAAAATATGAATCAATCTATTTCTCAACTAACTACAATTTAATGTTCATTGTGGGGACAATTTTGATTTCTATAAATATCACTCGTGAAGCTATAGGCTTTAGCCACCACCTAATTCCTCAAACTCTCTCATCTTTATACTCATTTCATAATCCTTAAATTTATTTATTTCCTTTTTTTTTTTAGTACATTTTTCCTTTTTCTTCAATTCAATTATTTCTTTATTTTTTATCATTACAAAACTTATGCATTACTTGGAACTATGCGTTAAAAGTTTCTTTAAATCCTTAAACTTGTTTATAATCATCAGTTTTTTCTATCCTATTTGTGACGTCATGTTTTTTTAGTACGTAGGATTGGTAGATTTAGTTATTTTTATATTCTCGTGTAAGTTATGTAAATGGAGAGAGAGAGAGATCAACTTTAAAGTTCTAATTAGGAGCATATATGTTTTAGGTAATTGAATTGTACTCACTTAAATAATATAATTTCGAATGTGTATTCTCAAGTTACCAATTTAGTTTAGGCTAAGTTTTTTTTTTTTTTTAATTCAATATAGAAAGTTTCAAATTTGTAACCTCTTAATTATTGACACCAAAACTATGCTCCTATTCTACGTACTTTAGACATTCTTTTATTTATAATATGGAATTAGGGTTTGAGAACTCATATGCCATATTGGTTACTAAGCATACCATTTAGTTGAGTTATGTTCTTATCGTTTGCTAAGAATTAATGGTTTCAATTTTTAGAACTCTTTTTTTTCAAAATTTCAAAATAAAAAGTTCAAAGAAGTTGTTTGGTGAAAGGGTTTGGGTAGCAAATGACCCAAACAATCGAAAAAGTATTACATCCTCGTTTTCTCAAATTTCTCAAGAATTTCTTATTGTAACTATTAATTCTTAATACCAAACAAAATTTTATCTTTTACAAATTCCTCCAAATCCCTCCATTCAAATACCCTCCTATGCAATTATGAATTAAATGAAAGAAAAAACATTTTCCCTCTTGGTAAGAAAGGAAGGAGGTGGCGTCTCAACATCAACATAAATATTGATATGGCTAAATTCCAAAAGAGAGGCAGAGGATTAAAAATAAATAAAGTTGTGAAAGTATAATTGAAAAAAAGTCTGGGGGATGAGTGTATGTTTAGAAGAAGAAGAAGAAGAAGAAGAAGACAAGGTAGCCGCCAAGTGTAGGGAGGGTGGGTGCAGAGAGTAATAGAAGTGGGTGGTCCAAATTATGGATATATTGAGAGTCCCCCCATTCCTTTTCCTTCTACCAAACCCTACCAAAATACTCTCCCCTATTTACTTGCATTTCTAATTTTATTTTCTTCATTTACCTATTATATCTTTTTACTTTTTGGGGTTTATTACATCAGTTTGAAAGATTATAATAAGTGAATATTTAAGTAATGAATGTTAAAGAATAAACGTTGGTGAGATATTATTTGAGGGTTGTTTGGTTTGAGATTTTGAGGCAATTGGTCAATAAGGGTAGGATGAAAAATTTCTCGCGAACTAAACTGGGATGAGGAAGGAGAGAAATGTATTTCCCCTGCACCCTGATGTCCCGTTCCTCACCCCATTTATATATCATATTAATTTTATTTTATATAATGCATTTATAGACATAAGGTTTTCAAAAAAAAATATTTTTACATATATTTTGCTTACATAATTAGCTATCTAATTGAAACTAATCAACATTTATCTTAACTATTGAAAAAGTTATCTAAATTATAGTAATTGATTTAAAAATTGTAAAAATTTGAAAAA
>JBBMEG010000027.1:10132618-10143814 GCA_037832605.1 Cyclanthera cordifolia
GAGTTTGTGAAACATTGTGTCACACCCCTTTATTTTTTATAAAATAATAACATTGAAAAAATAATTTATTTGTGTGGCACATACTATGTCATATATGCAAAATGTAGGCTTTGCTTTGCTCATACTTATAAGGAGCAGAACAATACTTTGTTTTGGCACAAAAAATTAGCTTTTTAAGATCAACAACAACATTTTCAGATGGAAGATCTCGAGCTTGTAATCTATTGTTGATAATCGTATTTAGTGTCACGAGAGCATTGCTCATTTTACAACCAAAAGAGGGCTAATATTATAAGTATCATAATGGATATTTCTGAGTGTGCCTTGGAAAAGAGAACATCACAAACAACAGCATTGATCGCACTGTTTGGAGCTCCAAGATTCTCAAAAGTAAATATAATGTGGTCTATCTTTTTTTACAAAGGTCTCAATACGGTTATCTATAGTAAAAAATTTCTATCTATAGCAAATACGCTTTATTTTAAGTTATACACTAGAAAATGTGATTTTTTTAATGGAAAAATAAGTATACAGAAAAGTGTGAACCGTAAAAATATCATTTGAAAATGTTTCGAATATCTTCATGTTGCAAGAGAACATCAAAATATCTTAAGACTATCGAGATCACCATCCGACACCCAAAATTTGGAGGGAATTGCCAATTTTGGAATCAACATTCAATATTATTGGTTATTGATACAAAATAGTGTCACAAAGAAAATTTTGAAAGTATTAAAGAAAAGCAACACCTGCTCTATTAGGGAGCAGGTGGCTTTGTTGATCCCTACCTGGGATTGGCACCTGTCCCATAGTAGGATCGGCACCCAACGATGAAATTGTGTATTTCCTTCAAGGAGTGAAGTAATTTTTCAATTACTTACTCATCATTTAATGTCTCATCGTATGATCTCTTCATTTCATTTACTACCGCTAGAAATCTTGAAGTATAATGTAAAGTCGATTCAAACTTCTTCATATGTAGCTATTCATATAATTACCTCTTAATTTTTAAAGTGAACCTTCTTAATATGATATACTTTTTACAATTATTCTCTAAAATTTGTCATGCTTGCGTCGTAATAGTTACTCCATAAATCTTCTCAAAATTTGTAACATCAGTTGTTTTTTTTTTAATAATAGATTATTAAAAAGCTCAACGTGTGCAAACAAGAGCATCCTCCGAGATGGCAAAAGAGATATAAAGGGAGAGATTTCACCTCTAAAAATCAAATGAGCTTTCCTCCAATTAACTCAGGGGGAGGATAAGTCCAGGAACAAATAAAGTCCGACGATGGCCGCTTAGCCAACAAATGAGCTATCCTATTACAAGCTCTCCTACCGTGAGAGAGAAAGAAACCAGAAACATCAAAGAGGACACAAGACTTTAATGCCACGCATAACATTGCCAAATTCAGTAAAATCTTGGGAATCATTACAAATAGCATGAATAACAGCGAGAGCATCAGATTCCACCAAGATGGGTTGGGAAGAAGCTAGACTCAAACGGGACACTTGGGACAAACCTTCCCTGATAGCAAGGCCTTCAATAATTTGGGCCGACAAGCTAAAATTTTCATATCTAGCACCAGCATGACTTGATTTAAAGTAACATGATTTTTCGGGCTCGTCATAGCCTATAACAACAAATTTCCAAGCATCTCATGAATTAAGTAGAGCTTTCAATCTAATACACCAACTAATATAACTTTCCTTCGTGAATGGAAGAACTTAGGAAGGGAACCATGTTGTTTGCCATTTTGCAAAAACAATTTTCTTTCTTTCAAACTCAAGCTCTAATTCACGTGGTTAGAAGTGTGTGATAAACACTCACAAATATATAATCAAACAAAAATTATTTGAAAAAATAATTCATTTGTATTGAAGAACTTTTGGATGCTGCAAATTTCAAAGGAAATAATTTAATATTTTCAATTCATATATAGTTCAATCTCAATATACATGGCAGAAACGCCAACTACATGTACTCAAAATATGAAAAAAAGGAAAAAAAAAAAAACTTACTAGTTGCTCTTTTCCCATTATTAATTTTCTTCTTAATTCTGCTCCAACTCGTAGATCATATCTAAAATGAAGTTGGAAAATATGATAGACTTTTCATAATTGAAGTGGAACCTGTATGTTATTACTAGTTTTACGTATACGTATCAAATAAAAATTTGATGTTCTCGTCTTTGTTACAGAATTTATTGTCTTTTACATGTTCATTTCAAGGTCAAAAGACCTTTTAGTTCATCTAAGGTTCAACTCGAACCCTTTGATCTACCATTTTTGCTTTCCACACGCCTTTGGCTCCTTTTGCTTATTTCAAGATGGTCTTTTGATACTGAAATGAGATAACAAAGTATTGAATTCTATAACGAAAACGAGAATGTTAAATCTTTATTTGATATGCATATATGAAACTAGAAATAACATATTGGTGTTCCACTTCAATATATGACAAGTCTATTGTATTTTCTCTTCCTCTCAACTTCATTTTAGAGAGCCTTGGATATCAATTACAAATCGGTACTTGACGTCGTTCTTTATTACCCTTTCGATTGCTTCGTTTGAGTACTGAATTGGAATCACTTCTATGTTTGGATAGATTCCATGAGCAGCACAGAAATCTAGCATTTCTTGTGTAAGTTTAGTGCCACCAGTTACGCTACCAGAAATGGTTCTCAAACCTGCCAAAAAAGTGAACTCAAATAATTCAATAAATTATGATTCCATATTATATTTTAATAAAAGCCAGTTGCCTCAAATATACAAATATACCCAAATTTAGGCTTGCAGGGCTGAACTTGACTTGTGAAGGAAACCCAACCAAAACCATAACCCCACCAATCTTCAATGTAGACATGAATGGATCAAATGGGTGATCACCAGAAGCAGCATCAATAATAAAGTCAAGGGATTTAGACAAGGCCTGTTGAAAGTAATACAATAATTAATTGTTTGTTCTTTAGAAACTTTGCTTTACTATGAGAACCGGTGTCCATCCTACGGCTCACACCCACAAAACAATAAGCAATTTTATAATTAAGCTTTCTTTTTCGTTTTCAACCTAGGACCTCCAAGAGAACTATATAGCACAGACATTTCAAAATAGGGAAAGAATCCGCGTCGAACACATATCAGACACACATTCTTCTTGACACTTCTCGGACACGTGTCCGACACATCATTTTATGTGTCTTTATTTTATTTTATTTTTTATAATAATCAGACACACTTCGAACACAACTTGGACACATCTTGTAAACATGTGTGGTCTTTGAGCCCAAATGTTAAAAGCTCAAACCCAAAATATTAATGTATAGTCAACTAAATTATATAAAGGTAAAGAAAAAGGTAATTGATAAACGAGAATAAGAAGAAGAACAAAAAAAAAAAAAAAGGTCATCTCTTTCATTATCACCAAAAACCAACCACCTTTCTCTTTTCTTCATGAAAAAATCCGTTTTCATCTTCTAAAATACTCGTTTTCGCTCCATTGGAATGAACTTGATATTATATGCTTTTCAGTAAAGTACATTTAGTATTTTATACTAAAATCTACATATTTATTTTAAAAACTTAGCGTATCTTCGTTGTATCCATGTCCTAATTTTTTTAGAAAATGGCACATCGTCGTGTCATGTCGTGTCTATATCCGTATCTCGTGTCCGTGTCTGTGCTTCATAGCAAGAGAGCATTGTTTGAAGACCCCAGATCTCTATCAACGAGGCACTAATATGAAAATTAATTGGAACTAAATGGCCAGATAAGAGGATGATTCTGAAACATGTAAAAGAAAACTAATTCTATATAACAACCTCCATTTCCTCGTTATCAGATGAGATAACAAATTTGTCTGCTCCAAGAACGCTGAGGGCTTCTTCTTTCTTGGATATGCTGGTGCTAAAAACCGTAACATTCAGTCCAAAAGCCTTCCCAAACTTCACCGCCAAGTGGCCTAGACCACCAAGCCCAATCACTCCAAGAGATTTACCAGGTTGATTCATCTTATGACGAATCATTGGAGAATAAACAGTAATTCCAGCACAAAGCAAAGGAGCAGCTGAAGCTAATGGATAATTGTCAGGTATTCTGTAGCAGTATCTGTTGACCAATAATCATAAAATAAATGTGAATATGCACAAACTTGCCATCAACTGGAGGATGGATCATATGATAAGTATCTATGCAGTAAAGTATAAGGTTGCATGTGTATGCTACATAGAACTTCGCCTAACTAAGGTGTTTGTTGATATAATTAAATTTATTTAAATTTATCCGTTTTAGCTTTTGAATTGATTGATGATTTACATAATTCAACATAATATCAAAGTAAAAGATCCTGAGTCGAGATCTTGCCAAGTCATCTCCTCTTCATTTAGAATAATGGCAGTCAAATGCTTGTTTGGATGTTTTAAAGCGTATTTAGAATGAGTATTCTGAGTATTTAAAAGTAATGATTAGTAATAATTATAGTCAAAAACTTGTTTTGATATAGTTTTTAAGAGTATTTAAAATTAGTATTTAGAATGAAGATTTATTTTGAGTATTTAAAAGTAATGATTGGAGTCAAAAGCTCGTTTAGATGTAGTTTTTTTAGGACTATTTAGTCAATACTAATTTGAAATACTCTTTCAAAATCTCATACCAAACGCCCCTAAAATTTTCTAAGTTCATAAGCGAGGAAGAGGATTAGTTGACATAACTAAATTTACTCCAACCTATTTATTTAAACTTTTAGGTTGAATGGTGGTTTACGTAATTCAACTGAGGTAGTGTATACTACTTCCGAAGCTTTTATATCCCCATTATTCTTATTACTATTTAGGGAAGATCTAGAAAAGATTACCAGTCACAACTGGTTAAGTTTAAACCTCGATAAATAGTTACCCACACTTGTACTTATAATCTGAATGATAATTTAAGTTCTTGGTGTGTTCTTTTCAATATTGGGTCAATCCATGGAAATTTGTACACCATAAGTACAAAGTTAAATTAAAATGAATTCTTTCATTAAAATTTTAAATATGTAAAAACTTAAACAAAGAATGTTGATAACAGTCTAGTAGCACTTATGAGTTTTATTCAAAACTTGAAGGATTATACTTAATGCATAAAAGCGTAAATGGGATGTAATGTTAATCATTTCATGATATAACCTAGTATAAGTTGATGCTTAAATCATAGAAGAAAGGAGAGAAAAAAAGACATACCAAATATACTTAAGTCGATGCTTTAAGTCGGAGGTGTTTGAGGCAAGAAGAATAAAAATGATGACGGAAAAAGGGAGAAGGATTATCAAGGGAAGATATATTTATGTTTGGGGTAAAGAGAATAATTATGAGAAAAATCGTTGCTTGTGTTTAGGGTAGAGAAAATAATTATGGAGAGAATAAAATAGTGAGTATGAGAAGAATGAAAAATAATTATAGGAAAAATAAAAAAGTGGTTATAAAGAGAATAAAAAGTGGTTATGAAAGAATGTGATTATGAAAAATGATTATTAGTGACCCAAACATGGGTAAGAAAATGAAAATTACGAAAAGAAAATAGGTTAGAGTTGGAACTGGCCTCTCATGGACAACAATGTAGTTGGAATATCCTCCCTTCGTAACTGTACCATCAAAATCAATTGCATTAAAAGTAAAAGTCGATCCACTTGTGCAACTAACTTCTTGACCATCTTCACAATACTCGCATTGTCTGCAAGAATTCACATAAGTTCCTACTCCTACATGATCTCCAACTTTAAATCGATGAACATTTGAGCCAACGCTTTTTACAATTCCTGCAATCTCATGTCTATTGTACAGTTAATGACAAACACTTCAAAAGTTTAAAAAATATGAGGATTTGACATTTCATACGAAAAATAAACATACCCAGGCACCAAAGGATATTTTGCATCTCCAAATTTATTTTTTGTCCATATTACATCTGCATAACAAACTCCGCAATGTGTTATTGTAATTGAAACATCATCATCTCCAGGAATCCTGATTAAAACTCAGTATGTTAACGTTATCAAGGTTTAATCCAATGAATATTTAAATTTAAGAGCAGTTATGAATGATCTACGCTCATTTGCAATTCACTTCATGTATCATTTCTTAAACCAGTATAAGAACAACAATCAAGAGTTGTAGACAATAATCAAGGATAAGAAAACGCGAGACAGAGAATTCATAGATTAAAATGGTTTACTATCATTGTGTTAGCTACACCTACCGGTAGAGAAGCGAAACCGTCTTATTAGAAGTAAGAATACAAATGTTTGGAAAAGGGGCCGACAGTCATCATAAAACTCTAATATATTGGCCCAAATTACATAAAAGCACAATACACAAAATATAAATATGCAATTAACATAGCTATTAACTCAATGGTAAATCACGAAGCACTTAGAGGTTATACCATGCTAGCCACCTACCTAGAAATTCATTTCCTATCGAGTTACTTTGAACATCGTAGTAGGATCAGAATAACCTAAGAATAGACAAGATGCGCCTAACCTTGTTTGGACACTCATGATATAAAAAATTTTTTAAAAAAAACGCTCTGTTGTGACAGCCAATAAAGATCAGCCAGAGGGAACACTCCATTCTCGTCTTCAATGTCTTACATCATATGACGAGACAGCTTTTTTTATGAGCCTGATGTTCTATCTTGGTTTCACCAAGTTGTAGACCTAAATATTTAATCATGAACTAATGCACCCCTGATGCCCATATTCTCGCAGCTTAGATGGTAGAAAATTCTACTTAGTTTAGTTAATTAAAAGTGAAATCGATGAAATATAAAGAACATACACGAACAACAAACAGCTAATTCGCATTAGATTTCCTCGAAGCAAAATCTCAGGAAAGCAGGACAATAGGGAGAGCGCACGTTAGGGTAAATCGACGGAAACTCAATAAGTAAACGAAAAGGGAAATTGAGGATTACCTGCGACTGAATTTGTAAGGGGAGAGAAAGCCAGAGGAATCTCTTGCGGCCCAACCTAGACAATCTTCTACGGAGCTCATCCTTCTCCAGAAACGATGAATTTGATTCCCAGAACAATGAAAGGAAATTGGTGATGAAGCTCAATACCTTCCTCGACTGAATCTGAGGATCCTCTTTGACCACGTTAGTTGACTTTTACGAGTTAATTTGTTTGTTAGCTATTAAAGTGAACTTGGTTATTCTAATTGTCCGAGATAATCATTCATTTCTATTTCTTTGTATTAGTTCATTTTAATTATATTTTTTTAATTACTTGAAATAAATATTTATTTCTAACCTTGGTATAATCTACATTCAAAAGAGTTATTAATATATACTCTTTTATTTTAAATTACACAAAATAATATCTTATTTTAATTGCTCATGCAATTATACATTCAACAGCATTACAAATACTCGAATCATTGATCGAGTGGATGTTAATACATCATTAATGTCAGCTGAGCTTTGCTCGCTTTGGCTCCAAAATCGTTTTGGGTCATTCATTTGGTGACTTTTCTTCATTTTTTGCTGATAAACTATTCTTGCCCTGATTTTTGATAGAAGTCCAAACAAATGGAAGTTGCAATCGGATGCCGGAGAACGAAAATGTCTTGGTTGACACGAATACATTTGTAAATGATAACCAAATAAAGGATTATGCAACCTAAGCCAGAATGTGAATGTTTATTTGATATTAAATGTATGTGTGATACTAAGAAATAACACCGAAGTGTTTGGTTGAGAAGTTGGGAAGGAGTTAATAAAATAGTTATTATAATAATTGATTTGAATTTGTTTGTTTGTTGAGGAGTAATAGAGGGGTTTAGGTGTCATTATTTTTGTGGAGAGGACCTAGAAAAAATTTATTATTTATAAATGATGTGACATTTATGAATTTTTTTAATTATTTTTTTTTAATTATTTTTTATTATTTCAAATCTCAAATATTATACTTATGTTTAGAAATGTTTTTGTCAATATTTTTTATTTTATTTATTTTTTACTTAATTTTTTAATTCTAGTATTGTTATTTTCGACATAATATATGAATTTGATTTTATATTTTACATATCACATGAAAACCTTACAAATTAATTGATTTAGAACAATTAGTGAATTAATGATATTATGTTAGATATACAAATAAATAAAAGTTTAAGAAACAAAATAAAATGGATCGTGAAATTTACTGTTAATTTCGAATCATGAAAAGTATAAGTATTTTGAAAATGTGATATTATGTGAAAATAGCCATTAATGTGGTCATTTGTATATATATGTGACAACTAGGTCTTAAATCGTAAGATTGAGCCGGGGTGTTAAGACAATGCATGAACAATCCTTAAAAATTTGGCAAAATTTCCCCTAAAAATGGAGAAATCGCACTTGTAAAACAAAACTTTGACATTTGAAAATCTATACAGACATCCTGCATAGAAGGTTCGAAACATTCTACAGTTTAAAAACCACATAAAGAGTCGAGCACTCGTTTAAAATCAAAACACATGCCTACACCAAAAATGATACAAAATAACGCAAGTAAGAAACTATACAAAAGAATAGAAAGACTCGACACATGTCAATAACTAGTCTTTCCCCCTCTAGTCGCCTAGCTGCCTCTGTCAACCGTCCTGATATAAACCTGCATCTGTGGATCGAAGCCATAGCCAACATAAAAGGAAGGGTGAGTCGTGAAACCCAGTAAGAGAAACCCACACGGATATGCATGCATATAATGACAAAGGCTAGCATGTATTAACAAATAAGTCAATGAAAATCACACAAACGAAGGGAAGTATCCCAACTTTCGAGGACTCAAGTCGCCTGGCCTGATGGCCCTAAGACAGTTCTTAAGGAGAAGAGCGAGGAATCTCCTTACCATGATTCTATTGTGGATGATGACTGCACATTTGGTTTCAGCTTTTACACTTGTGCATCAAAAATAAACTTATCCCAGACCACAGAAGACAAATGATCTAAAAAAGAGGTTGAACCTTCAACTGTGGTTTTTGAAATCATAGAATCTGGATCTGCTATCCAAGTCTCATTTAGTTACACCAATTTACACAATTTGCATTCTATTGAAATAATTGTAAAACGTAAAAGACCTATTAATCATATATTTCTCAAGATCTTACCTCTATTTTCTTGATCCCATGGCACATCCTAATCCGTGCTTTATCAACCACGAATTCAAAATGATGTTTATAAATCATTGCATGGAAACAAGTGAATGTGAAGTATTAAAAAAATAACAATGATAGCAGAAACTCTCAAATTTATGATACATCGTGAGCAAAGGTTTATTTTGATGGGTTTCTTCTCTTCTGAACTGCTGACTTCACTCTCTTCTTTCTCTGGACTCCTAATTCTGAAGAACTCTTCAACTCTTCTGCCCGAGGATCATCCGGAGTACAAAGCAGAAATTCCTTGTTGGAACCAACTTGGTGGCAGAAAAGCTTCAGAATCTTCCTTCCCCTCATCCATTTCAGCAATAGCTTCATGTGTGTTTTGCTAGTCAAACCACTAACGCCAGATTCCTGATATGAAAAGGCAGTATAATATATTTTAAAAAACATAAATTTTCTACCAGCTCATAGGTTAACATCAGGACTGACGAATGGTGCACAATGTAACAGGGACTTGCCCATAATTGAAATAGAGTGTACTGATATTTGATAGGACCAAAGCTTATCTCCGTCTCCTTCTGAGGAAGCTATAATTATTCCATTCATTTCCTTGATGACTTGGCTAGACTTACCCAATGTTTTAAAATGCTCAAGACATACCAAGGCGCAATAACCCTCTGCAACTAGAGGCGCAAGGCACACCAAAAAGCGCATGCTTCAGGACTTCAAAAAAGCGTATTAAGCGTGCCTCACCTAAAAAGTTGCATGAGTTGCACCTTGCGACTAGGCGCGCCGCGCCTTTTAAAACACAATATTTACCTACATCTATCCCCTCACAGTCAAATCCGAAGCTTTCACTGTATTGCAATACTACCTTTCCTCCCTCGTGCAAATAACAACTTATCATCTTCAAATAGTGCATACTGATAATTTGAGGACCTAACCAAAACTCTAAATGGAAGGGTTCAAGTATTTCAGTCATTTGCTAGATGACTTTGCTAATCTACCTGAGCTTGTCTTCTCACAGTCAAGTCTAAAAGCTTTCAACCTTTTTCGAGGAGTTCAAAGCTAGTACAGAATCCATTCGGTAGGTTGAAATGCTTCCAATTTGATGAAAGTGAATATTTCCACTCTTTAGAAGTCTCAAAGCTTTCACCATATCCAAGGTGTTCATAATCCATTTCAAGCTAGTTTGGCATTCCTTAGTCAAGATTTGGATATAAACACCTCTTGGGATGCAAACAAAATTGTCTTAAATTAATCAAATGAGGAAAAGATCAGAGATATATAAGTAATATCTGTCATCTCTGTTGGTGTAAGACATTTTAGATAAAACTCAAAATAAAGTCACGAGAGTGTATGCCCACAGTGAACAATATCATACCAATTGATGATGAGTATTACTTTTACTCAAGAATTAGAATTCATAATCTTTTAGTTAATTATAAGCTCATATTTCATGTCACTTGTATATGCTTTTGTTGGCTTAAAAATGATCGAAGAAGCTGGACATCAGAAATCCATTTCTTAATGACGTTTTAAATGAAGCAATTATATGTTCCACGGATGGCTTGGAAAGCATTTTTCAATATGTTTGTTTCGCGTTATTACTGAACTATTACAAATGAATTTTTGCTAACCACTCTTCAAACAGATACTCCAAATGAATTATTGTAATCACTCAAAATAATCATTCATTTCTAATCGGTCAAAATAATTACTCATATCTAATCATTCACTTTTAACTACGTATTTCTAATCTTTCATTTCTAATCAATCATTTATAATCACTCATTTCTACAATTCTACTCATTCATTTCTAACCCTTCAAAATAATGACTCGGTTCTAACTCCATCCAAACGAGCCATTAATTGGAACCCCTGATAAGCTCCAAGGTTGCTTGGTTTTACAAAGCTGGAGGTCCTTCTAGGATCCTCGTAAAAACTCACAAATATGAAAAAACTCAACACTTGATCCCAACCAAGAGTTAAGTTAGAAGGGTGAATACACTCTTAGATCTCACTTAGAACCTATGATGGTCACTCTTAGATTCTAAGACAACTCACTCTAGAATTA
>JBBMEG010000027.1:10163569-10178642 GCA_037832605.1 Cyclanthera cordifolia
TTTTTTCAATACTCTTTTTCATCTCTTCTTCTTCTTCTTCCTGGAGCAAACTTAGCTTAAGGTCTTCCATGGCTATCTGAAGCTTCAAATTTGGGGAGGGAGAACGAACTAAAAGAAGAAAAAAAAAGCCTTGAAGGCGCGTGCTTGGCGCGCCCGAGGGCCTCTGATGGAAGGCGCATAAAGCGCGCACTTAATGAAGTGCCTTGTGCCTTCCTCAGGAAAAGCCCGAAGGCCGCTGCTTGCGCCTTTGTGCGCCTGAGGCGCGCACCGTGAGCGCTTTTTAAAACACTGCTTATTAATTTTTTATATGACAAGGAATTCAATTAGTGCATTTATATACATATATGTTGGAGATACTCATCTTGTGGCCGTTTGTCCCACATTGAAAAGGTGAGGATTCTTCAACATATATATAAGATAAGGTGGATTACTCCTCTCATTGCCAATTGGTTTTGAGATGGATGACCACACTTTCTAATATGGTATCAGAGCATAATGTGGGTTATTAGTCCCTCGAAATTCCGAGGACCTCACCCAAGTGGGCAAAGACTTAAGCGGGCATTTGATGATCCCAAAAATTTGGATATGATCCAAGCGAGTGAGCCAAATCAAATATACTTCGGGTCACAAAATCGGATCTAATCGAAGATGACTTTCCCAGAAATGGTGCCATATTGAGAGGGCATGCTGGAGATGCTCACCTTGTACCCATTTGTACTACATTGAAAAGGTGAAGATTCTTCAACATATATATAAGATAAGATGGACTACTCCTCTCATCGCCAATTGGTTTTGAGATGGATGCCCACACTTTCTAATAACGCGCGCGCGCGCACGCACATATATATAAATAGTTCCCAATGGGGACAACCTTATTAACTTAATTTTGTCTTTCCCGGCCTGTGATCTTCTGAATTCTCAGTTTCTCTAACTATTAATATTCTTGCCCCAAATGCAGATCCACGGTATTTCTTATCAAGTTTCTCTTGAGTTTAGTTCTTCCTCTTGGAGCCTGCTTCTTCAATATTTTGGAGATGTGATCCAATTCGTATTTGGAAAGCTTCATATTCCTGGAAATTATGATCAAATTAGGCCTATCGTTGAATCTTTGGAGATTGTAAGGTTAGCTCCCTGTTTTGTTCTGTTAGCTCGGGGAAATACTACTCTTTTTTTGTATGCTTCCACTTTCTGCCACTAGGGGAGCTTTTGTCGTTTGGGCCAAAAATGATGTTTGCTCATGTGAGTGAATTTGTTGAATTTTGTGATCTGTATAGCTGCAATGGGAAAATTACGGTACTTTGTCATTTGACGACTATGAAGCAAACTTTAAACTATTTGACTTAAATAATGCAGAAAATAGTTTATTCATTACTCTGCATGTATTTTTTTTATATGTTCTCGATGCATTGGGCAATAATCATTGCCGTTGGTCTCTCTCTCTCTCTCTCACGGACAACTATATCTTGCTTGTTAATTTGGATATGTTTTTTTTTTGTGTTGCAAAGGTGAGATAAGAAGGTAGTTTTTTTTTCTTCTATCAAAAAAGGTGGTTTCTTTTAATCGTTTTCTTCATTTGCCAACTCTTCGTGTATAAGCTCAGTATTTGGATTAAGCTAGGTTGCTACTCCTTGAAGTATCGAGAGAGGGAGAGAGCTTATAAAACTGACTGAAGGGGAAAAATATTTTTCATTGTTTTGAGGTTTTAATAATCTTTTTGGTGCACATGGAAAGAGAAACAACATAATTCCTTAATATATTTGGGATTCCTTAGCTACTAGTTGGTTAATTCACTTCGCAGCTTCTCTTGAGATTTCTTTGAGTAAAGAATTTCAAAGTTGTTGTGTGCTTTATGATTTCATATCCTGTATTTTATTGCTTTCTCCCATTGTTTGCACTTAGCTGATCAATTGTACAAAATAATTTTTTTCCTCCGTATTAACTTTTTTTTCTTTCTTTCTGCTGTTTGTTAATTTCTTTTTCCTGTTTCCTTTTGAACATTGTCTATCCTTTTTGCAGACATGTCGTCCGTTCACAACAGCACAAGCTCTTACCAGCAGAAAATATCCAGCTTTCAAAGTTCTTGCTTTCTGTGATTGCTGGCTCTCAGTTGGCAATGTTTCCCTCGTCAAACTCAACTATTAGACATGGTTATACTTCTGAACTTGTAAAAAGTGTAACCATATGTAAGAGTTTATGGGATGTTCAGGCTGTAGCCTTTGATCTACTTAGTCAAGCCATCACAAGTCTGGGGTCATCTTTTCCGGTTGATGTTTGGAAGTCAACAATTCAGGTAAAAACTGTTGCCAAAATAATAAAATTTACCCCAATCTATCGATTTATGTTTTTGGGTGATTTGTGATTTAATATATTATGATTTAACATGGTATCAGAAAATGAGATCCTATGTTCAAACCTTTGTAAAGTCTTTTCCTTTTCGATTGATATTGATTTCTGCTTGTGGTGCATTTTTCAAAATTTCAAATACACAAGTGAAGGGTAGTGTTGGTTGATATAAGTAAATTTACCAAAACTTGTTCGCTCAAGTTTTTAGTTTAATTGGTGATTTAACCTGATTTACTAGAAACAATCTCTTTCATTTGTTATTTTTCATATATGTATTATCAGTATTTGTAGATGTAGGATGTATTCAATTTGAAAGATTTGCAATCAATATATAACCAATGGAGATGGATGAGGAGATCCTTGCCTTTTACTCTTTGCTTTATACCCCCGTTCATTCTAGAATGTTTTCATAGGGTGTGGATCGGTGTCCTATTTCAGATAATGTCAATTTGGTGTTAGGGTGCCTCATTCTCTCTTGAAGAAGTTAGAGAGGCAGTGATCGACTTTGATAGAAATAAGAACCCTAGTTCGAATGGTTTCTCGATGACCATTTTTTAGGATTGTTGGGAGAGTATAAAATGCGACCTTTGGAAGCTTTTTGTGAGTTCTATGAAAGAGGGGGTCATCGTCAGCTCTGTGAATGAATATGAAATGTTTATGTGATTGATTCAAAAGAAGGAGACTAGAAGGGTGGATGGATCGGAATTCAAAATTCCCCCGTTTGGGGGGATTTTAGGCCAATACACTTAGTGACTGAGTTTAGATAAGATGATTGCTAAGGTGTTGGCTAATAGGCTAAGAAAGGTCCTTTCTGTGACGATTGGAGATTCTCAAGGGGCTTTCATAGTTGATAGGTATATCATAGAATAAGGAGTTATTATAATTAGGTGATTGAGGATTAGAGGGTGCGAAAGCAGGAGTGAGTTATCTTTAAGATTGATTTTAGAAAGATTTATGACCACGTTGATTATATTTAAGATTGATTTTAAAAAGGTTTATGACCACATTTATTATTTTTTTGTAACATTTATTATTTAGTTATTATAGAGTCTTAGCAAAGGACTTTGAGTATAAGTGAAAGTCACAATGTGCAATTGTGTCAAATCTCTTAGGTATTCTATTCTAGAGTGAAGGTTTATCCCTCTCTGACTGATAAGATCCTCTTATTCTGACTGATAAGATCCTCTTATTAAGTCCCTTGCTCAAGTGAATGAGAGGGACCTTTTCATAGAGTGACTATCAATTGATATCAGAGCAAGAATCCTTGATGACTGTTTATATGAAAATTCAAATGGAGGTCTTGGAAAGCGATGCATGGTGAAAATGAATTACGAAGATTGGTGGATGATACCATAAAGGAGTTGAGAGAAATAAGAAAAGAGTGGGTCGAATACAATGAGCAAGAAGCACGGGAGAAAGAGGAGGAAGAATAGATATTAAATCAAGAATCTACTTGTTTAGGTAAATAAAATCAGAATTACAAAGAAGAAAATGAAAAGGAGGAAGAATCCTTGATTGAAGTTGATTACGAGAGAAAGAAATAGGAAAATGAGTTGAGACAAGAATTAGTTAGGGTCGAAAATGAAGATCACAATGCAATACTATTGGCAAAATCACACGAAGAGAATGAGGAAAGGAAATTGAACCAAGAAGTCTCTAGAGTTGATTTCTTTATGCGGGAAAGGAAGGTTCAAGAATGGCGACAATGGGTTGAACCTGATAAGGACCTTGAACCTAAACTCAAAAAGAAAAAAAGAGAATGGTGACAATGGGTTGAACAATAATCAAGAAGCGTTGGAGAAAAAAAATCGAGAAATCAAAGAAAAAGTGCAACGAAAAGAGCGATGCAAATCTTGAGGATTATTTTTCTTGTATGACTGTGAACGAAGTTTCGAGTTTTGAAGGCAAGAGACAAAAAGAAGGCAAGATTGAAACACATGAAGATGGTGTAAGGAGCAACTTTACTGTACAAAAGAAAAGTTTTAAAGATGTGAAAAACTTCGAATCAATTAAAGAAGCTTTGGAATGGGACAATCAGGAAAAGAAAACTTTTAAAAAATGGACCACACGAATATGTTTGGCTGATGAAAGAGTTGGTAAAAATTATATGTATACTTGGGCAAGTTAACGAAGAAAGAAGAAATGGTCGTAAAAGATATAGGCATCGATGCAAATGACGCTTGATAAAGAGGAAATGGACATATGTTTTTTGAGTTGCTTCGTCTGAAATTATATTTTTTGTTTCTTCTCTTGTAATCAATTTCTAATAGTTTACGTTTCCGATTAGTATTCTTTTCAAGTTTTATTTTGTAAACATTTTGAAGATAAGGTGCATTTTTTGGCTGGGTAAATTGATAGTCACTCTATTAAAAGGTACCTCTCATTCACTTGAGGATCTTATCACTGACCTTTGGTGAGGAATCTCCAAAGTTATTGATTATAGGGTTTTAGAAGGTTTTTATGTAGGCTTGGAAAACTTGCCGCTTTGGAGGTCTTGTGGTGGATGTGTTAAGCGTGATGATTTCTAAACGGCTTCGAGTACCAATGGAAGTCATGATTCATGTATGCCCCTATGCTGCCAAGCTACATAAACCACTCTTCACTTGCTCTTTTTATGCAAATACGCTTGTGCATGTTGGTTTAGTCTCTTTGAGATTTTCAAGATTTGCTGGTCATTCGATGGAAATGTAATCAAACGTTTTTAGCCTAATCTCCGGGCCTAGGATTAATAAAAAAGCAAGAACCCTTTAGATCAATGCTGTCAAAGCTATCCTATATGATCTTTGGTGGGAGCGAAATCAAAGAATTTTTGATGATTGCAGCTCTCCTTCCTAGTTATTATCATACTTGGTCCTTGTATCCAAGAGCTTTAATCTCTTTTCATTTTAATGAAAAGTTTGTCGCCTTCCAAAAAAAAGAAAGAAAAAAGGAAGTCATGAATGTGGATTGGAGGGGTGGGAGATTTGAACCTTCACTCTTGGTTGATGGTACATCGTGCTCAACCTTTATCCCTCTCTTGACCTTTAGTGTGTTATTTCATGTTTTCCTTGGCGTGAAAGGTGAAAATTCAGATAAAAGTTAGTGGTATTCACTTTTGTGTTCGCATTGGAATTTAGGTGAAAATTCCGAAAAAGTTGAATTTTTTTATATGGTACGTTTTACGCACAAGAGCGAATATCTTGGATAGAGTGGTGCCGACTTTAATGGGGCTCTGGTGTTATGTCCTTTGTGAGAGGATGCGAGGATTTGGATCACGTTCTCTTCAATGTGAGGCGACCTCAAATGTGTGGAATAGGTTTCAATGGAGATGCTTGGCTAGGGCTAGGTACTGCAAGAAAATGAGCCGAGGTACTGCAAGAAAATAATTGTGGATTACTTAAAAGGAGTTTTTGTGAAAAACAAGTGTTTTCTATTTTGTGGTGGGGGCTAGGGAGAAACAATAGATTTTTTTAGGTTTTTTTTTGAAAAGGCAACAAACTTTCAATTAAGTAAATGAAAAGAGGCAAAAGCTCTTGGATACAAAGCATATGTCTTCACCTTTTGGGTCTTTGTGATAATATTGTCACTTAAATGCTTTTTGGTGGTGTCATAGTGTTGAATCAGGTTAAACCACCAATCAACCCAAAAACTTGAACTTTTGGATTAAATTTAATTTTATCAACCAGCACTCTCCCTCACTCGTGGGTTCAGAAATTTGTGAAATGCCCAATAAGTAGAATTTAATTTTAATTGGGGAGGAAACATCTTGTAGAGACTCGAACTAAAGACATTTTGATTTGATACCATGTTGAATTAGGTTAAACTACTGATCAATGGGGGTAAATTTGATTATATCAACCAACACATGACTGTTGCAAATTCTATTGTAATATCCCTCTTCCTTTAATTCTCTTGGGTTGGAAAGGAATTTGTAAGTAGTCCCGTGGGGGCAAAAAGACCTTTTCTTTTTAGGATAACAAACAGTACTTTTATTATTTAAAAGGGGAGTACGAAAAGTAATGATGTTTAATAAGGCATGAACTTAGTGCAAGGTCAACGGGTTGATAAGGAAATTGCTTCTGATCACCATCATTGAAAAAGTAACGATTATAAATTTTTAAGAGAAAAGGGAAGCTTTGAGAGAAATTAGAGTTTTTAGGAGGCATGTTTCTTCCTTGGGCTTACTGTTTAAGTTTTCAAACTTGAATCTTGGAAGAGATATTGGCTAGTGCCTAGTGGTGTGTTCGGGTTGGCAATGCTTGAAAGAATGCTTGCTTGCTGTCATAGACATAGTTACCTGAACAGTTTTACTATAAATGTAGAATATTTCCAGCTGTCATTGTAACCTCCTACACTGCATATAACATGTCGAGTTTGATTCTGTTGTCTATAGGTTATCAGAAAACTGATGGATTTCTTGGCATCTAATAGCCTGCTTGTTGAAGAGAAGGTGATGTCCAGGTATACAGCTTCAGCAATGTTGTAATATCGTACAGTTCTAATCATTATCACAGAGATTTAATACTTACATTTACTTGTTATTTGTTTTGCCAGCTGGATCCTTTGGCTTTAGTATGGTTGCTGTGATTTGTTTGACTACTGTTTTTATTTTGATCGTTACTAGTCTTGACGTCAATTTAAGAAGTCTCTGGTTATATCCTATGTAAGATGGATTATTGATACTCATTGAACTTTTCTTAAAGGGCTATACAACCATGTCCTTGAGTTTTGATGCTTAATGGAATTTTTTCCAAGCTATCTTACCATCATCATTTTTTTTTTATATGGGTGAGTGTTTGGACTAACTTACGCACACGTCAACTATTTTCACGGGATAACCTTTTGAGCTTATAACATTTGGTTGTAAAGAAAACTTGTTAGAAATTAATTAAAACCTTTTGAGCTTACAACATTTGGTTGTAAAGACAACTTGTTAGAAATTTATTCCTAGGTGGTTATCATGAATTGAACCTATAGTCTCTAAATCCCTCCAAACGAGGTCCTCGTGACCGCTAGGCCAACCCGTGATAGTTGTTCCATCTTTCCGTTCTTGCTAGAGGAAAGCTTCCTGGTGCAGATGAAGTGAATAGGCTACCTGATTTTAGGGTTGCTGTTCTAATTTTCCTCAACAAATTTCCTTCATTTTGGTTGAGCCTTAGCCAACTTTTTTTTTGTGAAGAATAAGTTAAACTATAAGAAAGGGAGCGTGCTTGTCTTTTCACAAAAAATACACAGTTTTAATTATTATTCTAGGAAACGATCAAAGAATTGTGAAACATCTCTAAATATTCAACTATTACTTTCTCCTCAAATTAGCCATAAAAAGCATGGGTAAAAGCTATCCACATAAAATTCCATAGTCCTTGAGAAGGATGATGGACCAATATCACGAAGAGAAAAGTTCAAGTGTCGTTTGGTAAAGGAGTAGCCCAATCGAATGCATCCTTAATAATCATCCAGAATCTGTTTGCAAAGGGACAAGGAATTAAAATGTGAGGTTGATATTTCGTATTTGATTAAAATGGAAGTCGCTTTTGCCGTTTTTCAGCTGGATTGATGGCACCCCTGCTAAACTCCCGAAGGACTTCATTGTAAGACATTTTTTAACCACTCAAAATAACTTCTCATTTCTAACCACTCAAAATAACCACTTATGCAATGCAATTTCTTTGAGAGTGTAAGGGTGTCTTCTGCCGTGTTTCAGATGTAAATTAACTCCTCATCTAATTT
Source organism: Cyclanthera cordifolia (assembly GCA_037832605.1). Classification (NCBI taxonomy): domain Eukaryota; kingdom Viridiplantae; phylum Streptophyta; class Magnoliopsida; order Cucurbitales; family Cucurbitaceae; genus Cyclanthera; species Cyclanthera cordifolia. The sequence continues at coordinate 10,171,622 of JBBMEG010000027.1, forward strand.
CGTATCTGATTAACAATTTCACATGTAAATAACTCCTCACGCAAAATAACATCCTTTTTCATTGTGAACTTTTTTTAACTACTCAAAACCACTCCTCATGCAATTACTCATCCAAAATAGAAGTTTCTTCGGCCGTCTTTCAGTTGTAATGATGGCACCCCTACTACCATCTTCTCCTCGTTGTTGGCTGGCTGCAGATCAACAACACTTGACGTTACAACTCTTAATCCAGCAGACAAAATTGAGACCATCAACTGCTTTGTGTCTCCCTACCTTCCTGTTACAGAACAGGATCCTCACACCCATCCCCTCTTGTCTGATATGGCCCTATGATTGGCCTTCCCCCTCCCTTTATTTCCCTTGGAATGGCCCTATGATTGGCCTCCCCCTTCTTCTATCTCCCCTCTTGACTGTGATTTTCATAAAATTAATGAAAATTTTCTTGTTTACTATAAAAAAAAGAAGTCCCCAATGAGAATTTTTACTTCCTCATCTTAGCTTATTTTCGCATTAGTCATCTTTTTCATGCATTTGTGTTTCGTGTCCTGCAGGTATTATCTGTCTCTTTTGAGATGTCTTCATTTGGTTATAGCAGAACCCAAATGCTCCCTTTCTGACCATGTAAGAAATAGAACTACACTTCAAGACCTAAATTAAACTCATTGAGAATGTTGACTTACTGGAGCATTTTTTACCCCCTTTTTTTTTTTCTTTTTCAGGTGTCAGCTTTTGTAGCTGCATTGCGTTTGTTCTTTGCCTATGGTTTTTCCAATAGACCCTTACTTAATTGTTTATTTGGTAATCAAGGGAAAGAACCCAGTTTGGAAGATCCCAAAACGACAAATCATGGTGCATATAGGCCCCCACACCTGCGTAGAAGAGAAAATTTAAATAAGCAGGCCAATGTTCAAAATTTTCCAAGTTCTGTGGCTGGGGAGTCTCTTAACTCTGATTTGTTATCTTCAGATTCCGATCATGACAGTGATGGGCAAGTAAGAAATACCAACAACAGTCAGAATGGAAAGGTTCGGGTTGCTGCAATTATTTGTATACAGGTAATTCAGAAAGAGAGGATCAAATAAAATCAGAGGATTTTTGAAGACATACATTGTTCTTGATTAGATTGTTTCAAGTCCGCTCATCTAAAAGCCTCTCTTTGGTGTTACTTTCCATTTCTTTTTATCTGATTTGGAATGTTTTATTTATCCTTTGTAACTTTGTTTTCTCCGTTAGGAGCTTGTATCCTTGCAGCTAGTCTCTTTTCTTTTCATTTCTTCTGTGAAAGGTTTTGTTTCTTGGTCAAATAATTAGTGAAACATTGGCATCTATGGCGTTCAAAGATATTTTTTTGACTGATAAAAAAACAGTTGCCGGGGCTGGAAGTTCTTGAGTGCTAGAAAGTCATCAGTATATTATTCATGTCTATCATGCTTGGAATTGTCCAGTTTTTTTAGCACTTGGAAAGTTCTTATGTAATGTTGTCTTAATTTTGTTGTTAGGATCTTTGCCAAGCCGACCCTAAAGCATTCACCAGTCAATGGACACTTCTTTTGCCGACTCGGGATGTGCTGCTTCCAAGGTTTGTCCTCTAACATCAGTTCTGAAGTTTATTATTTTATCTTCTCCATCCATTTCTTGCTATCTACTTATATTTTTTACTTGTTTCTTCTCTATCCTTAATTATGTGCTGGTAGGAAAATTGATGCAACTCTAATGACATGCTTGCTATTTGATACTTCTTTGAAGGTATACATTCTATTTCCTGAAATTGTTTAATCAACTTAGCTTATTGAATGTTTTGTCTGAAATTGTGGCTCCTTCTCGACTTTTTTTTGCATCTACTTTTTGTTATTTTATTTGTTCACTGTTGCTGGTTCTCTCTATTACTCACTTCTTTGGCTTTCTCAGGCTCAGATTGCATCTGCTGCCGCCCTGGTGGTTATGCTGGATAGGACTACTTCCATTTCCTTGCAGATTGCAGAATACAAAGATCCAACTAAATGTGGATCCTTTATGCCTCTTTCGATTTCCCTAGGGCAGATACTGATGCAACTTCATACCGGTATTTTTTTTTCTATTTTTTTTATAAGAGACGAGCATATCCCATTAAGAGAATGAAAAGTAGAAGGTAAACTGGAGCTACATGCATTGGTCTGGATATTGGAAACAGAGTAATTGCAAAAGTGTTTAGACTTTTTTTGCCCTTAAAGACGAAAAATAAATATTTCTATTCTAAAGCTTGTCAATGGGCCTTTTAGTGTCGAAGAAGGTGAGGTAGTTTCTTTCCTTTCAAAGTAGTATCAATACAATTTCATATCTTGAGGCGATTCGAACCAAAAAATCATGGTCAGGTTATAGTAGAAAAAGCCATTGGAATTACGTTGAAATAGGCTGAAGAGGCCAACAGGCAAAACTCAAATTGTTTTTCAAGAGCGACATTTTGAAAATGGAGTCTATAGCTGGTCAAATTCCTATTTTATGGGGGCTGCAAAAACCGATAGATAATAGGTTGGGAGGTTTGTGAGAACAGCTTGCACTGAAGTAAGATTCCCCTTGCCGAGCCTTAGAGGGATGATTCCGCTTTTAATTTAAGTGTAGCTCCTTTTCATTTGTAACAGTTTTACAATTATATGAATCACAAGCCCCATCCCCAATTCTTGTTGAACTAAAAAATAAAAATAAATAGAAAGATATGAGCCACAAAACTTTCCTCTTTATTGTTCAACTCTGAACAGGGTCCAATTAACTTTTATTTGGTCGTTAACCAACTTTCTTCTATCTTCTGTAGTGATTTTCTTCTTTCATCTCCACACTCCTTTTCTTCGTGTTTTAATCTTACATTTATAAATGCACCAAGTATTTTTGGGTATAGGCGTTCTCTACTTGATCCAACGTTCAACTCATGGTAGATTGCTGACAATCTTGTTCAAGATTCTTTTGCATCTGATATCATCTACTCCGTAAGTAATCTTTTCAGATGCCTCATTGTTGAGTAATATTTTGCTCATTTTACCTGGAATGTTGAATTTTATTTTTAGATACTATCCATTTTATCTTTAAATTCAGGCTGACTTGTTACGTTGGTGCAACCATTCAAAGATGTATTTTTTTTTCATGTGTAATAGATAATCAAGGTGAAGTAACAAACAACAATATATGAATGAAAAGTTTTGTTTCTCGTTAAAAAACAGTACATACAAAAGGAAACGAATACGATTTCATGATTTCTGTAAGTGTTACGAAAACCTAACGAAACAAGCCTTTAGAAAGAAGAATGAGAGAGAAAGGGGATTTATGGTGTAGACATCGCTAGATAACGTTGATGAAGATTTATATGTGTTGGTTATTCTCATTTATTTTGGATATTATTTGTTTCCATATCTACCATATATAGATCTTGTATTAATTACGGAGGATAAAATCTCATTGTATTATTATTTTTTTTTTTTGTATAATGAGGGTTTTCTTATTTAAGAAACCACTCTTTCATGGAATAATAATAAAAATAATTTCTCTTTTTTAATTATTGCACATGGTATCAGAGTAATGTTAAAAAGAGAGAAAAAAAAGAGTGAAACTCTGAAACCCTAGAAAAGGGTTAACAAAACACGATGTCTGTCAAATCATGTCGAAACCCAAAAAACGCAGACCCATGCCGTCGCGACAGATTCACGTTCTCCATTCACCGCCGTCTGTTCGTTGCCGTTTGTCTGGTTCGGTTTAACGTTTGGGCTCGATTTAATATCTGTGACGATGAGGTTTGACTGGTCCAACCGTTCGATTGGCTTGTCTGGGTTCGACTGGTCCACACCGTTTTTTGCCAGGACCAGGTGTAAGAACCTAGGTTTTCAAAGAACAAAACAAAAAACCTTATATCAAATGAATTTTGTCCTTTATATCAAAAAAGTAGGAAAGATGAAAGGCCTGGCCATTTGACATTGATTTGTAACATCCTATATGAGAGCTAATCCCATGGCTTCCTTCGTGTGTAATCATGTGCTCACTTAGTTTCAAGGGTTCTAATATATTGAATGATCTGTTATTTCAGATATCCAAGGATGCCCGAGGAGTTGTTACCAGACATTGTAAAAGCTTTACAAGCAACAATTGAAGGGGGTTTTACATTAAAAAATGATCAAACTGACCTGCTGGTTAGATTTAAATTTTGAACCATATCTTGGTTTTGTTTTACGTAGTTGAAGACAAAGTATTTCTTTCATTTTTACAGGCTGCTGCTATCAGTTGCTTAAATGCAGCCTTATCTACTCATTCCTCATCCCATGTAAAAGAGATGCTTTCCAAACAAATATCCACAGGTTGGCTCATGTATTGTGGTTACCTTCCTGACATGTTCTTAAGTTTAATATTAACTTTCCAATGCTCTTGAATGTTGTAATGTACCTATCCTTGATTTAGCATCAGAGAGACTTTTGTGTGATGCTTTTGATAAGATTGTTATTAGAAATATTATTAGTGTTAGTTGAAATTATAAATTTACCCCAACCTTATCGCTTAGGCTTTTGGATTGATTGGTGGTTTAACATAATTCAACATGGAATTAGAGTAGAGGTCCTAAGTTTGATCCTTGTCGTGTCGTTTACCTCCTTATTTAAAATTAATTCCACTTGCAAGTTCACAAGTGAGGGGGAGCGTTAGTTGATATAATTTGGTAGTTTACATAATTTAATATGGTATCAGAGTCCATAAACCCAAACGGGTATTCTGTTCAATAAAAATGAAATTGAGGTCTGATTCTAGATTGGTGAACCCATAAGAGGCACTATCTTGAGGGGTTTGAGGATCTCATTATCCCAAATTGGAAAAGTGGAGTCCTCCAAACATTTATAAGATAAGGTAGACTACTTCTCTCATTGCCAATTGGTTTTGAGATGGATGCCGCACTTTTCATGTAAAGACCCGACCCAAACTAGGGTCACATCTGGGTCTATACCCTAAATGCATGAGTAAACAACCTTTTAAGCGGAGACACAGTAAACAAATACTTCTTTATTTAATAAACAAAAGAAATTCAGTAACCAAGGAAGTAGGGTACCCGGTTCAAAAATCAAGGAAAACAATGAAAACGTAAATCCAGTGCATATCTCAAGATAAAATCAGTTTATGAAGCCATAAGCAGAAGAAACAAAAAGGAAAACAACACGACAAGTTCGGCCCATGGTCTTCACAGCTCCTGATCAACCATCCTGGTAGAGCCTGTGCGTACCTGTGGAGAACCACAAAGAGAAAGGTGAGTTGTTTAACTCAGTAAGGATCCCTAGCCGGGATCGGTATAGGCATGGATTTATATATACAAGTATACAATTCTTTATGCAACAAATGTCATAAGAAAGATGCTTAAAGAGGAAAAATACTGGGCTTCACATGGAACCCTGCAGCTCGGAATCCTTCTGTAGTAATAATGATGGCTCCTGGGCTACCCTGGTAGGGCAGGCCACTATGGGGCCTCAATAGATAGTGCCATACACTTCCGGGGCTACCCTTGTTGGGAAATGCCACTTCCGGGTCTTCATTTGATGCTTGCAGGTGAGTATTCAAAAATGCATAATTAATGCGGATGCATCGACTCTTGCCGACCAGTAAGTTAATTCAAACATACTATCAAATAGGTATGAGGTTCGTAGCCTAGCAATAACTTTTCAGTATACATCATACAACAAACAGGCAACCATGGTAATCAGCAAATAAATTCGCAGCTAGCTCGTCCTACATATGCATAAGGTCATCCACGTCCCAAAGATAAGGATAAAATTCCCTTACCTTGGCCGAAATCTGCTACTTTTCCCTTAAAATGCTCGAACTACGAGTCCCGGAGCTTTACTCAAGTTCAACTGACCAAAACATGGTTAATGTGTCAGAATTAGCTCATGAAACTATCAAAATCGGACTTAGAGCGTCAAAATTACCCAAATAACACTAGTAGAAAATTTTCCGGCGAGGTCGACGACGGCCCGTGGTGGCAGACGGCGGCGCGTGAAATGAAGGCTCGTCAGCGTGTGAGTCACTCGCACAGGGGATAGCTCCTGCAGGCTCGGATCAATGTGGCGCGCTCTGAGGGGTCGTTGCAAGTTCGGAAGTGCACTCGCTAGGCTCGGGAAGTGCTGCTAGTTCGGGACAGCTCCAGCAATCGAAAGCTAGGTGTGGCGGTCGGCGGTCTACTGCTTTACCGACATGCGTCAAGGGCTTGCTGTCGGACAGGGACGAAGCTGGTGATTGGTTAACTCGGCGCTGACACCGCTGCAGGTATGGCGGCTTGCAATTTGCTGCACAGAAAACTTCGGTGGCTGTTGATTCGCTCCCAGTTGCTCGAACCTGCACGCGAATGGGAGCTCGACACGCGTCGTTATCTGGCAGGTGGTTCGGATTGCAATGGCGACTGCACTGACTCTGATGTCCTTGGGATTCGTGCTTCGCTAAAATCAAAGGGAAAAAGTTGTGGCGTTAGTGGTGTTTTTCCGTGCAAATGATGGTCAAATCATGACCTAAAAGAACAATTTGTCTTTATATATAAGGACAAAACCCACCTGAAAAATTACCAAAATGCCCCTAGGGCTAAAAATGACCATTTTACCCCTAGTTTTCAATTTCCGACTTCACACCTCCCGAGGTATGACTTATATAAATACTTTTAACCCAAAATAAATTTCAAAACAACTCCCAGGATTCTCGGTAAGCCCAAAATTAACCTTGAAACTCAGGGAGTGAAAATCCAGACTGTTACATTTTAATATGGTATTAGAGCAGAGGTCCTGAGTTCGAGTCCCTACTGTGTTGTTTTTCTCCCCATTTAAAATTAATTCCACCTGTTGTACATGTCTAAAATTTCTAAGTCCACAAGTGTAGGGGAGTGTTAGTTGATATAATTAAAATTATCCCAACCTTTCAACTAAGACTTTTGGGTTAATTGGTGGTTTAACATAATTCAACAAATTTTTTTGTGGGCTCCTTTTTTGTATTGTCATGTATTTTTGTGTATTCATGTATTCTTTCATCTTTATCTCAT
>JBBMEG010000027.1:10178742-10193286 GCA_037832605.1 Cyclanthera cordifolia
CAAATTTTTTTGTGGGCTCCTTTTTTGTATTGTCATGTATTTTTGTGTATTCATGTATTCTTTCATCTTTATCTCATTGAAATCTCACTTTGTTGTATAAAAAAGTCCACATAATTTGTTTTTCTCTGTTGTGTAGCTCATAAGGGAAGAAGTGTTCTTGTCACATTACTTCAATATTCTGAGCAACTAACCAACCCAACCATATGCATAGAGGCTCTTCAGGTAATATTATATTGAAAACTTTCGTCTCTGCTTTTTGTTTGACCTGTGGTTTTATTATTCTTGCAGCTCTTCTTTTTCTAGCACCTAATATTGTTCACACAACTTCATATATGTATTGTCGTGGTTATGAATAAGTATGGAAATGCATATGATATAGCTCTTCAGTTTTTGAGATTTTGATTACTATTAAATGGCTTACCAAAACTATTTGGTCGTTTGGTTGATGAGATTTTAATTGAATGATATTCTTTACTAGAAGAATTATATAGGCCCTATGGTGAGACGATGTAAGAGATTTGTTTTGCTGCAGGCCTTAAAAGCTGTATCACACAATTATCCACATATCGTGTTTGCTTTCTGGGAACAAGTTTCCTCGGTTGTTTCCAACTTTCTACGTGAAGCTGCTCCTGAAGTTTCTACGGGGCAGTGGAGGGTTCATTCAAGAAACAGTGTTGGAAATATTGGAGAGAAAGTTATAACGGCCAGTGTCAAGGTAAAATGCTAAAAAATATCCAACAACTATTATAACATAATTACAAATGGTGCCGCTAAAGTCCTAAGTTATCCAAAGTTTGTAACAAAAATAATCAAGTTCAAAGAATACTATAATGCGACTAGCATTTTTCAGAACAAGTATCATTTAGCTGCCAACTGCTTTATTTTTGCCATACATAAGGAGTAGAATTGAACGTTTTAGTATAAGGAGCCAAAATTTCTTTTGGTCCTTTTTTAATTATGATTTTGGTATTAGTCCTTTTGAGCCGGAGCCATTTAGTTAGTTTTTCGACTTCCGCTCTTCTCTTAAGCTTTTTCTAAATTTTTTAAATACATGACCTTGTTTTCTTTCACATTTTCGGTAAAAATTCAATTTTTACCTAGAAAAAAAATTGTGATGCTTATATATCATATCATCACGTAGTTTTTTTTTTCTTTTTTGATATTCGTGAGTGTTTGAGCCAAGCTATACACACCTCGACGATTTTCATGGGACAACCGCTTGACCCCACTACATTTGATTGTCAAGAAATCTCGTAGGAAATAAGTTTTTTGGTAAAGAGCAAGGTTTGAGTCCTCTTCAAGGTATAATGTTGAGAATGCCCGTTGTATTGGAAGGAATAAGTTTGGCAGCAGATCACTAATGGTCACCTTGAAATTAATTTCTCAATGCTTTTTGGTGGACGATTCGGAAGGCTAGAAATAACATTATATTTTTTGATGAACCATCATGGAACAACCTAGTGGTTAAAAGTGTCACAACTAATTGAAAGGTAATATGTTTAATTCATCGTGATTACTTACCTAGGAATTAATTTCTTGACTTCTAAAAGTTGGAGGGTCAGACGATATATCTTGTAAGAATGGTTGAGGTGCAATTACTCAAGTTTTACTTAGGAGAAGATTCTTGTAATTATTGATAGGATTTTTAACTTTTCATACATCCATGAATTTTTTCTTTCCTATAAAAAAGCATGGGTTCCACTTCCATCTCAAAATAAATTGGTAGTAAGAAGAGTAACCTACTTGTGAGGACATCTTACCTTTCCAGTGTGAGATTGTCAATATGTCCCTTCAAGATGGTGCCTCTTTTGGTTTTCCAATCCTGGAATGTTTCTAAATTTTTGGATTGAATACCCTCTTGGTTTTAACGAACTCTAATACCATATTAGATAATATATGGTTCTGTCTTAAAATAAATTAAAATAAATTAGTAATGAGAGGAGTAGCCAAATTGTGAGGTCTCCTCACTTTTCCAATGTGGGATCCTCAATAGAACAGATCACCTCTTTGTTCTTCAAGGCCCTCTTCATTACTAGGCCAACTCTTGATGTTACCATCATGTGATAATTTCATAATGACAATATTACTTTTTGCATATTTTTAGTTAGCTATCTGGTTGTAAGCTTTTACCTAATTTTCTTTAGATCATGTAAAAAGGATTTAGAGCCTAAGTGGTCCTTTAACCTTTTTTTTTCTATATTTTGTAACAATAGTATTTGACGTGGATAAGCTAACTGAACACTCACAAATATATAAAAAAAAGTTCACAATAATAATATCCACATAATCTATAAAGCACGGACACTTCATTTTGGGCAGAGTGTCCGTGTCGGACATGGACACGCTCGGACACGTGTCAGACACGCGAATTAAAGTGTCCAGTTTTTCTTTTCTTTTTTATTTAATAACAGACACGGCAAGGACACGTTTGCAAGAATTTTTTTTTGAAAAGAATAGTTTAACTCAAATAAGATGATCATTTTGTTTCTTTTAATTAGCCCACTCTTAAAAAGTGAAACTCAACAAACAAATTAACCTCATATAATATTAAATTGAACCAAGAATCCAACAATCTAATTGACGTCTACGTTAGAGAAGAGAATTGTTCATCTTCCTCTTTGTCACTTTACCTCTCCACCAATCCATCTTCAACAAGATTCGCCTCACCATTAATCAATGAAAAGTTTCTTTTTCTAAACAAAATAAGAGTCGTCTCATATCCTTCCACTCTATCACCAACGAGTCCCCTCTCTTGTGTAAAGCTCCAAATACCATCAAGCAAATGATTTCTTAAAAAATATTTAAGTATAGAAAAAAAGTAAAAATCAAAGTACTTTGAATAAAATCATTTATTGTTTTCATATTATTTGGTCTAGTTATTATTATTACTATATATATAAATAAAATTGACGTATCCCAAACGTGTTCGTGTCCTAGTTTTTTCAAAATTGGCGTGTCGCCGTGTCCGGTTGTGTCCGTGTCCCGTGTTCGTGTCTATATTCGTGCTTCTTAGCACGTAATAATAATGTGTTAGTTGATATAATTAAATTTATCCAAACCTATCAGCTTAAGCTTTTAGGTTGATTGGTGATTTACATAATTCAACATGGTATCAGAGCAGGAGGTCTTGAATTCGAGTCCTTGTCGTGTCATTTTTCTTCCCATTTTAAAATTCATTCCACTTGTAGGATATTTCTAAGTCCACGAGTGAGGGGGAGTCGTCTCCTCCCCATTTAAAAATTAATTCCACTTGTAAGACATTTCTAAAAAAATTCTAAGTCCACAAGTGAGGGAGAGTGTTAGTTGATATAATTAAATTTATCCCAACCTACCAGCTTTAGGTTGATTGATGATTTATATAATTCAACCTAATGAATTGTTCACCGTTCCCAGGATAACCTTGTTGGTAGAGGCTTGGATTCTCGAAGGTACGCTTCTTTGGAAATTTGAGGTTCAAAACCAACGAGTGAGTTTAAATGTAAAATCATTTGTTGCCTCTCGTGTTCGAGTCTTAGGATGGGCGCGATGCCTCCATATAAATTGTAGGGCTGAGCTCTAATTCTTAGTCATTAAAAATAAAATAAAATAATTGACAGTATATTATGGGGAAGGAAAGATTTGTCTCATCATGGAGCTAGAGAAATGTGCAAGGTCACTAGATTTTGTGAGATTGGTGTTTATCAATTGATGGATATTTTGAGTGTGATCAGTTCAATCCATGATGGTCGTCATCTACCTAAGAATTAATTTTCTACGAGTTTTTTTGACATCCAAATGTTGTAGGGTTAGGTGGTATGTCTGTGACAATTGTGAAGGTGCGCACAAGCTGTTCTGAACAGTCATGGATATCAAAAGAAAATTGACGTATATTTTTTTGTTTCATCAATTGATGGATATTTTAGTGTTTATCAATTATATATTGGATATTTTGTCTTTTTCATTCTTTCATTTTCAGGTTATTCTCTTTTCCTTAGCTTTTTTTTAAAAATTCTTTAATTTAGTTTAAAATAGAATTTAACATCTGGTATTCCTTTTCATTAATTCAAAAATAATGGATATTTGTCTGGATCATTTGTAAGCTCCTTTAAAAAATACCCATAGTACGAATGTATTGACAAACTCATAAATTGGGGTACATCAAAAGATTGATGTTTAAAATTGCTCTTTCTCTGTTGCCTCATTTACTTCCCACGTATTAATGCTCTCAGGTTTTGGATGAATGTCTTCGAGCAATATCTGGGTTCAAAGGTACAGAGGATGTTTTGGATGATAACCTACTCGATTCTCCATTTACTTCCGATTGCATAAGAATGAAGAAGGTTTCATCAGCTCCATCATATGAATTAAAAAACATTAATGAGACTGTTGACAGTCCAGAGGAGGTATGCGCGGGAATAAAGCCGTGGTGTGAAGTAATTGAGAAGCATTTACCGAGGAGTTTGATGCATACTTCTGCAATGGTAGACTAGACTTTCTCTTATTCTTATTCTAACGGGTTGTCATATACAAAATTATTACAAAAAGAAGCTCTATAGACCGTTATACAGACATACGGATGCTAGCTATTGAAAGAGAGACTACATAGTCTACAAAAGGAAATAAACTCGACACATGTACTTGGCAATAGCTAAAACAGAAAAGGGGATTTGAATTGGAATAAATCATGACCATTCCATTGGAGAAAAGGTCATGGAATGCTCCTTTCAAAGTAGTAAAAAAGGTTCCCTAAGGCGTAAAAAAAAAGGTCATGGAATGCTCCTTTCACAGGTCATGAAAAGGGGATTTAATAAAAAAAGGAAAGTGTTCAACAATAGAAACTGTAAAAAGTAGTAAAAAAGGTTCCCAAGGCATGCTCCTTTCAAGGTTTCAGGTTTGAAACCCACCTGTGACATTAATTATAGGCATCTCCTGTTCCATTCTTTCGGTGTCTCTTAGTGTCAGACAGATTTCAAAAAGAAACCAAATGATAAATACTACCACCAAAAACTACAATTGAAAGATCAAGAAAGATAAATAAAGGCTTGAAAACTAAGGCAGAACTGGAAAAAAAAAATCTGCATAGATGCTAAAATACCAAGTCCTCATTGGGGACTATAGTCTAGCCAACAAACCCATAAGAAAAGCAAACCCCTTGAAATCAAAAAAAAAAAAACCAGCTGAAACCAAAGGACAACGCTGAACTTCACAGGTAAAATGTAGTTTTTTTTTTTTTAAGGAAACAATAAACTTTGATTGATGAATGAAAAATTGCAAGGAGGAGGACTATCATAATTACAAATTTAAAAGAAAATTCCCCAATGAGACGATTATGTAGCTAAACTATAGTCCTTAAAAGGAGATCTAGTGTGTGCCCAAGACATAGCAAGGAAAGTTATAGATTCAATATGACTTCCTGTGGACCATCTGAGAATATATAATCATTTCTGGTCTTCCATATGGCACACTTTAAGAAAAGTGGTAGAAAGTAGTCTTCTTGAAACAAGAACCAAAGAAATAAACTGGTAGGCTCGAAAAGCTTGCTTGTATTACAGCATGTCGTCCTCCCTTAAAAATAAACGTATATTTCTAATTTAGTCCATATTCCCTTAAAAGTTTCAATTGCGTCCTTATTCTTTGATGTCTCTGAGTGGAAGTAATTAGAATTCAATGTGACAAGTTATTTTTGTTGCTCTTTGAGAGGGTTAATACGAACTCAACTGGCACTCAGCTGGAGCTAATGGTTTTCCTGCTCAAATGTTTCAGAAACTAACGAACTTTCCATCCCTTTTAAATTTATAAAATATTTTCATCTTACATACTTGAGATGTTGAAACTCTATTGGATTATTCTTAACCTTGTTTTTTTTATGGAAGGTGAGAGCAGCATCTATCACATGTTTTGCGGGTTTTACTTCCCCTGTTTTCTCCTCTCTCCCTAAGGAAAAGGAGGACTATATATTGTCATCAGTGGTAGGTTTTTATTTGGATTAGACCCCAGTTTACTATAGAATCCCATGTTGCTGGATAAAGTCAACTGTCAAACAGCTACGTTTTTTATTTCAAAGGTGAATGCTGCATTGTATGATGAGGTGGCATCAGTGAGGTCTTCTGCTTGTCGTGCCATTGGTGTCATATCATGTTTCCCTCAAGTTTCTCAAAGGTGCTTCCAAAGTAACATTGTGCTAAATATCTATTTTATTTTCATTGCCTTCATCTTGAAAAGGCGATTGAACCTTTTTCTAAATATCTAATTGATATAGTGCAGAGGTACTTGATAAGTTCATCCATGCTATTGAGATCAATACTCGTGATTCTTTGGTTTCGGTAACTGTGTTTATGAATATTCAATGATATTATCGTACAATACATTCTGTTTCTCTTTATCTGTATATGTAAATTATTGTCACAACTTTTCAGGTAAGAGTAACAGCCTCTTGGGCATTGGCAAATATATGCGAGTCGATTCGTCGCTCTTTGTATGATTATCCTTTAAGACAACCAACAGGTGTGTTAATGGGAACATGCTACTAGTAACTCCTATTCTTTTCACTCATGATTGTAATTGACTAGTAAGGTTAATTTTTTCTGTTTATTTTGTAGATTCAAGAGAATGTTCTCATATATTAACACTACTAATTGAGTGCAGTTTGCGTCTAGCAAATGATGGAGACAAGGTAAATCTTCTGCTTTGTAAAATTTTTACGGATGTAGTTTTAACTGTTTATTTGTCCCTTAATCAATCAGGATACTATCTGTTAGTTGGCCTTTTGGCCTTTTGATTTGTTAAACATCTGTTAGTTGGCTATTTGATTTGTTAAACATATGTTAGTCGCAACGCTAATATAAATACAAGTCCTTGATTTTGGGGTTGCACCAAATTGGTATTATCGTGTAACATCAGGAGAAGGGTTGTTGACTAGAAAAAAGTCGAAGACGACCACTTTCGGAAGGTTTCAGTCAAGTTGGGATTCTAAAGTGGAACTCCACAAAAATCTCCGAACCATTTTCTCACTATGAACGTTTGGGATTTTTCACGACAGTGTAGATGAATGGGTACAGTGTAGACATTAGTATTGAAGTTAGTCATCCGATCAGAGGTAGCACTTTCTTGCATTTTGGTGACATTAAACCATATGAAACTCCAAAGGTACAGGAGAATGTATTCATGGACTCTTTCATCAACCCTCTTGACTTAATCAGAAGGAATGAAGTTTTGGCTGGTTTGGGGTTTGATTGCGACAACCTGGAAGTTTGGAACCACCTCAAATTCCCATTGATTCTCCAAATCCCTTTCCAGTCTCACATGCTCACCCAAGGGCAGAGCATCCAATTTCGCTTGTTGCTGAATCCGGCAAACGTTGCCCGTCCTTTGCAGAGACCCCTGAGTTCCCAACCCCTCAACTACCTCTCTTAATTGATCTGTCCGAAAGCCAAAATGATTGTTTGGCCAATCTATCTCATTTGTCTCTTGCAATTCTGGCGACAGCTAAAGAGACTCCTCTCCCATGCAGTGTTATTAAGTAACACTGGTAACTCCTCTAATTTATGCCCATATCCCTTTATTTCCTTCATTAATCCACCATTAATTTCAAATAGCCTCCTATTGCCTGCTAACCAACTGCCCATGCAAGGAAAATTGCATTTAATTCCAGTCACATTGCACAAAGACATCTTTACCTCTATATCTTTGTCAAAATTAACTAGGCCATTAAGCCCCTGCCCCTTAATCATTGCAGACCCATCACCTTTTGAATTTCCTGTGCCAATCTGACCTCTCAACAACCTTGTTCAGAGACAAACTAGCCTGAAGCAATTCTTGTTGTGCCAAAATGCACCAATGAGGAACCAGTCACTCCTCACCCAACCAGAGTCTATCCATCTTATCCTCTTTTCTATTCATGTAGGGCCAAATCCGCTTCCCGAATCTCCTCTAAATTATCCTGGAATCCTGACCACTTAGAGGAAATAAGCTCTTCCCTTCTTATTGACCGTCCTACCCCTCACCAAGCACCACAAACTCCATCTCCCGACTCTGACCCTCCTGTTTCTGACCCTACTCTCAAAACCGCTCTTTTGATAACTGCCTCTGAAGCTCAAAAGTCAGATCCATCCAAGCTCGCCGATACTTTCCCTTTCGAAGCTTTTTAAGCAGATTGTGATTCAGATTCTGTTTTTTTTAGTCCTTTCGAAGTGATTTATTGTCCTAAATTGCCTACAATTGAGGAAGCAGGGACATCCAACTTGCAAGTTCCTAGAAAAAATTTGATGATGTGGTGAATTCAAGTAGATTACACTTACAAGTAATTTCGAACCCTAAGGGCATTTAATTGAACATCATGAAGATCTTGTCTTGAAACACAAGAGGTCTAGGTGACTGTTCCAAGCGAGCCTCAGTCAAAAAGCTATCACCCAACTTTGTCCGAATATCGTTTTGATTCAAGAAACTAAACTCCCAACCTTTGGGAAAAAGATGATCAAATCCTTATGGAGTTCTAAGGACGTGGGATGGTCCGCTCTAGCTTCCAATGGCAGATCAGGGGGGTTACTTATCATGTGGAAGGAAGCCAAAATCCAGTAAACCTCGACTACAATAGGATGACGAAAATATGATAGACAACTTAATCATAACAATTGAGTTGTTTGAATGGTGCTCTGGTCTAAGAATCAACTGGGAAAAGTCAGCACTTGTTGGGATCAATATGGAAGTATCTAAAGCTGTTCTCATGGAATCTAAGTTGGGGCGTAAATTGGAATCTCTTCCTTTTAACTACCTTGGCCTCCCCTGGGTGGTCACCCAAAGTACTTATCTTTTGGGAGTCAGTAATTGACAAAATTCAAAGAAAAATAGATAGATGGAAAAGCTGTTATCTATCTCGCGGTGGAAAATTAACCTTATGCTCCTCTGTATTGTCCAGCATCCCTCTTTACTATTTATCAATCTTTAGAATGCCCCCTAAAATTTGCTCTTCCTTTGATAAATTGCTGAGGAATTTCTTCTGGGGTGGATCCACATATGGCAGTTTGAATCACCTTGTCTGCTGGAAGAAAGTTGCTCGTCCTAAGAAGCTGGGGGTCTTGGCATTGGAGATATTCGGTCAATTCGTCCCGTTTCTCGGACCTATCCTCCAAATAAGACTTCCCCACTCTCTTTTCATTACAATATTGATATCCCCAAGAGTCTTCCTCTTCCCCCTCGCAATAATAAATTAAGGAATTACCCAATTTTCCCTTACTAGAATATTTATAGAAATTAAGGTCCTTACATTAACCTCGTTGGATCTTTTATTGGTATTTTCAGCTCAAATATTTGTCTTTAGGTTGTAAAAGGAAATTATTGTCGTAAATAAAGTTCCTCTAAATCATTACTTTGCCTCCAATTTTTTTTTTTTTTTGGGTGGGGCTCTTATTCAGAGTTTAATGTACCGTCATATAAGGTATTTTTGTCTTTAGTGTGAAGTACGTTGTATCTAGGAGTTGTTTTTGCCATTGATGCAGTAGTAATTCCCTATTTTTTTGCACATATAGATTAAATCAAATGCTGTCAGAGCACTTGGAAATCTTTCAAGGTTGATGAAGTTTTCGAGTGTAACTTCCCCTTGTGAGAAGCCTTTAAGCATTTCAGGGTTAGCTAATAACTCTGAGGATCTCTTCTCGAAGAGTGATTCAAAAGTTCATCCTGGATGCACATTGAAACATCTCTATGATACGCCTTCTTTCTACAATTCATGTTTTCTCGAGAAAATAGTTCAGGCATTTATTTCTGGGATCACGACTGGGAATGTGAAGGTATGATTTTCCATGTGAAATTCAGTTATCCTGTCAGGCTTGCTTTAGACAAGTCTGTCTTTCTAGCATTAAATATTTTGTGTTCGCTAAAATTCAGACGTATTTTGAACAGGTCCAGTGGAATGTTTGTCATGCATTAAGCAACTTATTTTTAAATGAAACATTGAGACTGCAGGACATGGACAGGTACTTTTGAATTCAAAATCTTTGATAAAATCAATGTGTCAAGTAATTAGTGCATGTCCCTTACTTCCTGCAATATGTTAGACTATAGTTTTAAGGAATAATTTCCCTTCTTGTTCGGTCCAATATTTGTTGTGGATGGTTGTGACGGTAGGATATGAGCAGGCAGGTAAAATGGAATTAAACGTTGTTGATTTAGAAGAGAATAGAATT
This sequence comes from Cyclanthera cordifolia, assembly GCA_037832605.1. Classification (NCBI taxonomy): domain Eukaryota; kingdom Viridiplantae; phylum Streptophyta; class Magnoliopsida; order Cucurbitales; family Cucurbitaceae; genus Cyclanthera; species Cyclanthera cordifolia. Next base: position 10,188,903 of record JBBMEG010000027.1, read on the forward strand.
AAGTTTTTATTCTAATAATCAATAAAAATAATGTTAGGAGAAGGTAAGTTTTACAAAAGAAATAAAACGAAATAATACAAGTACATAATAGAATAAAATCAAATAATTCAACACTCCCCTTAAGTTAATGCAAAGATGTCTGTCATAGCCAGCTTGTCAATAATTCTGTCAAATTGTAACTTGGGAAGCCTTTTAGTCAAAATATTAGCTATTTGCTCAGAATGCAAATTACTCCACAAATGCTTGTCAATTTCAATAGACTAGGTTTTGTTGTGAAGGACTAGGTTATGAAGAATGGAGATGATATCTTTATTGTCACAATAAACTCGAAAAGGGTTGCTTATGTGATACTGAAGCCATGGGTTAAAGCTCTGAGTTCAGCTTCAATACTACTCTGTGCTACTACACTTTTTTTTTACTTCTCCATAACAAAAGAACAATAACCTGAAATCTTCTATCTGTAGTGCTTCCCGTTCAGTGAGCATCAGTATAAATTTCATTATCAAAATTTTCATGTTTTTAAAACAATATGCCTTTCTTGGAGTTTCTTTTAAGTGTCTCAAGATTCTAAATATAGCTTTAAAATGAGTAGAGCCTGGAGCATGCATAAATTGACTTACCATACTAACTACAAAATCGATGTCTTGTCTTGTATGAGATAGATAAATGGGTCTTTCTACAAGTCTCTGATAACGCTCTTTTATCTTTCACCTCTTCCTCAGTTGCTGCCTGAGTTTTAGATTTGATTCAATAGGAGTCTCTTTGAGTAAATGAAGAATATATTTTCTTTGATTAACTAGAGTACCCTATTTAGACTTGGCAAATTTCGTTCGTAATAAGTATTTCAGCATTCCTAGATCTTTGATTTGAAGCTCACAATCTAGTTTCTTCTTCATTTCGTTGATCCCAACTTCATCACTGCATATAAGGACACCAGAGGACGCCGAAAAAACGTGAATGATACGATTTGCTAGAACTACAATTTCGTTGATCCCAACTTCTTCATTGTTAGAACTACAATTTTATTACTATTCGTATAATTGTTGAAGATAGTACGATTTGCTTGACTTTGAGAGAATCCATAACTCTTGACTACTTTTCCTAATCGTTCAAGCCACACCCACTTTTTATGGCACCTTTGAGAGAATCCATAACTCTTGACTACTTTTCCTAATCGTTCAAGCCACACCCACTTTTTATGGCACCTTTGGATTGAAGCAAAGCCTGAAAACTTGTAACATAACCCACTTTCTTCTTTGTTGGCACTACCCTTCGACCTAACTCTTTTACGACCACCTGATGTGACAATTGTTACAGAGATGCTTCAAATGGAACCTCATTGTTGCATGACCTTTTTCTTCTTATTTTCTTTATGCTCTTCTCTTTTCTTTTTCTTTTTTAAGATTACAACAATTGAGAATAGAAGGATTCGAACCCATGACCTCATGATCCTTGGATATATATTGATGCTGCTGAGCTACTGCTCTTTTGGCATTTTCTTTGTGCTCTTCTAGCACTCTTTAGGGCATACTCACCCGATTTCTTTTTTTTTTCTTTATTATTATTTTTTTAATCGGCTCTTCTTTGTCCAAATACTCCATGCATATGGACTCACTTGTTGCGCAATTTCCACTTTAACTTTATCGGGGGTGTCAAATTAAGTTTTCTGCTTGCAACCGTTCAAATTAGGATGAATCTTTTGAAAGCACCCGATATGGTACACTTCCTTTTTTTCCTTTTTGCATGCGAGTGTAACACAAGCCCTTAGCACTAGACTTGGTTCTTGCTTTTACTGGCAGGTAAGACTCCCCAAGGTCATGGCCAAACTCGAATCTCAAGAGTCTGCTGCAACCGACTACTTGTCTTTTGTTCTTGGCATCAATGTCCTTCCGATCTGGCACTTGTAACACAACTATGAAGTCTTCGATTTGAACTCGGGTTTCTTTCTAATTGCCTTATCTGACTACATGCACCATTTTTTTCAAACCTCATAAAGTATTAAATGCAACCAAAATCCAACCTCATGGACTAAAAGTGAAAGGTTACTAATTTCTATCAACAATTTCAATTATTTCATTTTAATGAGCTATTATTTGTTAATTTGAAATAATTGATAAATTAAAATTCATTATTTTTTCTGAACAAGAAACAACTTCTCAATGTATGGATGAAAAGGAAAAAAGTAAAAGGACAAGAGGCACTCACCCCTAGTGAAGGGAAACACAACAAATAAACACATTATTAAATTTTATATTTATAATATAAATGTATTTAGAAAACATATTCTCATTACAATTAAATTTCAAATCCTTACCTAATAATACTAAAAATTGCAAATTAAAAGAAGAATAAACCATGCAAATTGTGTTATTATTAGATGTACCAAACAAATTAAATTATTATTAGTATAAAATTAAGTTAGCTAGAATTTGTAAAATAAATTAAGATTCTAGCTCAAATAAAAACTAAAAACAATTAAAAATATGTTTATGTATAAATATTGTTTTTTAAATTACATCCAAATAGATTCGGTACCCTTAAATAAAGATGTTTGCATAGTTGTTGGGCTTCTCCATAAGCTAATTATAGGTTGTTTTGTTGGGTATTAAGTTAACTTATTAAAAAATATTAAAACGGTGCTTGCCTTAACATGAGAAAAAGGCGACTCCAGGCGCAAAATGATAAGGTTAGGTGAGGGCCAAATTGAAGGCATGATATCCTCTATGTGCATGGCATGTGGCCATAGATGGAGAAAGGCAATACCTTGAACTATGAAGCAAGGACATGCCATTTGGGGCTGGGAATCCTACCATAAATGCCTCAGACTCGGATATGCCTGGATACGCGAAAGAGACGTCCGGGACACGGCAATTTAAGTATCTGGTTTTTTTTTTTTTTTTAATATTGGACACCAGAGGACGCCGAAAAAACGTGAATGATACGTTTTGAAAAAAATGTGTTAAAAAGATATTTTATTGAGTTCAGCACAATACTAAAATAAAATTCATTTTAATTTGTTTAAATAGAAAATTATAAAAAGGAAAAAGGTAGCCTAATAACTTCTCAGGTTAAACTTTAATTTCTTTTAGACTCTTCATCTTCCTCTTTGATTTTCCATCTTCCTTTTTTCATTTCTACTTAAACAATATCCAAGTTCCTCAGGCTGTTTTGAACTTTTGATCAAATAATCTTGCTCGAAAATCTTGATTCTTCAATTGGATTGGCTGTTATTTCGATTTCCATCTTTTGATTAGAAAATCTTGCTTGAAAATTTGCTCTGTTTCTGTGAAATTAATCAAGTAAGTTCAACGATGTTTTTCTTGGTTCGATTTCAAAGTTGCTCAGTTGCTTTTTTTTTTTCTTTTAGTTGCTATGTGCAATTTGTTCATGCTCTGTTTTTTTTTTTTTCCTTTTCTTTTTCTATGTTTCACAATATTTTTAAAAAAACTCTTCCTATTTTAAAACTTTAACATTAATTTCTTTCTGTGAAAATTAATTTCTTATTATTCAACTTTAACACTAATAGTATAAAGAACCAATTTCATTGGGGTAAAAAATATTTCAGCAGCATGCCAATATGCTTATTATCGAGATTTGACATGATAGTTTTATATTGTTTTTATTAAGTGCAATTGACCAAGGTAACTTATAATTTTTGTTTATTTAAAATTTTAGGTAAATTATAATATATATAAAATTAAAAAATTTGTCGTTTCTCAAACATATCCGTATCTTAGTTTTTATGAAATTGTCGTATCGTCATATCGTCGTGTCGTATCCATGTCCGTGCTTCTTAGACCTTGAAAACACTGTCTAAACTACAAGGAGAGAATTGAAATCTGTGGAATGGGCTTCAAAATTGAAAAGTTGCTTCAAACAATCAAACCAAAATCGAGAAGAATTGAACCGAAACCATCCAATAACTTAAACCATCTCAACTTATGAGGAGATAGGAGAAGAAACTAAAGGCTTGAAAGAATATGACTCTGAAAATGTAACAACAAAATGCTCCCCCAAACAATCAGTTGCTGCTTCGAGATAAATATAATTCTAGGTTTTATCTCGTAAATTTTGGTTTGTGTTCATGCTGGTTAGTTTGTTGCTTTGGAGTTTTTGGTTAGTATTTTGTTATTGTGAGTTCTGTTTTGTTGGCTGCTGATTTTATATGGTATATCGATAATCTTCACATCAACATAATTTCTTGCTGCAGCCTGCCATATTGGTTTTTTTCTTAGTTAAGGGTTTTAGGCCCTTGTCGATGGCAGTCAATGGCATTTGCGTGAATATCAATTCAAACCAATTGGTCCAACCTATTTATAGATGATGTGATCCCACTTTGTAAATATTAATTACAAACTGAACAAGAAACTTTAACAAGAATATA